>JAENPR010000384.1:0-574856 GCA_018135685.1 Themeda triandra
TGTCAGATGCTTCACTTGATTCAGTGTCTCAGCCTCGACAGGTTCATCCTCAATATAGATAATATGTTTAAGACTCTGCAATTTAGAGCTGATCGCAGGTATCTTCTTAAGTTGCTTTGAATCACATATCAGAGTTGAAACCTGTGTCTGATTCAACAGAAGAGTATTTAAGATGTTTGACCAAATGAATTGCTGCTTAATGAATTCCTACAATCCAATACTTCAACACTTGGGCACCAAATAATGTATGCCAGTAAGCACTAAGCACTTTCAGATACAGGCATCAAGCGCTTATAAACAGCTGACATACAGTTTTTTCTAAAGGTATCAAGTTAAATGAAGAGTATAGACAAACGAAATTGCATAGTTCTCAACTGCATAGGGTCCAAGGGAAGATTACCCCCCCATCCCCCACCACCCACCCACACCTATACACAAAAAGATGTATAACAGTGCATCAAATCCACAGTACCTCGTTTAGTGAATGCACCAATGCATCCTCACCAAGAGATGCATATATCGTTACAACCGTTAAATTTTGTCGGAAGCATCCCTGAAAAGGAAAAAAAGATGATACTGTCAGAGAGCTTCACAAGTTCAAACAAATGTCCTGATACAATGGCATGCATGATATGATTACCTGAGCAGCAACGATCCACTCAGCTCTTGTGTCAGAGAAGATAGCAGCATGAGTATCTAAGTCATGGCCAATCTTGATAAGTCCAGAAGCAAAATTACATGCGCGGTTAAATGCCTCAGCATAGGTATCCCATTCATATTCACCAAGGTGCAGCTTCTCAAACTTCCTACCATCAGAAGATTCCACAAATTCCCTCTTAATTAGCTTCCTCATGCCAAGACACCTCTGTCGAGAGTACTTTTTGCTGGCCATCTCGAACAGAGCTGCCATTGTGGTGGCGCCCTCCCATGGGACTTCAACCAAGGAGGAAAACCTGCTGTTCCGCATGGCAAATCCCTCCTCTCCACCCACATCAGCTCGCACCGCCCGTTGCTTTGTCTTCTTGCCAAACATCATGGAAAGCAGGACAGGAGTAACAACAGCCAGAAGCAGGGCGACGACAACTCCGTTCACACCATACTCTTTCAGCAGCGGCACATCACTTGTAGCGATTCTTTTTAGAAAGGACATGTTGGAATTATCATCACTAACTTCTCCCATGGTTTTCTACTATATTTGCAGCATCAGACAGTAACTTGACAAATTTGACTGCAGAAAAGTAACCACAGGGTCATGCGTGTTGTCATGTTATAACTTATAAAAGTAAAAACGAGGAACTTGAATCTGTGCATAACAACATTGAGTGAGGGCAACATGGGTGATGATCCACGATGGCGGAATATTACTGTGGGTGCCACACCACTAGGCAGCATAATGGGAAGGAAAAAGGCATTATTCTAACTACTAGAAAAATTGAACAACTTTAGGGTGTTATCAATGAGCTCAGCATCAGACAGATTCAGAGTTAGCTCTATGTCGAAGAAAGAACCTTCCAAAGCTCAGTAATATAAAGGCGAACAGGACAGAGCAAAACAATGTTACAAAATCGCAGCTAGCTTTACTTTAGGTGAAGCAATGAAGCTGCCCAGGGCTGCAGGCCAGGGCATCATGATGGACAGGGAGTCACAATGACACAAGTAGCACAGTTGTGATGGTGAGGATAGCAGTAAGACTAGAGGCACTTGTGACATCGATAAACCTAAATTTTAACAGACTCAGAATAGTTTCAAGTTTGAACAGTCAATAGTGGTTCGTCATTTGTAGCAGTTCCTTTGAAAATGACATGTCTGAACTCTGAATTATCATCAGTGACTTTTTTCTTCCCATGGTTCTCTGCTATATCTGGAGCAAATTTACTGCATACTAAAAGGTAACCACAGGGTTATGTGTCTTGGCATGTTATAAAAGTAACAACTCTGATGCACTTGAATTCGTACACAACAACATTGAGTGAGTGCAACATGGGTGGTGATCCATGATGTGGGAACTACTACCGTGGGGACGCCACTAGGCAGCACAACAGATTGGTGAAGGATGTCCTTGTAACCACTAGTGCCAAAATTGTTTAATATGGAGGATGGGATCAATCTGCTCAGAATATGAGCAGCGATGGCTTAGACTTAGCGCTACGCCAAAGCAATAACATTTGAAAGGGCAGTTAGAAGTTAATACTAATAGTAGTAAGCAACACGCAGAGCGGACAACCAAGACCAAGTTCAAGGAAGGTGGGCTGGCCCTGGCGTGTAGAATCAGTCATCCAGACGCTGATGCGCGTGACAGGACAGGACGGCGTTAGAAAAATCAGGACGGCAGTTAAACAAGAGGCATTTTTAATGAAACGAACAGACGTGACCTCGACATGGATTTCTATAGGGAGCATGAGATTTGACTAGACGCGGCGGATGGGGAATCTAGTGGGGGAGCATAGGTTGATAGATAAACGAGGGGCAGGAATGTGAGGAACTGAGTACGGGCGAGGCGACCGTGTGTGATGCGCGGCGGCAGGGCGGCAGGGCAACGCTGGTAGCAACCGCAAGAGGTGAAAAAAATAAATAAATTGCTAGAGTAATTAAGAAACTAGTGGTAAATCGGATGGGGTTGGAGGTTGAAGCAAGCAGAGGAGGACCCTTGTAGCCGCCACCCCCGGTCCTCCCCGGAAGGAGAGTGCGACGAGAGGTTGGGTCGGTGCCTGCCGCCGTGAGGCCGGCCGCTCGGTCGACCGCTCGCTGGGGACGAGACGACGGAAACGGACGGGGCTCTCTCTTTCGCTTGTCCCACGGGGTGGGGTTGCGGTTGCGGTTGCGGTTGGGGAAGAAACTACCAAAGCAGAAGACGCCCCCCGCGGAACACGACGAGCGAGCAGCCAAAAAGGTGGATCGCTCGCTTCCTTACCGGGAGGGTGAGGGTGGTGGGGAGGAGGGGGGCAGCGAGAACGGCTCCGCCGGCTGCTCCGCGACGCCGCCGCCGCCTCGTGGTCGTGGGTGCGGCCGGCTGCGTCGTCCGACTCGGCGGCTCTGCAGGCAGGCAGGCAGGCGGATGTGGGATCAGATCAGCGCAGCGCAGAGGTGGTGAAGCCGGCGGGGAGGGAAGGGAAGGGGAAGGAGCGGAGGACGGCGGATCGTTGCCTCACCTGCGCCGCGCCGACGGGGGAAGGGGATCGACGGCGGAGGCCGGTGGCCGGCGGGATCTGCGGCGTGGTGGGGTCTCCCGTCTCCGCTTCGAATCCCGCAGGACGGACCGACGGACAGGAAGCAGCAGCCTGGAAATGGTGGAATCGTGCTTCGCGACGGTAGTGCGATGCGATGCGATTGCTTCTGGAGTTCTTTTCTTTCTGGTTTATTATTATCGTGTGGTCACCGTGGGGTGGGCCCACCCCCCACTCGCTCATGTGCCCACGTCCACGTGGCGTGTCTTACGGGGCAGGGCAACTGGAAGCGACGAAAGAGAAGCGGCGCCTACTCCTTCCAGGTACGTACACACGTGGGCCCGCGTGGACTGTGTGCGTGGCCGACACGTGGGCCCAGGAGGAATATAAGCCGGAGGAGGCCGTGGGGCCGGCCAACGTGTTGATTTCTTCTTCAGCCTGCAACTGCAGTATCATCTGTCTACTATTTATTATTATAGCTACCATCTACTGTGCTAGTATATATTTATTATTATAGCTACGAATCTATATCTCTTATATAAACAAACCCCACTAAGCTATTTCTCTGCCTCCTCGCGCCACATCAGCAAATACGTTCCCTGACCCCTCGCCTCCATCCACCTCGCATGACTGCTTGCCTCCGACTCTGTAGCCAAAGGAAAGGAAAACGTCATACGTAACGTAAACCACTAAGGCCGTCCTGCTGCCTCCTCCATGATGGCCTACACATAAACGCCTCCACCCATCTTCAAAAAAGAAAATAAAAGGCCGCTGCCCGCTCCACACGATTGATGCCGCTTCGTGCATGCTGCTCCAATCACGCTGCCGCTTCCTGCATGCTGCTCCAAATCGCCGCCGTCTTCTGCTGCGCCTGGTGCCTGCCGCTATGCTCCTCTAACCTCTGTTCGGAGTTTCTACGCTCTGCTCCAAATTGCTACACTAGCTAACATCCTGCCTGACGTCGGTGCCTGCAATCATGTACCGTATTTACATCTCCTATTCTAACAACCTTGCACTGCCGTCACAATCATTTGGAAATTATATTCATTCATCGTGATTTTTGCAGGTTACAACACCAACTGAACTACAGGTACCATCTATTCTAGAAACCTGTTCGGTTGTTGCATCTGTAAATCAAAAGTTCCTCTCCAAAATATATATCTATTTTCTTGACATTGATATGTGAAGATATACTTAATAAACCGTATTGCTTTGTGACTGCTTATTCCTACAATTTTTGTGTGAATTACTTACATTACAAGTTCATAAATGTACCTACATTATGTACATCATCCTATGTATATATACTCTGAATTATTAGTGGTTAACATTTAAATACATCTGAATTCATATTATTGTTCTAGATAGATTGAGTAGATAAATCGGAGTTGAATTGGATGCGTATTAGCTACATAGATTACAAATTTTATTTATGCCATCTGAATTTGCTTCCTGTATGTATGTATTCTTATAAACCTATAATAACAATAGATAATATACAACTTCGGTGGTAGTGGATTGTTTGGCCACTTTTAGCCCATCTGTTCTGTGTTTATGAGCCAAGCCCCTTAGTTTACTTGTAAAAACTCTTATTTTGGTGATTTTACTTGGTTCTAGTGTTCCCATGTTTAGTGCGCCATCATTACTGCAGTACGACGGCCGCAGGGACATTTAGGAGACCACGGTCGCTGAGAGACTACAACAACAACCTCTGGGAAGGACTTGGGTGCAACAAATCTCAGGAGGGATCTCCATGCCGGTCACTCAAGAGTACCTCAGGCTATGGCACCTCATGGACCAGATAATCCTAACGCAAGCCGAGGACCGCATCGTCAGGAGATGGACTGAGGATGGTAGATACACCGCGAGATCGGCATACGGAGCCCTCCAGATGACCTTACACCCCATTCCGGGATGTGCGAAGACATGAGCGTCCTTGAGAGTGAGGGTGTTCGTGTGGCTTGCCGCCCAGAAGCAACATTGGACGGCGGACCGGACGACACGGCTTGCAGGCACATGACAATTGTCATCTCTACAACCAGGAACCAGATTATCGACCACATCATCACGTCATGCTCCTTCTCCCGACAGATCTGGTGGTCCATCCTGGCATTCCTGAGTGTAGACGCATCTCAAATCGGCGCACAAACCATATGGCAATGGTGGGACCATTGGTGGCAGAGATGGCACGGTGACAAGCGAAAAGGGGCCGACGCCCTATTCGTCCCAGTGGCATGGGAAATCTGGAAGGAGAGAAATACAAGATGCTTCAGAAACGCCGATTCAACCATCGCCCATACCCTGAGCACCGTCAAGCACACCGCTGATCTATGGATCGAGGCCGGGGCATGCAAACTAGTATGTCTAGTTCGTGAGACTGGGAAATAGAGCCATAAGGATGTGAGGGGCCATTTGGCTAAAAGGGCACGGCCCAGCGCGGTCACGTGCGTTGCACGAGCGCGACCGGCCAATTCAGCAGCCACGTTGGCCGGTCCACATAGGCGAAAAACATGAAACGAAGGGGTATGGCCTCTTAACGTTACACAAGTCAAGACTTTGGACCTAAAAAAATGCACTTTTCAAAGTTGGTGGTCCAAATCGGCACAGCCGCATAAGTTAATGGCACATTTCTACATTTCACTCAATAAATAGCCTTGTAAAGTTTTGCAAAATGTGATGACTGACTCAATAGGCCGTTGAATAAAAACTGAAAGGTGAAAATGTTTTTACGTCATTTGACTCAGCAGAAGGTTGAGGTGAAAGTCATCCATCCCATTTTAGACGTGAAGTGGAATTCCAAAACCCTTTGAAAACGACATTGCGCCAATGAAACAAAGTTATGTTCAACCCTTGCGAAAGATGAGAAGTCTGTAAACAGGTGAGTTGTATTTGTGTATATCGTCCTCCCCTTTTGCGTCGCAAGCAACCATTTGCCTCCTTTCGAAGCAACTTTGTCTCTTCCTCCGGTCCCTTCTTACTCACCGTCTACCGCTACTACTGATCGTCGATGGCCGACGCCGCCAGCCGCCGGCCAGCACGCTTCTCTCTCCGTTCCGATTCCTCTGGCCGATCAGACAAATATAAGCTTTGGTAGAATGGTAGGTCCATCGATCCTCTGTGGTAGTGGCACGCAATTAGCAGCATTTTTTAATTTTAATCTTTGCTTGGTCGGAATATATATAGCATAGCGATAGCGTCTGTTTTTAGAGGAAAATCAGTACACGCTAAATCATATCCAAAATCTCGGAGTCTTGAAACTCCGTTCCATTACCCACCCGCACCCAAAAAAAAAATCGAGCAAACCAAACTTTCTTCATTTGATTTCCAGTCTGGGCCGGGCCGATATTCCATTCGTTATCTCAGCGAAATCTTCCTTTTGGGCGCATGCTTCTATGCATCTTCGGCTCAGCTCATTTTCTCCCAGAAGGGACCCTGTATTTAGGCCTCAGCCCAACAAGGGGCCCATGCCAGCCCACTAGCGCCCCGTAAGGATGAAGGCTCACGACGAGGAAGCCCAACAGATGCGAACATCATTTTGGGCTATGTTAAACCAGACTATTGGGTTGTACACATGATATGAGCCCAGGGACGGGCCTGCTTCAATACCACATGACAATTTTGGAAGAAAAGAAGCAAATGTTTATATACTTTACGGTTTATTAGTTTGTTGGCCACTTTCTAGTTTCTTGAAATTTAACACTATCAAAACACTCTTTATAAATTCTAAAATTTGGCTTATAGGAGCATGCGCACATAGCCAGTTGTGCATGCAGGTATCGATCTGCAGTTAGATGGGATCCGTGGGACAAGCCACCATGTCGACGATGAGGTGACGGCTAGAGACAACCCTAGATGACTGCTAGGTAGAGGCGAGCATTCGGTTAACTCAAAAATTTGGCACGGGTAATTTGGGAATTAGAAATTGCGATTCGATTTTGGCTCCCAAAAAAGTACTACATAAAATTTTAGCTACCAAATAATTGTGTGTTCGGATTTTAGGTACCTAGAATTGACAAATCGACAATTTTGACAAATTTCCAGCCTCATTTTAATGCAATAACCAACAATCTTTCAAACCAACTCATGTTTTCACATCAGTTAACTAGAGATCAATTATCAAGCTATATATCATAGTATATCTACATTGAGCCATACCAAACAATAGACTTACACTGCACTAATTAAACCACTTAATATCTTCATATTTGGAATAGAATAGCACATATTTGAGATATTTTGGATAATCCAGGTAGTGGGAACATCACCCGAATTAAATCCGGGTTTTTTACGGTTACTATCCAAATTTATAATCGAGTATTTTGGGTTTTGGTACTTTGGGTTCGAGGATTGGATATGGGATATTTTGCCCACCCCTCCTGCCGGTCCTGTTATGGTTCTTAGCTAGCTCCTCTCTTGAAGCTATACTATGATGATGAAATATCACATAGTATCCTACATGTGTGAGGATCAAGTTGCCGCATGGTGCTGGAGTGTAGTGGAGTGGTCCATATATGTAGAGAGAGCCATGATGTGATGAGCAAGTAGCTAGGCAATATAAGGAGAGAAAGAGAAAGATATCGAATGCCGGTGGCCTTGTGTACTGTGGAGTGACACTATGAGATCAGGCAAGGACCAATGGTTTTATGAGCAGAGACCTGTGTTGACGGGCTGCAGCTAGCACTAGCAGTAGCAATAGCAGCAGGGGACCATTGACCCTCCGACGTCGCCGTCGTCCATAATCCATCCCTAGTTCACCGCCGCTAACTCCGAAGGGACCGCTACACGTACGGGTGTACACATGCCAATTTGAATTTGTGGCCGGACGACCGCACACCACGACTTTGAGTATGCCCGTGATGCGATAAAAAAGATACACCAATCTACCCAAAAACATGTGGATCAACTGCACCTTTTTCATTTGAATTTATATGACCCCTACTTATTAGCTATAAATACAATATTTTTTTCTCTTACAACAAAATAATATCTAGTTCACTTTAATTATCGGTATGAAACTATTAACCAAAAAAGGTGAACATTTAAAAGTTTCATACAACAATGAAAACCTTTTAATGTTGGTATCACTGGATCCAGCTGCATGCTTCAACGAGATACAACAAAGTAGTGTTGCTAGCTGGGAGAGTTTACGGCTTTTGGCACCTAGAGTCATTTTGTTTGAAACTTGTTTGAATGTCTATATATCTACATCAGTCCATGCATATTGAGGTAGACTGATGTGGAATTTAAACTAAATTGAGCACCAAGTCATCTAAATACACACAGAAAAAAAAATTCACATCGGTCCACTTCAACACACATGTATGAGGTAGATATATGAGCATCAAACAAGGGATGACTGATGGTTCAGGTCTCGATTGCATACGGGCCTATCACTAATGGAGTATGGGTCGACAGTCGATGCCACAGGCTTAAATGCCGAGCGTGAGACTCCTTTTTCTTCATTTAATAGTCTGCCCCCTCCACACACACAACTCCTACTAATTATGGAGCAGCACTGTGTCATGATACATGCTAATGTACTCTCCCTGCACACGTACTATTGTAGTCTTCACCACTCAAACCATTTTAACTTCAGTCAAGATTATTTACGTACTCAAATAAATTATCTAAAAAGTTATATATATTATGAAAGCGTCTTTTAACCTATGGAAATTCTCGACCACCAGATCTTGAATTATATTCTTTTTTTCTCGAATACACAAAAAAATTCACATATTATTATATATAAACAAGAAGAGTTCAAAAAATTTATATTATATTTCTGGCCCACAAAGACGACATGAACACACGTACCGTCAAGTAAACATCCCTATCATGCTTGAACCGTTAAACGAATATATATTCCCTAACAATGAACTTACTGTCAGAAAAATGTTATTGTTTTGTTGGAAGGTCACCATCAAAGCCAAGGTAAAATTTTCTGTTGTCCTCCATCCGACAGGAGAGTACAGAATTTATTCGAGTATGCAACCACAACACATGGAGAAAAGAAACGAGGTTTACCCTTTGAAGACAATTTAAGGATGTCAATGGGTTTGTGCTCAGTGGGTATATATCTCCCATCCATATCTAAACCCATTAAAAAAAGTTTGCATGCACGAAGAAACCCATGTCTATGTGCGGGTGCAATTTTTGCCCATAAACCATGCATATGCGGGGAGTGGGTACCCACGGGTTAACCATGCCTGAGAAAAAAAAAACATGAATGTATTAAAGTATGAATGTATGAGAAAATAATAGAACTTTAAATATGTAACAAATGTAATAGAAAAATGATATCTATCCTGCCCTTTCTTATATGGCACTAAGTGTGCAAAGTTGGACCATGTTTTCAGAGTACATTAAGTTAGGAGATGGCATTGAAATTATAGTTGCATATATATCGGGTATATACATACCCATAGTTTTACAACTTTGGGTATAGCATAACCATAACTTTGGGTATGGTTTTTTTCTATTAACATATCCATATATTCGTATGTCAATTAGTCCCCACACCCATATCTTAATGGGGTGGAAAACCCCAGTAATGGGTACCCATTATTGCCATTCCTATTTGGAGTTGAAGTGGCGGTATCAGTCAACACTGTTGGGTTGGCTACTTCAGAGTCTATGCTTAAGGCTCTTTCTTTGTTGGCTACCACTACTTAAAAGAGGTTTGTAGCAACGACTCACTTTTTTCGGGGCAGCGGGTGATGAAGCCGCCACTAGAGTAGGTGTGCTCAGGTCCTTAGCAGAGCAGACGCTCCTACAAATCGAACAATAGGGGCGGCTGGTGATACGAGTTGCTTCTATGAATGTGTCGATTGTAGGGACGATTCAATCACTAGTTGTCCTACTTTTTAATTTGTATGGGTGGCTACTCTCCTGAGACCCTAGCATGCCACTATAGAGGTGGCTCCATCACCCGCCACCCTTACAAAAAAAGTGAATCGTTGCTACAATTGTGTAGTAGTGCACACCGGTGGGTTTTGGGCTTTTGTTTGGCATTTTGTCATTGCTATAAGATGTTTCTCCACAACTTGGCTATGGGTAAGCTAAAAACCGACATAGAAAATAGATCATGGCAAGAGATAAAACATTTTTCTATGTGTGTTAGGTTAATTGGTAGGTACAAGAGTTCCAAACAGAAAAACATTTTTTTTATTTTGAACGTGTATTTTTCTTGGTTGTAAGTTGTAACTAACTGATCAGTAGTTTCTTGCATTATTTTCATATCAATATAGTTACTAAAATCGACAGTATTATTTTCGCTAAGCAAAGTTAAGTTAAAACATTTTAACTCAATAAAAATATTTATTCAAAATAAATAATTTTAAATTAGAAGGTACCATTTTAATCCACACAAATCATAAATATTCATGGTCAAAGTCGGAAGCCCAATCTTCACTTAGAACAAACTTAGAGCCTCTCTAAAAGATTATCCAAGAAAAACCAAAATGAATGACTTAGCTACTCACTAAAATAGATTTGACAAGAAAATACTAGAATACTCCAACACAGACTCTGTAAAATCAAGAGACTAGTGAGGTAGTAGGCTATTCAAAAGTTGAGAGCAAATGAGCTGGAAGGACAGTTAAATTTAAAGAATCTGTTAGAAATGTTTTTCCTTTAATAATAATAGCTAAGTTTAGAAAACGATTTGGCTAATCTCGAAGATGCTCTTAGATAGTGTACACAGGAGTATTTGTCCTTTTGCAATTTACAATTAAGCCGCGAGTCCTTTTCTGTCGCATTGGTCCACGGAATTGATGCACAACAGTTAAACACGCATTGACACCCAAGATCACGAGTTCACGACTATTCACTGTGCCTGTGACGACCAAAGTCGTCGTGGGAAGCTAACGAACAACCTCGACCTGGGAGTACACAGTAATCTACATCTAGCTATATTGTCTGAAGAAGGACGTAGCCACGTAGATAGACGACCGGAACGAGAGCTCGGACCAGGAGGCGTGCGCGTATCACGCCTCAAGAAAACGGCCTTTCACAGTACGTAATTAAACGCCTATTAAACGGGCACGTGGGAGAATACGTAATGCTAGGAGAGAAGCTAGCGACGGGTGGCCAATCAGAGGAAGTCATTAATAGCGCGTGTGTGACGACGTGGAGACCCAGCCTCCCACAAAACCACACTACCGTGTGGCGTACACCGTACACCATGCATGGATGGCAGGGCAGGGCAGGGCAGGGGTGCTGGCTACCAGCAGAGCACAGGTACAGTTCAAATATTGTGGGCTATATTGGCTATCGCGTGTGCACAAATACGGTTGTCGATCCAATCCATACAGGGTGTGTTTAGTTTGTATCTTCGACAAGTCTAGCTAGCGAAACGTAACCAAGGCAGCCCCTAGCCTGCTCCTACCAAGTCAACCCTTGGTTGTTTGGTTGCCTGTAGTATGTTAGCCTCGCTAGCATTAGAATGTGTTTGATTGTCCGTATTGTTTTGATTCACCTCTTTTTCAAACTGGTATGGTTACCACATTTAGGCATTTTGTCGAACAACTGGAAGGCGTTCCTGGCGAGCACGACGATTGGCAGCACCACGGCGGGCACAACAAGTTGCCGCTCCTCCATCCCTCTCTGGTCCCCATCTCCTCCTCACTCTCCCCCTTGCTCAGTTCGCCCGCCATGACCGGGACAAGCAGAGCTCGGCCTCCGCCTCGCCTCTTCCCTTGAGCGGCCCTCGCCATAGCAGGCGACGCAACACTTCTCTGGTCCGCACACAGGAGAAGACGGGAGAAGCGCGGACCCGTATCAACCCAGCGCTGGCAGCATGCTTCCGCTGTCACCGCCCCGGCACGCGTACGGCACAACCCCATCGGATTCCCCTATGAGGGCCTCTGCCGTCTTCCTCACCACATGCCCCTGCCCCCACCATACCCACTCCGCGACGATGTTCCTGCATTGGTGGGGGGCACCAGGGCCGCGATGTTCCGGCTCTTTCGCCCGCGGCCGCCGCATGTCTGCCCTCCTTCTCCACCTCCAACGGCACAATCTGACTTCACCTACGCAGTCGGCGGCGGTGCTAATAAAATTGGTGGGGGGTGAATAGCCTAATAAAATTTCTAGTAAAAGCATTAGACACCAAATTAGATAGTAAGGCGGCAAATGTGCAAAGCTAAAGCTTCGACTACCTATGCAAGCCGTCCTAAACAATGCAAGGCTACTCAATCCAAAGCACAACAACCACGGTGATCAAACTACACAATGTCGGTTCACCGAAACCAACCAAGCAATTCTACCCACGGGATTTACTCTACACAATGAGTGGTTCCCGACCGACCACAACAAGTAGTTCTACCCACGGGATTTAAACTACTCAAAGAGTGGTTTCCGACCGACCACAACAAGCAATTCTACTTTGCGGAATGTAAGGAAGTGATGGAAGTTTATACCGCCGCGAAGAGTAGAAGATGGCCAATCACCGTGTAGTAGCCAATCACCTAGGGAGCTCAAGCACAATCACAAGGAGGTCGAAGCCTCGGCAATCATAAATCAACACAATGATTTTTTTACCGAGGTTCACTTGCTTCCCGGCAAGCTACTCCTCGTTGTGGCGATACACTTGCTTGGTGAGTTGCCCGCTCAATTGGCTCGGTGCCAAAGACCCCAATGGGGAGCCGCAATCTCCACACAAGACAAGGATCCACAAGCCACGAGCAATCCACTAGAGTATCCTTTCGCGAACTCCCACGGGGAAGGATCAAGAACCCCTCACAAGAACCCGGTGTGGCCTCGAACAATCTCCAACTCGAGCTCAACCACCACCCTCTGCTCCAAACCGTCTACGGTGACGGGAATCACCGAAGAGTAACAAGAATCCGCAGCTCACTCGATGAACAAGTGCCTCTAGATGCAACTCTCAATGCAAATCACTTGTTCTCACTCAAATCTCTCTCAAGATTAACAAAGGGATCAAGAGATGAGTGGGGGAGTGTCTCTCTTGCTCAAAGTATGCTCAGGTATGAAGAAATGGCGAAGAGAGCTCCCCAAGACCGGCCAACCCTCTATTTATAGACCCAAGGTCGAAATAGAGCCGTTGCCCTCGGGCTGGTGCTCCAACACGCGCCGGACGCGTCCGCCGCTGCCCGCCGGACGCGTCCGGCGCTCTTCAGCGCGTCGCGGCCAGCCGACCGTTGGAAGCAGAGCCTTCAAACCTTGCTGACCTGGCGCGTCCGCCGCCTGCGTCCGACGCGTCACGCCGGACGTGTCCGACGTCCCGACGCGCGCGAGCCAGAAACCCAGAAGTTTCTGGTCGGCGTCTGGCGACCGCCGGACGCGCCACCGCCGCGTCCGCCGCACAGCCGAGCCTGGCCAGCGGCTCGCACCGAGTCACAACGCGCCGGACGCGTCCGGCCCGCCTGGCCCGGCGTCCGGCGCTCACCAGTGCCAGAGCCAGCTGCCCAGCCAGCTCAACACGCGCCGGACGCGTCTGGCCCGTGTCTGGCCCGCGTCCGACGCCCTCTGAAGAAGAATTCTCCGTAGAATCTTGCGCCGTCTTCGCTCCAAGTCCAATCTCTTGCTTTGAGTACCAACTCCACCAAGTGTAGACCTCGTCTCAAGCACCGGAGTTAGTAGTACAAGCACGACCACGTCGGCAAGAGTTAGCCCTCTAGTTAGTCTCTCATGCGTCATGCAAAGTCGCAACTAGAGGCACTTAGGACCGCGAATGAAACCGAGGAAACCCCTCTTGATAGTCGGTTATCGATCCTAAATGTGATCACACTCTCTATAGTGTCTTGATCACTAAACCGGAAAGCCCTATCAAGTATACCTTCGCCTTGATCTCCATGGGCCTCCGTCGGAGCTTGATCACCTCACATGTCCACTATGTTCGTCACCGTGATCACAATGTTCCATCATCCACCGTCACGTTGCTATGTGTCTAACCACACTTAGAGCAAAGCATTAGCAACGTTGAGTGTCATTAATTACCAAAACCAAACCGGAGCTTTCAACCAGCCTCGGCGCGTGCGCCGCCACGGGCTCCGCCCTCTTCTCCGCCTCCAACTTCACTACCCCGTCGCTAGTCGTAGGGTCCAAGCATACCTGCAGGAGGCGTCATGGGCAGGAGCAGGGACCTCCGCCGCAGCTCGTCCTCCTCCTTCGCAGCGGGGAACAGAGGCCCCTCACGCTCCAGGCACCGTGGCGGCGACGGCCAATCTCGGGAGAAGAAGTCGACGATATCGAGCTCGAGGCTGGAGCACCCTTGTAGGGGCTAGAGCACGTGGTGAGGGGTCGGGGCAATGAGGCTTCTGGTCCGAACCGAGAAGAGAAAGGGCCATCGTCGGGCGGGGTACAGAGGCGGAGCACACGGTGAAGGGTGGGCGGTGAAGAGAAACATAGAAAGGAGCACAGCTGGCTCTGGCCTGGCCACGAGAGAACGACGACCGATTTGGTCGTTCGACCCTAGCCTGGCTAAGGGGTCACATTTGGCCAGGTTTGGCAAGGCCGCGCAAGATATGTAGGTAACCAAACATGTGAAATTTGGCCCCAGAAAGCCATGCCTAGGGTTGCACAGGCAACCAAACACACTCATAGTAGGTACCCTACACCCTCTGTCTCAAAATACGATAAGACCAGTGTCAATAAGGTTTCATGAGAATTTACTGGTATTATATAAGTTATTGTGACACATGATTAATTAATTGAGATAAGATAAAAGTTTTATGGGTTAACATAGTAGAGTTTTAGATGCATAGCAAAATAGATGTTTCAAAAAAAATCAGAATAATTTATAATTCGAAATGATTTTTTTAGCCACAACTAGCAATAGTCCATCTAAATTGGTTTTGGCCACAATTTAAAACCGAAGTAGTACATGCTAGCAAGCATACCAGAACTCATTAAGAGTGATTGACCGACGAGATACAGATCGATTTTGTTGCGACCTCAGTTCTGAATCCTGATCCTGATGTGCCGTGTGAGGTAATATTTAATTATTTCGTAACAGGACAGATCAGTTTCATCCACAGTTTAAATTTATTGCAGAGATGTTGGCTGGACTACAGGAGGGCACATTTGCGTTCCAATGCACATGTGGGCATAAGTTGCAAGTTGCCGCACGATTTATGATCGAGGTTGGGCCTACTGCAATCACTTGATAAAAGTCATATGCAGGTCCATTATATTAATTTATTACTTATTATTAGGTCGACTAAGCAAATCATATAAATACTAATCAATATGGAGCAGATCGATCTTAGTCTTGTTGTATGCTGTAACTCGAGGTCCACAATACAGTTATCACTCATTGGAATTTCCATCCGTACCCTTACTATTCTTTTAGGACCAAAGCACAAACACAGACGCTCACCCATATGACAAACACGCATATAAATTACAATATAGGAGTTTGTGTGTACTTTCTCCTATTGAAAATGTAAGTGTCCGTCTAGGGATAGTTCTAGCTAAATTGCTTTTCCAACTTTGACTAGCAACATCTACACAATCTTTATTCAAATGACTTATATGTTATAAAAACATTTATCATATTGAATTTAGTAATGACAACCTTATATTTCATCCTATGTTTACTATTTTAAATATCAATAGTTAATAAAGTAAATAGTTTGCCATAAAGACATGAAGTAGTACCTATACCTTTGTTTCCAGTCGGTGGAGATACTAAAACCTGCAAACAAGGACCTTTATTTGTAGCTAGAACTACCATGTTTGGATGGACTAAACTAAACTCTAGTCCATGTTTTGGATGCCAAACAGTAGGCCTAAACACAAACTAATTATGGTCTAACAAAAATTTTAGATGCTAATTGATGAATAAAACTCATTAGAAAAATGTGAATTCTAGTTAGTCCACGTTTAGACTACTATCCAAATAGGCCCATATATATAAATAATAATATACATACATAGCTGTCACCCAAAGTATGGGGCAACCCTTCATATATACCACTGTCATCAGCAGAACAAAATGCCTTGACTCTTGAGTGAGGATGCCTGCAAAGTCCAGGCAGCCAGCCCCAGCCTAGTGTAGTGTAGCTTTAAATTTCACACAGTAGCAGCCAACAGTTCCACCAGGTAACCCTTGCTTTAAAGTGGGTCCTCGTCCAGTCCATGTGATGTCGTTGACAGAAAGGGAAAGCATGCATGTACGTACACATAGCTAAACTAACTGTCAAGACATGCGTAGTGAAAACTAAACCATCAGAGAGCTTAGCTAGCTAGGTAGCTCAGCTGAGGTAGTTGCTGGCGGCAAACTTAGTAGGTCAGGTCAGGTCAGTTAGTTGGATGATAGCAAGTGAAAAGGAGCTCACTCACATTCACCCCTGGCCCTATATATAACCAACCAGCCGGCCGGCCACACACTGCACGTACTACACTTCATGGGAGCAGAGCTACCATAATCCACAGCCATAGCTCAGCTAGCAGCAGGAGCAGCAGCCATGGGCAGGCCGCCGTGCTGCGACAAGGAGGGGATCAAGAAGGGGCCATGGACGCCGGAGGAGGACATCATCCTGGTGTCCTACATCCAGGAGCACGGCCCGGGCAACTGGCGCTCCGTGCCCATCAACACGGGACTCATGCGCTGCAGCAAGAGCTGCCGCCTCCGCTGGACCAACTACCTCCGCCCGGGCATCCGCCGCGGCAACTTCACCCCGCACGAGGAAGGCATCATCGTCCACCTCCAGTCCCTGCTCGGCAACAGGTGGGCCGCCATTGCCTCCTACCTCCCGCAGAGGACCGACAACGACATCAAGAACTACTGGAACACCCACCTCAAGAAGAAGCTCAAGAAGCACCAGGCCATCGGCGCCATCTTCGCGCCGCCGCCTCCGGCCTCCGACGACTCCTCGTCGTCGTCCATCATCATGTCCACGGCCACCGTCGGTGGCGGCAGCAGCCATCATATCATCGACCACCACCACCGTGACATGCTCGGCGGCACCAATCCCCTCGTCTCCAAGGACAGCTACTACTGCAACAACCCAGCCGAGGTCGCCCAGCTCATCGCCCGGCGCTCGCCGTTCGCCGCCGACGGTGGCGACAGCTCCTCCTCGTCCTATGCCTCCAGCATGGACAACATATCCAAGCTGCTCACCGGCTTCATGAAGCAGCAGCAGAGCTCCCCGTCCCCGGACGCTGCTGCCGACATCAAGCCCTCGGCCGGCCAAGTCAACAACAACCATGCTCTGCTGTCGGCGTCGGCGTTCCATCACATGTCCGCCGGCACCGGGAGTGGCACGCCACCTGCAGCAGCCTACTTCAACGACATGATGCCGTCGCCGCCGCATGCGCAGCAGGCGGCGCTGATGGGGCACGGCGGTTACGACGACCCCAGGCAGCCGTCCCCGCTGTCTCCGATCGAGAAGTGGCTGTTCGAAGAGGCTGCCGAGCAGGTCGGCGACCTCATGGATCTGTCCGAAGACTGCTGCTCATCAGTTCCGATGATGTTTTAGATCAAAAACAAAGAAGAGAAGAGAGATCAATAATATACTATATATGACAGCTATACACATCAGTCATTAGTTAGGTTATAATTTGTTTTTGCAAGTTACTTTTTTTTAGAACAAAGTTATATACTTACATATATATGTTGTTACATGTATCATATAGGGATGCATGCATGCATGCATGAGACAAGACAAGATATATACAATTATACATACATATACACATACTGGTCAAAGTCAAACACCCTGTGAAGGCGATCTTACATTCTTACTTACCCACCTATATTAGTTATACATACAAACATCATTTGTGGTAGATTTGACAGTCAATCAAAAGTCAGAAGAATACGAGATAGCAACAGGCTAGGAATAAGAGTGACTGAATGACAGTAGCAAAAGCATGTCAGCATGATGTAATTACGATTATCTATCGGTACTTGATTTTTCTTGTTATACAAATATTATATATAATATATTGCTCTGCATATTGAACTTTTGGCTTCTATCTGTCCATCCAGAGTGAAGTATTTACTAGAATATTCTTCTTCTTCTTCTTTTTTAAAAAAAAGGAACAAATGTATCTTTGTCGGGGGCATCCAAAAGTTTCTGCCTGTGTAGTGTTTTAGGCACTAGCAAGCAAGCAAGCCAGCAATGGTGTGGACTGTGGACTCTACCATGACTTCTTACTGTACTTCTTCTACTTTGCACATTCCTGAAATATGAAATGCAGAATGGCAGTACCCAGAAAAAAAAAAACATGAATGAGTGTAGAGTGTATGTTTGCTAGATAGAATAAGCTGCAGAGAGGACAGAGGTGCAGTGGTCCCTGGTGTAATGGCGAGTCTCTATCGGCAAGCAGATGGTCCATGATCACATTCAGTGCAGAAAGAAGACTCATTTTCTAAAATTATATATGTGCCCCCTATCCCCGTCCCATCCATTTAACACAAATCATTTCTTTTCTTTTATTTTCTTTTCAAGCGGTTTAATGCTTCCATGGAAAATTCAGCAAGTGTTAGAGCATTTATGCAGTACAGCTTTCATTGGAAAATAACGCATATTTGATCCAGCCATCAACATAACTTCCCAAGGAACACGGTACAACTATTCCATGATTGAGGCATTATCCGACGTGTCCTTCTCTCGTACACGTCCCTTTTAATTGTACGTATAGAAAGAGTTTTAAGCGACTATAATGCACATACAGCAGGCAAGCAGCCAAAACAGGGACAATCTATTTCATACTACTGACAGAAAAACGACAATAGCCTGAAACCAAGAACTGAGACAACATGATATAGACAGAAACATGACACAAAAGACAGCACATGAACTTATATTTCTTTTTATTTTAAAAAACGAAACAATTCAAATGGTATATTAGATTTTTAGATGAGGGCAACAACCTCAGAGCAAAGTGTAAGCTGATGACGCCTTAAACTTTGATTGTTCTGCCTGTACAACGCCTAGTCTGTCGCCGGAATCCTGATGTTGCACACCTGAGTAGGGAACGGCCTGACAAAGCTTCATCGGTATAGATATATGCATGCTTCAGATCAGGTAGAGCTGGACCAGAGATCATAACAGCACATACAGTATCAACCACGAGAAGATACGTATCCAGTCAGTGCCCTACCCAGTGTCTTAGGTACTCCAGTGCTCCCAATACAAGAGATGGTGACTTGTTAACCCTAAACATTCATCAAGTTTTACAACTTCACATCAAAAATGTGCATGAACAATTCAGCTAAAAGCACAGATGGATACATGATGCATGTATATATGTTCATGCAAAATTTGAGGTGGAACAAAGTTCTGTGCAAGAAGAAACAAAAAAAGGAAAAGGAAAGAACACAAAATCGGCATGCATGTCGATCGGTCATAGCCTTATAATGTTTAAGTCCAGTCATAGTCTAAGTAACTCAAATCATTAAATCTTCAACCAAATGAAAGGAGGATGCCTACCTTCTGCGTGATGCCAAAAATAGGCGAGTGAGGGCTGTCTGCATCAAACGAGAAAAAACAATAATCCATGCCCCCCCTGCGGCAATATATATATGAAACAAACACAGGTCAATTCAACTTGATCGGCCTTCATCTATATGTTGTGTGGTTGATGGAAGTCACACCTGTAAGAACTGCATGTTTAACTCATCTATGCAAAGAATCTGGCTGGTAACTACTATTCTACAGAGAGCATAATAAGCATCGATCAGAGCCATATATCTCATCCTCAGTATAGCCTTGAGTTCACACATGAGGGACCACAAGGCAGGACCATATATATGGCATTATTACTCTTGCTCATGTTTAATTACAATGGAATGTGCCAGCATAACCAACCCGCAGGTAGGATTTATAAGTATTATATACGTACGGTCAATTATGTTTATATGTTACCTGTGGACGACAGAGACAAGCTCCACTGCCTTTCAGGAAACTTCTTGCAGCATAGAAATAGCACAATAGGTTGGGTGTCAGTTTCGTTGTCGAATAGCGTTTTACATATCTGTTCTGATGACAGGCAAAATCAGTCTTCGGTTATCGAACTGGAGCAATCTGAAAACAACCATTCCTCAGAATTTTGCCACACATGTTGACAAGGCCAGTTCAGTGAGTCTGACCACTGATGGACCTTTCTAATAATTTCTAAACAATTCTGAAGTCTCTTGCGTGAAGCTTCGTACCTCACAGCTCATCAATACCAACAGAAAAACGAGCCTTTCTATACAGAGCTAGGCTTCAACTGCTCTCTTCATGGAGACCGAGGGAGGATGGGTCCTTGTTGTCTGAAGACTGCATGCATTGGTCATATGTGCAGATGGACTGCATGCATTGGTCATATGTGCAGATCGACGCACATTCCGTACCAATTCGTCAATCGGCACTTTGGCAGACATGAGTTGCCATCCCTTTTATTTCTCTACGAAGGCAATGCAATAGACTCAAAGCTGAACCATTACTAACACCAGCTTGCCCCCACATAGATGATACCCTCAGCCCTCAGGAGTACACGCAAGAATACAATGCATCTGAAAGTGACATGTTCAATAGCATAAGGACAGTGTCATCATCAGTTATTTAATTGCTATTTAATAGGTAGATGATGTAACAAAAAAAAGAAAGATCTGACGATCTGAACAATGCTATGCATGAATAAGGATTTCAGTCAACTCAAAAACAATTTCTAGTCCATATTTGTAGAACTACTACAGGGTTTATTGTGCTAGTTTACAGTCTGATGAAACAGGCATAAGCTTCAAGATACCTTTGACCAAACTGGATTTTAGTCAGTTATAACTAGTTCAATGTAACAAAAACTTCAAAAAATTACTTTAACTTAGTATATCATATAAAGAATCATATATTCTATTGTTTTCTTCTTATTTTGTCAATCAAGTATATTTTTCTTTACCTATTGGCTGCATGAGTATCTTTACATCCAAATGCATGTCTTACTCATATATATTATACATGTCTGTCACAACATGTTCATGAATCATGAGGGAACCACTGATCTAGCATTGGCCCCATCCCTCACTAGAATATCATCACGATGAATTGACAATAAAATTCCAGTTTCTGGAAGGTTTTTTTTTTTTTTTTTTTTTTTTTTTTTTTTTTTTTTTTTTTTGACAACATGTTTCTGGAAGTTATATGTCCAAAAAGCTGCCCCTTTGTCTGCCAGCAGAAAAACGTGCACAGCTGCTCAACAAATTACAGTGGTGCCCTGCATATTTACTCAAGAATCAACTACTTCTGCTGAAGATGCTGTGAGTTCAAGTCAAAGTCACAATATCTCCATCACGAGTACTATAATAATAATCATCCAACAGTGTTCTAGGTACCTCAGCAAGCCTGGCTTACTTATAATTAAATGTGATCTATAAAGATGGAACATTACAAAAGCACGTGATGGAACCTTTAATTAACAAAGTTAAGTCAAGGTTTCTAAAAAGAAAAGAACTGTTACAGATCTGCCATCAAAAGAGAAACAGAAGCAACAGGAAAAAACACTGTGGCATACAATACAATACAAGAGAACATCTTGCAGCTTGTTGCACTATTGATCAAGAATGTCTCAGAAACACAACTTTTGGAGAAGCATAGCCATGGAATAGAGTTAGTAGCCACATCCCATTCCCAACTACTAAGTACTAACCAGACTAGCACCAAAGGAGGCAAGGACCACCTCAGTAGCTTAGCCAACCAATCCTTCTGTCGTTGTGTAAGAACACCACAACCATTGCCTTCAACAAGGACTTAGTACTCTATCCTATCGCAACCAACTTATTATCATGAGAACATTACGTATAACAGTATAACAACCTCTCCTTACATGTAAGTAAATAAGTACTCCTGGAGTTGCTATATATCACATCTACAAGGGACCACAATAGAGAAGGGTATATACAAACAAGATGAAGGTTGCTATTATCAGAATCCAGCATAAGTTGTGACAGTAATGTTTGTATTGGATACTACTTAACTACTAGTGAATAAATTAGTGATTTCCAATCACCTAGGTTACATTGCTTTCCCAGACAAAGGGCCCCAACCCAACCCCTACCGCTCACCCTCACCTTGTGTGGGAGCTTTCAGCACTGGTTAGGCAACTACTGCAATAAACCTGCTTACTACATGTATTCAACTTGTGTAAGTTGCCCGACGGAGTGCTTCCAATTGAGAAGCATATATAGGTAAACCATTGATGTATAGTATTTATGCAACAAAGAAGTCATACAGCTTAATCGTCCTCATAATCCTCTATTCGTCACATGCCGAAGGCATATTTATGAGACCATTCCATAACCCATTATTAATTGTTGACTATCTAACAGACTGAAATAAATAGTCTTGATGTGGCATTGAAAGGTATAAGACATGCCAAATTGCCTGCTATGTGTTCCACTTTTCTAGCAATCTTCAAAATACTTGAGCTCCAATGCAAGAGCTCAACTAAGATGTTGCTCCATTTGACACAGCTTAGTGCATCTTTAAATTCAATTAAAGATTAGGAGATAGCACTATCTGAAAGTTGTAAAAAATTATATGAATTTATCATCACAGGCCCATCAATTGATTACGCGTTTTTTCAGATAAGAAACATAATTATAGTGGATGACTGCCAACTGAACTCAGGTTTCTACAGGGTCAAGACAAACTAAGTAGATGTTTCCTTGGCTTGTAACAAACTGAGAACAGTTAAAGATGTATGATCTTCACACCAATTTATCAAGAAAAAGCATTTTACGTAAAATGATCTTTGTACCATCAAATTCAAGAGAGGCATTTTACAATCTCAAGGTATCGATATCTATTTAACTTCATATAGAAAGCATGGTAAACAAGAAGACATGTTTGCAGGATGTTGATGCTTTTCAGTAGCTTTATGTGCCTGTCAAGTATGAACCAAAGTTCTATAGGGGGGCATGACACCAAATTATTCCTTCTGTAAGGAATTAGCATAGGACCTCACTAATTGTTTGCAATACGTACAGGACTAAAAGTATCATCAGATTGGACAATGGATCTGCAATTTCCATGATTGAGAACGGCCAACCTAACCTAAAGAATATTAAAAATTGTAAGGCCTAGCGCCTAGGCAAGAAATTACATGTAGTGATGTGGATTGTGTAGTAGAAAGCAGCCTTTCTGATTGATCATTGATGTAAACAAAACTGTAGAGACAAAGCTCTCAGTTGAAGATATTTGATAGGAACAACAAATAAGACCCTTTCTGACAAGAAAATCAACCAAAACTCCAAAAGAGGGCAGGACAGAGTATCAGGTCAAAGTAAATAGTGGATGTCAAGTCATCATCAAAGGTTCAATTGTTCATAGATAGTTAAACAGTTAGCCAGCAACCATTAATCTTGGGCAACATTGGGCATCCTCGTTAGACCTAAACACAGGAAAACACAAGTTAGGCATTGGAAAATTGTACTTGCTAGTTGTTGCAGGGAGACCATTTGGGCAGTATTTTGTTGGGAAGAACTTAAGATTGACTGATGTGAACGTGAATAGACAAGCCAATTGCCAGAGAAGTTTATTTTGAGTAGATTAAATGCCCTGTAACTGTGATATTTGGCTCGTGATGCACAATGATGACTAATGACAGCCAAATGAAAGTGAGTTTTGTTAGAGTGAAAAAAAATGAAGCAGGTGTCCAGTCCAGAAATGAGGGGACTTACAAAACATACATCGCAGAGGACCAAGGACCATCACTGTCTTTTTTTTTTAGAAAGGCAGACCATCAATGTCTCAAACTGTGAAACATGTGGATGGATTGAGTTTTTAGTGATTTATATCACCAGAAATTAGCAGGAGGAAAAGAAAAAAAGCTTATTTGGCTGTCCTTCAGTCATTGTTTAAGGCCCAAACAGTTCTTAGGCCCACTTGGATTCCATATTAGGGCCATAAACTATGAAGCACACAGCTGATTGTTACAAACCCAAAAAAAGAAAATACTAGATCATCTCTGAAGTAATACTTGCGGTAGCCAGCACCCAGCAGGGTCTGGAAATCGCTGCAACTAAGCAAAAGCTTTAGACTTACAAGCAAACAAGAGGGAAACTCAACTTAGCATGTCATAAGGTTGTGGTGCTACTGCAGTCATTTTAATGTTTTTGGACTTGTGCAGTTTATTATCTCAATAAAGTTCAGCAGGCAACAGAAAGTATTTCAACCATCCTTAATATGAAATGATATAATTTAAGTCTCTTGTAGTTTTACATGGCAACGTGCAATAGAACTAATTTAGGAATCAGCATGCGTATAATATGGAATAAGGAAGGAGAAAAAAAGGGAATGTTTTTCACTTGTTATCAGTTGTATGAAATTATCAGTTGGAAGGAGTTCAGTTTTGTAAGGGACAAACTTCACATGTTTGAATACACTGCATATCATAGAATGCAACAGAAGTTTCTAGAGAGAATTATGAAAATGGCCCTGGAAACGAAAGTGTTGAGGAAACTGGCCCTTTTTATTTTGAACTTTGGAAATTGGCCTCGAAATCAAACTTCCTTACGAAAATGGCCTTCTGTTATTTTAAAAAATCATATCTAGAGTTTGGCAAGTCTATTTTGGGTGAACCAAATTTTGTTGTGTTCATTATGATGCCTAGTTTTTATTAAAAATATTAAACATACCATGTTTAGTGATAAAATAATTAGTCATGATTTATGCCTTTTAGAAAGAGAAAAATTCATATCTCGTTCTATATAACTCAAATTGATTTGAAACCTTTAGGGTAGGCTCCTAAGGCAATGTGTGTGCTATGGTAGAAATTTCATGTTCATTGAGTTTAATATGACTGAGTTATTAAGCTATTAAGTCATTTATTAGGCCCTAAACAAGATAACTTAATAACTTAGTCATATTAAATCCATTGAACATAAAATTTCTAACATAGCACACATTTTACATCAGGAGCCTACCATAAAAGTTTTAAGTCAATTGGAGTTATACAAAACAAGATATTAATTTTCATCTTTTTAAAAGGCATAAATCATAACTAGTTATTTTATTATTAAACATGACATGTATAATATTTTTAATAAAAACTAGGCATCATAATGAACACAACAAAATTTGGCTCACCAAAGATGGACGTGCCAAACTCCAGATATGATTTTTCAAACTAACGGAAGACCATTTTCCAAAGAAAATTTTACGTCGAGGCCGGTTTCCTAACTTCAAAAAAAAAAAAGGGGAGTTTCCTCAACACTTTCATTTCCAGGGCCATTTTCATAATTCACTCAAATTTCTAACAAGAAATCCATTACTGGTGTATATAACTTCCAATGTTTACAAGCAAATTCAGATGATCAACAATTTAACATTTCTTTCAGATAAAGGATGGCATTAGCATTCCATTTAAATGAATAAAATATGCTCCGGTTTTTATCATAACTGCCATAGATCATCAATTCGTATTAACTGGTTAAGAAATTTCACTTAACAACACCTCGCCTCAAGCAACTTTGTTCTGAGAGAATGGTGCTGACTGCTGAGTCACCCATCTTGAGACCTGAAAGAATAAGCCACATAATACAAGATCATTCCATCTGATCACAGCTTGTCTGTTAACCGAATCATGAAAGAGCCGACAGCAACAACATCCAGAACAATCCATGACGACTCAAACATGTCATGGCAATAGTCTGCACCGATCTCCTCTGCCGCTGATCTGAATGCATTACCAAACGCATTACCCTGAGAAGCAGAACTTGGTGAGCGCCTGTGGGTGGCAAAGCCTGATAGTGTCCACCGGGTCATCGAGCCTGACCCACCGGAACTTCTTGGCACTCCGTATGAACCCTGTCTTAGTAATCGCCGAGCTTCCTTGCCTCAGAATCGCCCTCTGAATCTCAATTGCAGACCGCATCCCTTTCCGCAACTGATCAACATTGCTGAGCGACAACGCTGAGTACGCAACCCAGAACTGCTCAGCAGCAAAAGACTCCTTTGAGCCCTTGGACACGGCATTCTGTGATTCAAGCAATGCTGTGACACCATACACAACGTCTGCAGCCGAGACCTTGGACCTGTACCCGTGCACCCTCAGGAAGCTCCGGTAGTAGAGCTCGGTGAGCCCGTATACTCAGGCAGGAAGCGCTCGAACTCGCCCCGCATCCTGCGCTTCACCTCCACGCTCATGTACTCGAAGCTCTTCCGGCAGTCGGCGAGCGGGAGCCCCATCCTGGCGAGGAGAAGCTTGAGCTTCTTGACGCCGTAGGACGAGCAGCGCATGGAGTCGAAGAGGCTCCACTCCCGCAGCAGCACGAGCCGCGGCTCGTCCTCGTACGCGATGCGGGGCGCCGCGTCCGGCGCCCGCACCCTGGTGCCGTCCCTGAGCGTGACGACGCCCGACGACGGGCAGCCGCTGGCGGTGACGTGCTGCTCCAGCTCCATGGCCCCCGCCTGGTACCGCTCGCCGGTGATGCGGTCGTGCACGAACTGGTCCGTCAGCGCCACGCAGGCCAGCCAGAGGAGGTCCCTCGTGTTGCGCCGCAGCGCGTGCGCGAGGTCGTACATGAGGTGCCCCGACGGCTTGCCGTGGAACGTGCCCGCGCGGTAGTACTCCCGCCGCAGCCTCCCGAACAGCCTCACGGGGTCGGCGTCGGCGTCCGAGAGCCGGCGCCTCTTCCTCCTGCCGCCACCGCCGCGGACATCCTCGTCCTCGTCGTCGGCGGAGAAGGAGGCGACGGGGTAGACGGAGAAGCGGGCGGAGTTGGCGGCGAGCACGTGCGCGAGGGCGCGCGCCGCGCAGAGGGAGTCGGCGTCCGCGGCGGACGGGAGGATCAGGAGCGGCGGGGATGACGAGGAGGAGGAGGAGCGTGAGGAGGCGGTTGTGCGGAGGCGGGCGTAGAAGGCGTCCACGCGGAGCTCGCGCACCATTGCTGACGGATCGACCGGCCGAGGTCGGGATTGGGGAATGGAGGTGGAGAGAGATCTGGCTCGCAGATGGGGAGAAGCGCGGGTTTGGATTTGGGCGTTTCGGATTGGATGGAGTTGGAGCGCGCGGGGAAGGGGATTGAATTTGGATTTGGGATTTGAATTTGTTTCGGGTTTTGGAGGGAGGGAAGGGACTTTTGGCGATCGCGAGCGAGCGAGAGTAGGTTGTCTCCAAATTCCAAGTTTTTTCACTCTTTTTTCATCACATCAATTTTTGGACTCATGCATTAGATGTAGGCTAATTAGATAGTTTGAAATCACGAGATAAATCTTTTGAGCCTAGTTCGTCTTTCTCCTCCATCAAACTTTATTAGGTTGAAATTTTTTGCAATCTAAACAAGGCCTAGTTCATCTTTCTCCTCCATCAATCCAATTTCGTCCATCCAGATCCGTATCTCACTCAACCACCATAGCCCACGGTCCCTCTGTTCCAAATTGACAGTCGTTTTCGGTTTTCGTGCCACAAGTTTGACTCGATTTGTATAAAATATGTATACTATTTAAATCTTCAAATAAATTTGTTAAAAACTAGATTCAAAGATCTTTCTAATGATAATAATTATGTATTATAAATATTAATATTTATAAAAATATAATTGCCAGCGGTTATTTCTCGGAAAGCGCAAGCGACAAACATTTGGAACGGAGGGAGTATTATATAAGTCCGGTCGAGGTGGTATGTGTTGTGTTGTAAGTTTATAGTAGGTTTGCATAAGGTGTAAGCTATTATTTATACTACGCGAGCTGTTGGCTGGTAATTTTAAGAGTGAGTCATCATCGACCAAGGACATTGACAGATACTCCTAGAGGCTAGATCATGTCACCCTCAACGGAAAAGAAGGGCCAATCGATTGAAAGATAGCCTACAACATCTAGCAGGTACATACTCCACGTCCAAGATAAACCTAGAGCTAGCTAGCTTTTGGTGCACAGTGTATGAATGTACGTAAGTAAGTACCAGAACGGGGAACGTATATCTCGTACACGCACTTGTTAGAATGTCAAGAGAAAGGTCGAGTCAAAGCTGCAAGAGCTCAAGGATGTTGTTGCTGGTCAGTGCATTGAACCAGGAAGTCATGCAGATTGGGCAGTCCCTCTACAGCCAATAGGGCGCCCCAGGCGCAGGACCTGCCCTGGTGCTGATGCTTCTGCGGGCGCGTCTGAGAAGCCAGGCGACGAAGGCGATGTAATTGACGCAGATTTTACTGACAACATGTGAGGGGCATGCTAGGTTTAGATGGAGGCGGTTTGCCAGGGGTTGTTTTGACGCGAGGAAGGCGATGTAATTGATGCAGATTTTACTGACAGCAAGTGAGGGGCATGCTAGCTTTAGATGGAGGCGGTTTGCCGGGGGCTGTTTTGCCGCGAGGAAGCCACTTGTGTTTTCACAAGATTGTGCAGGATGTGGGTGTATTTTTTGGTAGATTGGCACCTTGTTTCCTAGTTTTGGATGAAGAAGAGTTCGGACTGCATAGGTCTTTTTTCTTTTGTCCTACATGCGCTCTTCGCTCTCAGTCTATCTATATCGTGCAGGTAACAATGTAGTTTCTTGATGGCTGGTTGTCGCTGACCGGATGAACCTAGAGGGGCCCGTCGCGGTCCAAAAGCAGGTGTTACCTACCTCGAGCAATAGTAATGTTCTTATCTTAGACTTGCCTCCGATTCTCTGACTGCGTTCTAACAGGAATACATGATCATCTTTTTTCGCGAGCAGGCGTATACACCCGTTTTGCATTAAGAGAAAAGAGTGGCCAAAAGACCTTACACCAAAGAAGAACTCTAGCTCAACGTTGTCTGCGAGGAGCCAACGCCGTCGAGCCGGCCTAGACTACTGGATACACTAAGAGTTGTGATTACACAGAAAACACATGTTGCGACCACTGGCTAACTAAGGCATCAACAGGCGAGTAGCTGACTCCAAGCCTCAGCTTCGTGAAGAATTGAGCGCACAAGCTGTCCCATTGGCGCCACCACGTTGTTGAAGACACGGGAGTTTCTCTCCTTCCAAACCACCCAGGAGACGAGCACAAGCATGGAGTCGAAGATCGGCCGTGCCTCCGGAACTACACAGACGCGCTGCTTGAGCCCCCCCCCCCCCGGCGAAACTCTCATCGTTGACGGGGAATACAGGATCATCAGTCCATGATTAGTGCACCTGAAGTGGATCAAAGGATGGTGAGTTAATGAT
The DNA here is from genome assembly GCA_018135685.1 of Themeda triandra. Taxonomy (NCBI): domain Eukaryota; kingdom Viridiplantae; phylum Streptophyta; class Magnoliopsida; order Poales; family Poaceae; genus Themeda; species Themeda triandra. Next base: position 29,250 of record JAENPR010000384.1, read on the forward strand.
TAGGACACCTAAATAAAATGGACTAAAGCTAGGCTTGGGTACATTTTCGTGAGCAGATGAGGTGATTATTTGACCCTACAAGCAAAAGTCATGTGTCTATTTGGAGGAGGTGTTACGTACGGTTGCAACGGTTATGGCGACGTCGGTGATTATTAGGAGAACGCAGGGGGGGGGGGTGCTTTCTGTTGTGCTACAAGAGCTGGGCCAACTCGGCCCCCGAACTTTGCTACTGGCCCATTTGTGCAGAGAGATACCGAGATCTGCAGCAATGGCACTGAGTTTAGTGACATCACACACATGAGACGATTATGGACAACGACCAATACCGTACTTAAATTTTTCTTATGGGATATAAGCCTCATATACATTCTTTTTTAAAAATGCGGCCAGAGCCCCTACAGAAAAACTTTATTGAGAAGGGCAAAATAGAAGTTACAAGGGCCCTTGCGCATGCATGCATCGGAAGTGCCAAAATCTCCTATAATATCAGTTTGAGTTTGATTTGAATTCTCCCATAGAAATGGTTTTTCTGTGTATTTTTCTTATGATTAATCTGAACTAACACTTTTTATTTAGCATGCTTATGAAAATGACGCTAGGCGACTACTGCAAGCATCCAGGGCTTATATCAAGAATTAACATTAATTTAATCATCCGCTACTTATACCATGTCGGGGCCTATCAAGAATTAACGATCAATCATCCACTACCTATACTGAAAACTGAACTTTTTTAGCACGTCACGGGACTCGATCAAGAACGGAAATCAAAAGGCACCGAAGTTGTTTGAAGCTGTTCTCCGTCAAACGGGGTAAAACACGACGGCTTCACCCAAGTAGCCGCTTAAACCATGCTCACACAAAGAATATATGTAGGGTGGATCCTAAAGTAGCGGTTTTACCTAACTTCATCTCGCCATGATACTATGGTAGGACCTGTATGGGGTTTTTTCGTGAGCGGGTCTTCACCCATTTTCCAGGACCTGTATGGGGTTGTTTGAGAGCATGTTTGAAGGAGTTATATATGCGGAGTTGTTTTTTGTCGAACGATTAAAACACCTCCAGCTTTATCGAAGGAATTGCTCATGGAGCTGAAGCAAGAAAATAACAGATTCGTGCCCAACGCGGCATAAGGGCGTGATTTCCAACAAAATGACTCAGCCTCGTATGGAGGTAGAAACCAAAGTGAAAGGGACTGATGCAGTGTCACCCTAGATACGGCGATATATTTTATATATGTTCATAAACGTCAACATGGGAATGCGTACATGGTACACTCAGGTTTTTATTTTCGAGATCGTGCTTTAGCACGTTTTTCATGGTACACGATCAGCTTGTTCTGGGTTTATACAATTCAACGCTAGATACGGCGACATATATGTACATATAAACCGACACGTGAATATATACATGGTACACTGAGCTTGTTCCAGGGGTACGGTGCGTGCCAGAAAGTCGATATCCATTTTTCAACTAGCCCACGGGCAACGCCGGCTGAGGGACGTAGGGAGTAGCACAGAGCATGAGAGGGTTCTTCCTCCGCACGCCGAGCCCCATGGCCTCCTCCATGTCAAGCTCGTCCATGCCGGGGGGAAGGCTCCAGTCGAAGTGATACATGAGCTGCAGCAGCGCCAGCTCCATGCCGGCGAGCCCGTAGTTGTACCCGGGGCACATCCGGCGGCCGGCCCCGAACGGTGTGAACTCGAAGTGGAGGCCGTAGAAGTCGACGGCGCCGTCCTCGGCGAACCGCTCCGGCCTGAACTCCTCGGGGTCGTCCTTCCAGTAGCGCGGGTCCCGTGAGATCGCCCACGCGTTGACGACGATCCGCGATCCGCCCGGCACCACGTACCCGCCGAGCTCCGCCGTGTCGATGCTCTCCCTGGGCACCAGCAGCGGCGCCGCCGGGTGCAGCCGGATCGCCTCCTTCATCACCAGCTTCAGGTACTTGAGGTCGCTGCTGCGGAGGTCCGTCTCCGTGATGGTCTCCTTCCCGCGGAACGTGCGCCGGATCTCCTCCTGCAGCTTCTTCATCACCCGCGGGTTGCGCACGATCTCCGACATGGCCCACTCCGTCGACGAGCCGGACGTGCCCGTGCCGCCGGCGAACATATCCTGTACCAGTGTAAATAAATGTAAAAGGATTCTTGGTACGTCAGAAGGTACCTACGGTGTTGCATGCAGAACAACTTTTTGTCGATGGAATCGAATCACAAATCAAAAGATAATAAAGAAGAGAAAAAAGGGAGGAGATAAAGAACTAAAAGATACCAAGACGACAGCTTTGATGGCGTTGTCCGTGACATGGAAGCCCCATACGTTGTCGTTCTTCTGCAGCGTGAGCATGACGTCGACGACGTTCTCGTCGACGACATCCTTGCCGGCGGCTACCATCTGGGCGCGCTCCCTGCGCCTCTTGTCGATGATGTCGACGAGTATGGCGTCGAACGTGCGGTGTATCTCCCGGAGCTTGCGCTTCATCCCGGTGAGCTCGCCGAGCACGTCCCTGAGCCTCGGGAACAGGTCCGGCACGTTGAAGCCGCTGGACAGGCCGATGACGCGCTTGATGGCGTCCTGGAACACGGGCATGCAGTGGCGAATCTAGAGCGAAATGATGGGTGGTGCACCACTTAATTCTTAACAACACTGACTGATATGATGTTCAATAAAAAATAGTACAACTAATGTGTAACTACCATATTTTAATATGAAATTTGACATCTAACAACAGATATGAGATTTTGGTCGAAACAAAACACTCACCATTTAATTAAAAAAGTGTATCCATTGATATAATGCCAAAATCATCGAGAAAACATGCCCGTATAGCAAAATCTTTGATCCATCCCACTAGCCTGAAAGGAAAGAGAACAAATAGATCAATTATTTAGCAAATAAATTGTACAATAGTTGATTAAAACTTAAAAGTAGATACCTATTAGAGATCTTATTTGCTCCCTTTTCTTTCCATGGTCATGAAACGACGAACCACAGCCTCGTTGCTAACTTTCTTCATTTCTTCTTTCTCTAGATAGCAAATAAGTCTATGACTCAAGTGTTGATCACCTATGCGATTAGCCAAACTTGTTTTGACAATCTTCATTCTAGAAAAGCATCTCTCAACTGTTGTAGTAGCGACAGGCAGTACCAGTACAAGCTTCAAAAGTCGATAGACCAACGGATAACGACGATGTTTCCTAAACACAACCATTTTTTGAGAGAGCTCACTAATAGTGTTGAGGTTGGAGAATCTAGCATCATCTCGCACATCAGCAATGTAAAGGCAAAGATCATGACTAAGTTCCCTCAACTCATCAGAATTGAAATCATCAGGATATAGTTTTGCTAAGCTCATTAAAGTCTCCACATCAAAAGCATGAAATTGATCCCTTGGGTCGAAAGCAGCTGAACAAACACGCAATTGAGAGCTTGTCTCACTAAAGCGGCTATCAATCTCTTGAACTAGCCAATCAATAACATCATTATAACAATCCACTTCATAGTGATGCTTGTATGTAATTCCTGATTTTTTTCTAGGCTGGCGGGGATCAATATATGTGTTTCCCATTTCCACTCGGTCAATTTCATGCTTGTCGCAAAACTCATTCACTTCATCTAATAATTTATCCCACCCATCTCTTCTGAGATTATTCAAATGAAGTCTAGTTGCTTTCACACATCCAATGGCATTAACAATCTCATTTGCAAAACATTCAACAATGTCCCTTTGAATTTTAGGAGCTAGCAAACAACTATTAGCTGCAGCATTTGTACTCACCGCTTTGCGTAACTCTGGATCATGTTGCGCTAAGCAATCATAAATCTCCTTGAAGTTCCCTCTATTATTGGATTCTAATGACTCATCATGTCCACGAAAAGGCAATCCTTGCTTCAACAATAGCCTAGCAGTATCAATGGATCCATTCAACCGAGTAAAATAAGCCTTCTTAGCAGTCTCACTTATTTGAGTGTAAGCAACATCTATGTGTTGTTGTCTTTGTAACAAATCATCACACTTCTTCATTGCATTATAGTGTAAGCCACCAACATCACCAACATGTGACTTTAGCCTTGCTTTCCTATGATAACCATTCCAACCATTAACTCAGTAAAATTCTGGGACAAATCTTCTCGCCTTATCTCCAATATCTGACACAGGAAAATTACATGTGCGAGGCTGGCAAGGTCCAATTTCCAAATATTTTCTTCTGACCTTTTCCCTGTGGTTAGGATGGTAAGCATCAATTTGTTTTCTCAAGCCTGGATCATATTTAATCTCCTCTTCCCAGTTGAGATCATCTAGACATGAATTTCTGTTATTGTTGGCTGTGACCGTGTCTGGAGCTTTCCGTTTGTAAAACCTCTCCATGATTACCTATCATTTTCAAGCATGTTCAAATTGCAAATCCATAATTTGGTAAATGTATATGCATATACTAAAAAGAAAAAACCCCAATTAACTCACTAACCCTAAAGTGCCATATTACCAGATACGAGGAAAAATCAAAATCGTATGTTAGGCTTAACTTGATTAAAATATAAGATAAATAATTTGAAGAATTGATTCCTTGCCTTTTCTTCTTTTGGAGCGGAAGTGCAAAACCAGAAATTGATCCCTTGCGTCCAGCGTGCTTGCGTCGTCGGCCTGTTCTGTACTTCTGTTGCCGATGCCGGATGCTGCCAACGGCGTCCACGAACCACGACAGGGACTGGATCACTGGAACCACGGCGATGGATGGATCGTGGCTGGTGACGCCGCCGTCGGTGCCTTCGCGAGTTCGCGTCAGGTGAAAAGCCGCGGCCACATCCGCCTCATGTCGCGGACTCGGTGCGGCGCGGCCAGGGAGAAATTTCACTCGATGTGATCACGTGGGCTTGGGCCGGTGGGGGTGCCCTGTTTTGGGCCGAGGGGGGTGCACCAAGGGTGGAAATTTTCACCTGATCACGTAACAACGTCAATTTCGTGGGTGCCTGGGCATCCAGAACAACCAACGTAGGTCCGCCCGTGCGGGCATGTCCGGGCGCACCTCCCCGAACGACGACCTCGAGATGGTGCGGCTGCTGATGTCGTACAGCATCCTGGTGAGGTTCACAGGCGTGTCCACGCCGCTCGCAGCGACGGCGGCGCGCACGGCGTCCACCTGCCGCGCCACCTCCTCCTCGCGGATGTACTGGAAGGAGAGGATCCGCTTGGGGCTGAGCACCTCCTGGATGCAGAGCTTGCGGATCTTGCGCCAGTAGTCGCTGGTGGGCGCGAAGATGATGTCGGCCCAGCCGTAGCCGCAGATGCCGCCCACCAGGAGCCGCGGCCGGTTCGCGAAGTTGGGGTCCTGCACCTTGAGCACCTCGCGCGCCAGCTCCCGCGAGGTCACCACCACCAGCGGCATGGGCCCGATCTTGAGCATCATGATGGGGCCGTGGACGGCCGCCAGGTCGCGCAGGCTGCGGTGCACCAGCGTGTTCACCACGTGGTGCACGCTCCCGATAACCGGCAGCGTGCGCGGCCCCGGCGGCCGGCGACGGGAGCCGCTCCACGGGCGAAGGAACGACGACGTCAGGATGGACACGCCCAGAAGCGCCAGGAGGATGGCGTTGTACATGCTGTCGTCCATGCTGCCGTTAGATGGATGTCACTGCTGGACAGTCTCTACGTCCAAGTGATATCGCTGGCCTGTGGCCTGGTTGGTATATCCATCTACCTGAGCGATAACTTAGAATGCTCGGTGGTGTAAGGCTGCTCGTGCTCTCAGCTATTTATAGCTGCGTTCCTGGCTGATGCGTGAGAGTGTGATATATTTTAGCATAGATTCACTTTCATGATCTTCGGTTCGAACGATTGGTTGGTACACTAGCATCGGGGGGTGTGCCATTGTGCGCCCGTCGGTCGGGCTGTGTGGCCAAGTTCTTTCTTTTTTCTAAAAAAAAAATGGAGTTTGCTTGGATTATGGACGGAGATAACCTGCCAAGTATATGATGGCGTAAGGGGTGATGGCAGCATGTTTATATAGTATAGCAGGGTTATGTAATGTGATCGGAAAACCAAATATGTATGAGGTAGGATATCAGAACGGAGATACATTTAAAGCATAAGTAGCACAGAGTTCAGCAGGTGGTTTTTTACAATACATATATATACATACACGACCATAGGGTTCACATTGAGTTCAGTATAAAATTCATAATATTTAGAGGTTTGTTGACAGGGAGCGCTGGAAGAGCACTGATGATGTACTCTGCTAATCTGAGAGCCAACCGGTTCCCCTACCTGTTTTCCAGGTCGTGTCTTCAGTATCTGGATTACGTTTGGGTGTTGCTGTAAAGAAGTTATGCTTTAGCACAGATAAGTTGGAGCTGATGATTGGTCAATCATGTAGATAACAATTGAAGTTTAAGTAGTGAACAAATTGTGCTTACGGTTGTAGAAGGAGTCATCTTCTGGTGATTCAACATGTGGTGGAAGTTCAGGAGGCAGTGAAGATGTAGGAAGAATTTACGGAGATCAGCATATTGAAGCAAACATAGTGTGGATTGAATCAAATTTTTCGATGTAAACAGTGATATAAAGTTTTCTCATTTCCCAAAAAGCATATGAGTCCAAAATTTGCCAGCACAGAATGAGATAGTCTGAAACATTTTTGACTGAACATGTATGTCGTTCATGTATGGAGGATTTATGGTTCATGCAAATATATGAGCAGGTTCACATACTAGAAAGGCACTTGTTATAAACTTACAGAACTTCAAGACACTTGGTGGATAGAACAAATGTTCTCCATCATGTTTATGCAAATACAGATACAAACATCGATTGTATCAGATAAAAAGAGAGTAAAGAAATGTACCTTGACGCTCTATGCTAGAACCAGGTTTGCATTTGAATCAATAGATCTATCGTTTGCTAATAGGGGAGTTAAAACAGAGGAAAACCCTCTTGTCATTTTCTGAAGTCATGATCCCTAGGCAGCTCAAACTTAGCAAAGCAGGATGCTTGTCAGGCTGCTTTCCCTACATTAGTGAAGTGGGAGGTGGAATGGTACTTAGGAAACTACATGTCATGCATCACCTCGTCTCAAGAACCTTTGTTCTGAGAGAATGGTGCTGAGTCACCCATCTTGAGACCTGAAAGAATCAACCACGTAATACAAGATCATTCCATCTGATCACAGCTTGTCTGTTAACCGAATCATGAAAGAGCTGACAGCAACAACATCCAGAACGATCCACGATGACTCAAACATGTCATGGCAATAGTCTGCACCGATCTCCTCTGCCGCTGATCTGAATGCATTACCAAACGCATTACCCTGAGCAGCCCCAAGCCTTGGTTTTCCACATACCCCAACAACAACGGCATGGAGATGGAGGTGGAGATAGATCTGGCTCACAGACGCGGAGAAGCGCAGGCTCCGATGGGTTTGGATTTGGGCGTTTCAGATTGGAATGGAATTGGGGCGCGCGGGGGCGGGTATTGAATTTCGAATTGGGATTTGAGTTTGTTTCGGGTTTGGGAGAGAGGGAAGCAACTTTTCGCGAGCGAGCGAGAAGTTCGTTTTTCTCCTCCATCCAATTTGATCCATCGAGATCCGACTCTCCCTCATCCACCACATCCCACGGTCCATCCTAGCCTTATATATATTATTAGCTAGCCCGGTTGCGATGGTGTGTGTTGTGCTGTAAGCTTATACCTTTGCACAATATGCAAGCTATTATTTATACTACGCGAGATGTTGGCCGGTAGTCTCGAGAGCAAGTTAATTATCATTGACCAAGGACATTGACGGATACTCCCAGAGGCTAGATCATATCACTCTCTACGAAAAAGAAGGGCCGGAGCCGGATCGATCGAAAGATATATAGTAGCCTACAACATCGTCCAAGATAAAACTAGAGGTAGCTAGCTTTTGGTGCATAGTGTATGCATGTATGTAGCTAGTAAGTATCGGGTATGGAACATATAACTCGTACACGTACTTGTTAGAATGTAAACCCACGGCTCATGGGCTTGTCGATGTCGGCTCCCCATCTGACCTATATGTACTATATGGTTGTCACTAATTGTGGTTATATGAGTATTATTCAAACCCTAATATTTTTTTATGGTATCAGAGTAAAGAAAGGAGAAAGAACCGCCGTGCTATATTGTGCTCAGCCCTCTGGTTTTGTTAACACATCCAGGCCTGATTATGTTTGTCGCCTGAATCGTTCGTTCTATGGATTAAAGCAAGCTCCCCGAGCTTGGCACCACTACTTGGCCTCTCACATCACTTCTCTTGATTTTGTGAAGACCAAGTCACTCATCACTGTTCATTTACCGCAGTCCGTTTGGCCTTTTTGGCTCGTTAGGTCGATCCTTGGGGGCACCCTCATGGTTGTTGCCTTGTTGGGTGCACGGGCTGGGCATTCTCTTTTGTTAAATCCCCTTTATTTACCTTAATTTTCCCCTTAGAAAGAACATAAATTTTTAACGAGGATAAGGTTTGTGGGAATTCTAGAGCACCAAGTTACACGAAAAAAAGAGAGAGTATTTTTTTTTTAAAAGAGAGTAGCATAGCCTCCAAGGATTCATAAAAGCAGTCTCTTCTGGGAAACACACTTCAAATGAAGAATCTTGTTTCCTTCAAGTACAATACGGAGAATTTTACGAGATCAATTGGGGAAGAAAACACGACCATTGTGAAGCACAGTGGAAACTTGCGTTTCTAATCAATCTTTATGAAGATTAGAAATTGTTTCTTAGATTTATTTAATTTCATAATTTACCGTGATATATAGCAATATTCGGTTTTGGAAGATACAAGTGATTAGGAAGCTTCACTCAATTTCATCTCTCTATACTATCGTGAGTGTTTTAGATATTCATGTCTTTTATTTCTAGACTGCTTAGGCTAACATTTCGCAGAGCACTCATCAGAAACAAACTAGCAAAATAAAATGAGTTGGCCATGGAAGTTACTTCTGTGCAATTAAATGGCCGGCGGGACATGATTAAATAGAAACTTAATAAAAAAAGGGTTCTTTTATAGTACAGTCAATCAGTCATCAATGTATAAACGTTTGGTAAACCGTTTATAAGGCCAGTCTCAATGGAGGTTTCACGGTAGTGTCATGCACATTAAATAGACTGCCATGTCAGCATTTGCATGAAATTGCATGAAATTGGGAGGAGAGAGAAGGAATTCGTTTCACCATGGTGAAACTATATAGCGGTGTTTCCAAAACATGGGAAATTGTGTGAAACCCCCATTGAGAGTGTTATTTCATTTTATCCGCATGCAGTGACGGAACCAGGGGGGGCTAGCAGGGGCCGTGGCCCCCATGCATGGTAGATTTCCTAGTCTATATATAGATATATTCAAATTTGTAGCATAAAAATGTGATTTTTTACTCATTTTTAATTGAATAACTATGATTTTAGCTAAAAATAGTGTAATTTTTTTAAAAAAGTTATTAAAACATATTATTATGTATATTTTATCACACTAAAAAATGTGATCATATTTGTTTGCCCCCCTTTAATCAAGACCGCTTCACTGTCCGCATGCATGGAGGAAGGTCATTGGTGGAAGAGAGGAGAGAGAGACAACGGTGCACCTATAGAAGTTTTAAATAGTATGTGAAACTGTGCAATGAAACTATACATTGAGGGAGTGAGTTGTTTCGTATCAAAATTTCAAAGCTTTAAATAGTATGTAAAACGTGCAATAAAACTAGCCATTGAGACTGGCCTAAGGCTATCTGGAAGTTGGAATTACCCCTTAAAATCAAGTCTCCTTTTTGTTGGGTATAAAGGAGGTAAAATTAACTTGACGTGATATTCTCGTCAAGAATAATTGAACATATGTTGAAAAAAATGTTTTTTTTCGCATCAATAAAGAGACCCTTCAAAACTTTTTTTTTATTGCCAAACGGCGTGTTTTGTTTGGAGAGTGGTTCATGTTGCTTTTGATTACCACCACGAAGAAACACAATATATTTGTTTGGACATTCGAAAAAACAAGTGCACTCCATAATCGTGATCGCGAGTTTGTGTGGGAGTAAGCGTAATCGGTTACTCTAGTGTTTGGTTGAGACGAAGTGATGAGGTTTTCGACAAAAAGAACAGGATGTTTTCAACGCCCTGTGTTGGACACGTTTTTGGTCCATCCTCTACAAAGAGAACGATAAGTCAACTCTAAGAGGGCATATTTATTGTATACAAAGACCGCATCAATGAAGATCTTCGCCGAGCATGAGTAATTGTTGTTCAGTAGACTTAGTGCTTATTTTGGTGCAGTATGTCTTTGTTTTCTCTCTGAGACCTTGCTATTATCAATCAGCTGACTTGTAATAAAAGATGGTTTAGTTCGTGACTTATGTAGAGGTTAGATATTTTTAAAAGAAAATCGTTTGTTTAAAACATATTGAATCACTAATCTATACCTAGTATTAAAATTATCATATCTATCTATATGTAATATTAATTAATCTATATTTACTTGTATCCCCAGAAATCCAAGAGGATCTGAATCGAATCAATACATATGCTGGTCCTCCATTGCACAGCACGGGCTTATTCATATCATAGTTAATAAAAAATATCAAATAGAGAGATTTCCGGGTCAATAGCACCTGGATGTTCAATTAATTCTTAGGTCCTTTTGACACCACCAAAAGACACAGATGTAGTGAGCCATTCGTCGTGTCACAACACGAACGACACGTCCTTTTTGTTTCCTTTTGACTCGGCGTTCCAATTCCAACACACATGGATACAGTCACTTGGAGGAATCAAAACTGGTACAGACAAAAGAAGAAATACGGATACATATCTACGCGCTCCGTCCTAAAATTATAAGCAAAGTTTGATTGAATATATACAAAAACGTACTAATGTATACGGTACCAAATAAACACCAGAGATTAACCATATACTTTCATGGTAAACCTATTTAGAGATGCAGCATATACTTGCGTCCCATACTCTGATCTCATCTGGCGTTGACGTAGACCAACCACGTCAGGCTCCTTGGCAGGCACGGAACGCGTGCGATTACCATTCCAGGAATCGACAAGCCGAGACCTGGTGGACCTGATCGACGGGAGAAGCTTCCTGGCACTCCCACTTTTTTTTGAATTTCTGGCACTCCCACTTACCATTCCAGTTCAGAGAGGAATCTTGCGGCACACAGCACTCTGCGGAAAAAACAGCAGGCTACCGTTTCAGAAGAAAGCTTGGCTGCCAAGGAAATACAATAAATCAAATGTTTTCTTTTCTTTTCTTCTTCACCATATAATAATACAATAAACAACAAAAGAAATGCAGTCACCACTTGTCTTCTCATTTCATTTCTACTGGATGCAGTTCAGTCTTCAGTGTGTGAACTCCGAATAAGATCTTCTCATTTCATTTCTACCGGATGCAGTTCAGTCTCCAGTAGGATATTATTCAGTCAAAGTTGGGGGCTTACAATCAACGCTGGAAGTAACCAGAGAAGCTGAGAAAAAGGAAGGTACTTATTCACGATTCATCAACAAAAAGGCATTTTAAATTTAAAGAAACACAAAAAGGCATGTTAAAAGCCTCCATTATTTACCCTAACTAATGAAAAGAGAGATGTACTATTCACAATTGGCCACAAGTCCCGTATGTGGTAATGCATGTGACGTCCATTTTCCTTTCTCTGACCAAGACCGCACTCAAGGGAGTTGGAAGAGCAAACTAATATGATCTATTTTTTTTTTGAGGATTTTAGTGAACTCACGCCTATAAAAGCAACCCATCCCAGCCTGCACCCCCAAATTCTCCTCCTACTCTCCTTCCTTAGCAAGAAAGCAAGCCAGACTCACCCTCTCACACCACTCTCACAACTCCACACTAAGATCCAAGAGCGAGAATAAGCAAGGAGTAGAGGGCAAGATCTCAGCTCATCTCCATGGCGCCCGACAAGGCCTTTGAGTCCTACAAGAAGGCCCTCACCACCGCGGCGTCTGTTGCCGCGTCCATGATGCTGGTGCGCAGCGTGGTACATGAGGTGGTGCCGCCCGAGCTACGTGAGCTGCTCTTCTCTGGCTTCGGCTACCTGCGCTCACGCATGTCGGACCACACCATCGTCATCGAGAAGAAGAATGATGGGCTCGCCAACAACTACGTCTACAGCGCTGTGAAGACCTACCTCGCCACGCGGATGAACACCGACATCCAGCAGCGCCTGCGCATCAGCAGCATGGATGAGAACGACAAGATGATGGTCAGCATGGATGAGGGCGGCGAGATGCTGGATGTTTATGAAGGCACGGAGTTCAAGTGGTGCCTTGTCTGTAAAGAGAAATCAACTGACTCCCTCAACGGTAGTCAGAACGAGTCCCAGTCCTTTGAGCTGACCTTCAACAAGAAGTACAAGGACAAAGCCCTCAAATCATACCTCCCATTCATTTTGGCCACAGCGAAGGCCATTAAAGCCCAGGAGAGAACTCTCATGATATACATGATTGAGTGGGGGGACAGTTGGTCCGCAATTGAGCTCCACCACCCATCTACATTCGACACGCTTGCCATGGACCACAAGCTGAAGCAGTCCATCATCGATGACCTTAACAGGTTCCTCAAGAGGAAAGATTACTATAAGAAGATTGGCAAAGCATGGAAGCGGGGGTACCTATTGTATGGTCCACCTGGGACTGGGAAGTCGAGCCTAATTGCGGCCATAGCCAACCATCTCAGGTTTGACATATATGATCTCGAGCTCACTGCGGTCACATCCAACTCAGACCTCAGGAGGCTTCTTGTTGGCATTGGCAACCGATCCATTCTAGTGATTGAAGATATTGACTGCACCATCGAACTGAAACAACGGGAGGAGGTTGAGGGGCATGACGAGTCAAATTCTACAGAACAAAACAAGAGTGAAGGCAAGGTGAGTACTAACTTTCAATGTAGAAACCCTGTATCTTCTTCATCCCACCATTTCCTCACTTGTCCTGACAAGAATTTGGATTTTCTAAACAGGTAACGCTGTCTGGACTGCTCAATTTTGTTGATGGGCTGTGGTCAACAAGTGGGGAGGAAAGGATCATCGTCTTCACAACCAATTACAAGGAGCGGCTCGACCCGGCACTGCTGCGGCCTGGAAGGATGGACATGCACATCCACATGGGGTATTGCACTCCAGAGTCTTTCCAAATCCTTGCCAACAACTACCACAATATCGAGTACCATGACACGTATCCAGAGATTGAGAAACTGATGAAGGAGGTGACGGTGACACCCGCAGAGGTTGCTGAGGTTCTGATGAGGAATGATGACACTGATGTTGTGCTCCATGATCTTGTTGATTTCCTGAAGTCAAGAAAGAAGGATGCCAATGAGATCAAGACTGAACACAAGGAAGCAAATAACCAGCTGGATGAGAAGAAAGACGATAAGGATAATGACATAAAATAAAACCCAGTGCAATTCCTTCCAGAGAAGAAGATGAAAGCAACTAGCGGTTTGAGATCAGGACTGAACACAATGAAGCAAATAACCTGCAGGGTGAGGAGAAAGGCAACAAGATATTGAACAAAACCCAGTGCTATTCCTTCTAGAAGAGGAAAGAAGATGAAAGCAACGCATACCATATTTCATATTGATCGATCCTACAGGGGATCCATTGGCGTATGTGAGAGTTGCATACTGTCAACATTGTGTTTTTAGATCAATGAGGTGTACTTGTACTTGCAGTGCGTCTGCAGAGTTCTGTTAGTACTTGTTTAGTACTTTAGTAGCATGTATGAAGAACTACAGATATGCAAAATCCATATGACAATTTACATGAAACTGCAAATCTGGCATTGCCTTGCAAATGCCAACCTTGGCAAGTGCAAAGCAGTACTTATTGTTATTATACTATCGGCACCCAAATTAAGTTGGTACAGCACGAATTGCATGCATAAATATGCACAAAGGAATTAGAGAACATATGGAATCCGTACCTGTCTTGTATTGTCATACCACTTTGCCTTCTACCATTAATTTTGTGGCTGCATCCAACTAACTAGTTGACATTCTCTACGTTTTGCCCCGACGATGTATCAGAGAATTTCGTTGTAGGTTGATGGGAAATGCTCATTGGAATGGAAGTGATCATAAATTTAGTTCCAATAGGTGCTTCTAGTTTGGTTGGTTCTTTGACTGGATCCATACTAACATTGAGTCATGCTGACACCAGTAGTACATCTTCCTGTTTGCTGAAATTCTTTGATCTTTTCTGATTTGGTCTCTCAGTGGGTGCTGCTCCAGTTGCTCTTGAGAACTGGCATTCAGTTCAAGGTTAAGCAGTGGGTTGAATGACTCACTCATCAGATTGAAAAATAACCATTGCCTTCCATAGTCTCTGATCATGTCAGAAATATTGTCAATCGATGTACTGCACAAGAGATGGTTTGCAAATAAGATGACAGACACCAAGATGTTCATTTTCTAATCTGTTCATGATCGCGGAGAATAAGATGACAAACAGTTCATGATGACCTTGCAATACAAGTGCATTATTCTGTGCTATCAACATGTCTCTCGACATGAGCATTTATGTACATAAGGCAAGTGCATTTTTTTTATACAAGCAGCCTAAGTAAGTCAGAAACAGAACAAAAATGGAATCAATAAAAAAATGAACTATGGACTAAAAGAACAAATGGAACCAAATAAAGAGCATGGTCACTCTCAATCTCAAGAAAAAGTTTATTCACCAAAAAAAAAATCTCAAGGAAAAAATAGCATTCCAGAAAAAAATAACAAAGCATTGCTACCAAGGTAAACTTAGCATTGCAGGTTCAGAACACATATATAAACAAAACATGAGAAGTATAATTGAAGACATACAGGAATGGTCAAAATTATTTGGCTATTTGAGCAAAGCTCACCATACTGATTTTGTTGATTGAAATTTTGATCTCACATGAAAATCACCATCAACTTGGTCTCTTTATTGTCACAAGGCACCAAAAGCTATTGTTTTTGTTTTCTCAAAGTTCATCACAGTAAGCAATCTAATAAACTTCTTGTTTCTATTTCTATAGAAAACTAAATGGCAAGTGTCCAAATTGTTTTGACACTGAATTATGTCACTGAGATGTGACTCAAAGAGTTATATAGCAGGGCAAAAGAACTTTGCTACAAGGCAACGAATTTATCAGATGAGCAATCATGTGTTAGTCAAAACAATTGCCAAACAATTTCTAAACAGATAAATGAGGGGCATCCTATTACAGTAAACAAGTCATAAAATATATACTAATCAAAGGATGCTCTGTTAAGTGGAGAGCAAAGAAGAATTGTTGGATAGCACAATACTACATATAATGAATAAAAACTGATAAGAAAGACCTGCATTCACACTATGCAATCCAAAAATGAGTGGCAATTCTCAAAAAAGTTGGCTACTCTTTGGCAAGACGTGGTATTCCCTACCTTAAATCACTAGGCAGAAAAAACAAGAAGTTTCCCACTATGCAGCAGAACAGATTCTCTCATATCCTAGTTTCACAAGTCTACTTAAACAATCTCAACATCCAAGGCAGCTGTGAATCTTTAATTCACAACTTTTTGAAGAAAGATCTTGTCACTTTCTGAATATTTTTCACCTCCAGCTGCAAACTCACGAAAAGGTTCATTAAACTCCATCCAACTCAAGCCTGTTTCTTTTGAGACCCTGTGGAGTTTCATTACTTCCCTCACCTCCTGAGCATCATTCAAATTATCAGATTTCATGTATATCTTCAATAAAAGCACTAATGCTCCGTCATGATTAGGATCCAACTGCAAAATTTTCTTGGCAGCAAACACGCCAAGCTTGAGATCACCATGCATCCAGCATGCTGCTAAAAGAGATCCCCAGATAGGCACACTGGGCTCTAAGTGCATTGACTCTATGAGATTAACTGCTTCTTGCATAAGTTTAGCCCTTCCTAGAAGATCCACCATACAACCATAGTGCTCATGCTTGGGTTCAATCCTGTATTGCTGAACCATAGAGGTAAACAATGAACGGCCTTCATGAACTAGACCAGCATGACAACAAGCATAAAGTAAATTAAGAAATGTCACTTCATTGGGTTCAACGCCTTCATTTTTCATCTGCTCAAACAGACATAAGGCAGATTTTCCATCACCATGCATAGCAAGAGCAGTAATCATACTTGTCCAGGTGATGACATTCTTCTGAGGCATTTCACTAAAGATATTAAATGCAAGGCTAATACCCCCACATTTTGCGAACATATCAATAAGAGCATTGCAGACGTGCAATATCTTATTCAACCCATTATTCTTAATGAAGGCATGGATCCATTTGGCTTTATCGAGGGAGCCTAAATTAGCACATGCAGATATGACACTCAACATGGTAACTTCATCAGGCTTGATTCCACAGTCTTGCATCTCATTGAACAGACTCAGTGCTTCATTAGGCTGGTTACTATCAACATATCCTGATATCATAGCACTCCAAGATACCACATCCTTCTCAGGCATTCCATCAAATATAGAGCGAGCAATCTCGACTTTTCTGTTCCTGGCGTACCCAAAAACCATGGCAGTTGATGATACCAAGTCCTTCCTTGGCATCCCATTATATAGCTTTTCTGCCATCTCCATGTTCCCACAGCTAGCATACAAATTTATGAGAGCACTACTGAGGTGAGCACTGATAAGAATGTCTGACACCAACATGTACGAGTGGATGGCTCTCCCAGTTCTCAAATGCCTTATACGCCCACAAGCTGATAGAACAGTAGCAAGGATCAATTGGTCTGGAAGAACTCCAGAATTCTTCATCTTAGCAAATAGAATCAAAGCTTCTTTGTAGTTCCGAGTCTGACAATAACTGCCAATTGATATCAAAGAGGTCTGTAACAGTATGTAGTGAAAAAATACAACTGCCAAGTAGCATGCAGCATGGAGAATACAGAGTAGAAGCAAATGAATTATGTGTAAAGATGACTGCATTAGACGGAAGTTTGCTATCCCTAAACTTTCTGCTTGGTAAACAGAGACTTTGAAAAATCTAAATATCGGCTATCACTATGCCATCCGTAAAGTTTATGAATTGTGGATAATGCACAGAGGATATTCTACTTTCTTAAAAGTCCCTTAGTTGTATCACCTTGCAAATTACCAAGTTATGTTAAAAAAATGGAGAAATCTGACAAGAAACACAGGTTGTTTCTAAAGGTTTGAGATAATACTAAATGTTAAGTCAAGCTCTGGCTACAACATTTACAGATTCGAAAGCAGAGTTATGATACGTCACATACTGGGCAGAGCAGATCTTAAACATCTGATTGAATGTGAACCTAATTAACTTGGCACGCAACATCAACTCATTCCAATTCTCACAACAATTACAGAAACAAACATGTTGGCTGAAGCGAGTATACCTATCAAGCATGACGCCCCAGGAGACGACATCCTGCACAGCCATTCCATCAAACACCTTCCGCGCATCCCCCACGCACCCGCACGCTGCATACGCCCCGACCAGCGCGGTCCCAACGAACCCATCGTCGAGCGACCCAGCCCTGACCGCCAGCGCGTGCGCGCCCGCGACGTACGCGCGAGCGCCCTCGCAGCGAGCAGCGGAGCGGAGCAGCGCCGGGAGCGCCCGGGGCCCCGGCGGGGGCAGGCCGGCGCGGCGGAGGCAGGCGCAGGCGGCGAGCGCGAGGCGCGGGGTGGAGGAGGAGGTGGAGGAGGCAGCGCGGATGGCGGCGAGGTGGGCACGGTCGGGGTCCGGGTGGGTTGATGGTGGCGAGGGGATCGGGTGGCCGCGGCGGAGGAGGACGGCGCGGAGCTGCGCAGGTGGTGGTGGTGGTGGTGCGCGTGCGGGTTCATCGGTGGTGCTAGTGGCTCGCTGAGCCGTCCGATGGTGCCTTTGGATGGCCGAGATCCTTTAAGCCGTTGGCAGTTGATTGCTGACTGCACAGACCGGCAGGTCGCCGCACGCCATTCATTGACTATATACTAGTACATACTATTTTTTGACCTGTACTCTCTCAATTCCAAAATTGTAAGATATTCCAATTCAAGTTTGATTAAAATAAGTGTAGAAAATATAAAAAAATGTGATATCAAGTATATCATAAATTTGGTCAAACATGAAAGTCAAACTGAACCGACAAGGTTATAAGCATGGCATTGTGTTAAATTCTCTTGAACAAAGACGAGGAGGAAAGCCGCTTTCTACCTTAGAATGTCTTTATTTTTGCAATTATATATTCACAAGAGAGTACTCGTACATAGCCTCTAGCCCTCTACGCCTAGCCCTAAATTGAGCTCATCTTTGAAATCCAAGAATCAGAGTTCGAGGGAAACTGAGGATAATGGGATGAGCTCTGACCTCGGAGCCAAAAGGTAGCGCGACAGCGTGTGGAGTAAGAACTTTTAGCTAGACATGACCTCACGTGATGTTACGAGCAGGCCATGGTTTTGCTTCAAACGTTTGGTCGGGTTCTTTGGCAGTGATTCTTCGATTTCACGTGAGAGCCGAAACCACTCCTTGGCTCCAAACAATGCTTAAGGTCATTGATGTCATATTGCGATAAAAGAAAATTGATCATCTAACTTAGCCAAAGTCGAACATGTATTTTTTTTTTAAAAAGAGGGCCACTTGACCCGGCCTTCTTTGGAGGCCATTGTAGGAATCAGGGATCGATCCCTGACCGGCTAGCTCCCTCCCTTGGAGCTTGACCGCCAGCGCCCTTCGAACATGTATTTTTGGTATAATTTACCACGTTTAGGATTAGATAAGTTTGAGCAACTTAGAAAACGGTTCGGTTTGCAACCGTAGTTGTGGATTGTGCAAATTGTATGCCAACGGAACTAGAACCCCACATGTCAATGGCTTAGAAATGTGTTGCAAGATTCTCTTAACGTTGGCAAGGTAGTGTGATAAATCCGTCGTGCACGGTGCACCTGTCCTTAGATAATAAGTATAGAAAAAAATTTAAACAAATGGTGGTTACTTTAGTATATGAATGAACTAAATGGTTGTCTATGACAAGTGGGCAAAGACGCGACGACTAAAATTGAGACAAAACTATTTGTTTATCATTATTCTATACTTGTTATCTATAAGGACAGGTGCATGACGTATTCGGAGTCTGGTTTTGCCTCAAATTAGTTTGGACGAACACTGAATACGAAATGCGACCGCCTAAAGTTATTCGTGACAAATGGTGTAGTAGTTGGAATCCATATAAGCCCTTATGGTTAAGGTAGGGATCATCAAGTATTCAAGCACGAAGTGCACAAGACCTGTAGCACGGTCATTGCCCGTAGCCTGCATGTGTTCACTTGCTCGTCATTTGAAGCGAACATGCGTGGCTTGTATTTTTTGCGTCCGGTGAACTATACCGGGCATGATATATTGGATCCTTAGAATCATAAAAGTCAGCCAAGGAAATGCCTAAGGTCTTGTTCAGCTAAATTTTCTTCGTCATTTTACTTCAGTTAAATATTCACAAGAGATTTCGCAAAAAAAAAAAATCACAAGAGGGTGAGTGAGCTCATCTTGGTACGTACTAAAATGCAAGAAACAGAGTCGAGGGGAAATGTGAGGATATGTGATGGGATGAGTAAGAACTTTCAGCTACACCTGACCTCACGTGTTGTACGTAGTGCAGGCAGCACGTTGGCCACGGCACCGGACCGGACGGGACACGCTGCAGCAGGCTACTACCGGCTGGCACAAACCCCGTGACTGATTACTGCAGTGTGCAGACAGTGGCTGGTGGGCAGTCACTCTCAGATCCCCCCAGTCTCCTCCTCCCAGCTCGGAGCTCACGCTCAGTGCTCACCCTCTCCTCTCAATTCCCCACCATGGCCGGCCGGACTCGTGCCCTCCGGCCCTGGCCGGCCACCGTCTCCGTCAGATCCCCAGGAGACGAATCGGCCAGCAAAGCATGGCCCATGGCTGGCCGGCCGGCCGCGCCGGCTATGCCTGGCCGGGCCGGTGGTCGTCAGGCGTGGCGACCCCGAGATGGAGGCGTGGAGCTGGATCCAAATCCTCCAAGGCAAGGGACGGCGCGCGCGCGCACGGCCTTGGGAGTACAAATTTCTGATGGCTGCTGCTGCCGGTACGTGCTGTGCTCTGATCTAACTCGGATCCATCCATCGATTCATTCGTGCCAGCATGTCTCCCCATAGATTATTTTCTCTTTTTTTTTCAGTGCAAAATATTGTAGCAACCTAGATTTCAGTGCAAATCGAATCAAACGATGTTTGCAATCGACCAACCTACTGTACAGCCGAAGCAGCTCAGAATCAGTAGGGGAGAAATGGCCACAGCATATAGCTGTATCTACCTTTCCGGTCCGGGCCGGCGTCCGGCTACACAAACTTGGCCGGCCTCGTCGGCCAATTTGGGACCAACGAACGAGCAGGAGAGCTACTTCCCGATCTCTCTCGGTAGCCACGTAGCCAAATAGAACTCCAATTCTATTTGGTGGCCGTTGTCCGTGCACCATTCTCTGGCTTGTAGTTGAGCTCATCACAAGGCGTGCGTTGTTTGCCACTCGCATAGCCAACCAACCAATATATGGTGCCACACGCCCAACACCCCCAACGGATGAGCTACGGCCACCCACATGCATGTAACCAAATGGACAATAACATTTACTATATCAAATGAGCCTCAATAGATACATCGTCATACATTATGAAATGTTATATTTTTTTTCATAATCGGCCTCTATGAGTTGATCAATGCAATACACTTATTTTGAAACACGGTCAGACTTAGGATAGTCTCACTTAAGATAAATAAAGTATCTTATGTTTTAGGATAAGTGCTTAATGTGAATTCAACAGCGTAATACGTACCTTAAGGTACATTTAATTTAACTTTCTCGTGTGTGTGTAGATTACAAAGAAGCATGGCTATTTTCAAGTGTAATAGGCTCATGAGGTGGACTGACCTATAGGCTGAGCGTGCACCACTAGTACCCCTTGTAAGAGCAACTCCAACAGTTTGATAAATATTACTTGGCAAATGTCTAGTTTTGCCAAGTCTAAAACTCATTTGCCAAGTGAAAAAATAGTCATTCTCCAACAGGTTGTTATTTTGGGCTTAGCAAATTGAAAATTAGTGGTCCACATGTCTTAATTTTTTGTGGGGACGCATGTAGCTGGGGCAATTCCTCTTTCTCTGCGTGAAGGAGATGGCGCATGCACCATTTGCCAAGTGCTCCCATGCACGCATATTTGCGCCGGGAAGGCCTCTTTTTGCCAAGTTTGTCAATTTGCCAAGTGCTTTTGTCAAGTTGTTGGAGGAGGTTTTTTTTGATTTTGCCAAAAATCCTAATTTGCCAAGTGGTTTTGCCAAATTGTTGGATTTGCTCAGCGTCCGTCGAAGTTCAGGCCCGATGTTGCGACGATGACATGAGGTTCAAGAAGCCGAGAAGGTGTCACTCTGTTGTGTGCGCCGTCTTGTCGTTCGAGCCTCTGAAGAAGGGACCATTTTGCAGCCTATTTTGGGCCTTGGGTTACCGTGCACTAGAGGCAGACATGGCCTGTTTGGTTGGAGAAGCCTGAGCAACTTGGCTGGTAAAAAAGTGTTGCTTGAAAAATTGATGAAATCTGCAATGACAAGTAAACTTGAGAATGATGTGTTTGTTTGGAAGCCTACGCTTAAGAAGCTTTCTAGCTTTTACATCTAATTTTTTTCCGCGACCGGGTCTTTTACCCGTTTTTCATTAAAAGGAAGAGCCACAAGAAAGGCCAAGTCGCGGTTACAAAAGGGCTCGCAAGTAATCCAAGGATTACCTGCAAAGCTCAAAAGACAAAAACAAGAACAAAGAACATGACAACAGCAAGAATACACTGGGAGGGGACAACCCCGCCTCAATACACCAACCAGCTAACTATGCCTGCAAAAATAAATAAGTCTACGCAAAGGACGTTGAGGTGGTGGAGATCTTCCCAGCTGACCAGGTAGCCGCTGCCGGGTCTTTTACATCTAATTGATTTTATTATACTTTTGATTGTACTGTTAAAATGGTAACACATAAGTTTGATCTAGCATGAAACATAATTAGATCAAATGTTTTTTTTCTAAAAAAATTTGCTAAATACTTTAATCTAGCCATATCGGAAAAACTGAAAAATATGCAAGAAAATCGTGATAAAGCAATACTAATATTTGCGATTTATATACTATGATATGATATTCTCACATACGTACACTATCAAAGGTAATGTAGGTTGCTTTATCTCCTGTTTATAGATGGCTGTGAATTTTTCAGTCCCAAATCAGAAAAGGCTGGAAATCAGAAAAGGCTGGTTGCCACCTCCGCTGGCTAGAGTGCTAGACCCGACAGAGCCGAGCGAGAGTTCCTTGCGGCGGCGGCGGCGGCGGCGGCGTCAGGGCGACGAGATGTCGGGTTCAACTCGATCTCCCTTTACTGCCTAGACCCGACGGAGCCCGAGGGTTTCTCGGAGGGACGGCCGGACGGCGGCGGCGGCGTGAGGGCGACGAAATGGCGGGTTCAACTCGATCACCTTTTGCTGCCTAGACCCGACGGAGCCGAGGGTTCCTCGAGGGGGCGGCCGGACGGCGGCCCCGAGCTGAGGGTGGCGAGAAGTCCTCGACGCAAGAGCGAGCGAATCCACGTCCTCGACGCACGACTCCTGGAGCCCCGATCGAATCCATTCAGGTATCCTCCACTCACGCTCTTTCTTCTAGCACATCGATAGATCTAGTCATAGGACCTAGTATGTCCATGTATCTGAACTTTGAGGTTCAGCCTTGTTGTTCTGCGGCAGCTGTGAACAGTGACTTTGAAGTTCAGTCTTGGCGTCTTGCAGCAGCTGTTAACAGTGAACTGATATGAGGTGTAATTTGCTCTGAAGATATGGGTGATGGCTTGTAATAATCTTGTTTCTGAATTTCATCATTAGAATGACGTGCCTTGTTACTGATGATAGGATCTTGTATCTTGTCCTTGTGATTTATGTCTTAGATATTTGTTCACATTTGTTAGGTTCCAAACATGGTCTCCCGTAGTTCTAATGATGGCAAAGCTTGGAAATGCCGATGCGGGACTGTGAACCAGCCAACAAAACATCAAATGTTCAGTTTGCCCGCATTCCACTGTAGCAGTTGTGGAACAGAGGTTCGAAACGCCTCCTTATTTTCATTTTCTCTCAGATCAATTCTTAAATACTCCATCCTTTCACAAAAGAATGCAATTCTAGCATAGTACTAATTTAAAGTATCTTAAGTTTGACTAACTATAAATAAATATTTATATTATATTATCAAACAAGTATCATTAGATTTGTCATGAGGTATGTTTTCATATACTTGTTTGGTATATTTTGTCAAACTTTAGATACGGTAACCAATATTTCATTCTTTTGTTAATAGAGGTAGTATTTTACATTAATTGTTGATGTTACTTTATATTTCAGCTTGCACTGGATTTCAAGTTTTGCTTAGGAGAGATCGAAATTGCAGGGAAATCACTATTGGGAGAAGTTCGTGACCAAGGCAAAGAACGTGAGTTTTTGTATTTTATGTTGTAATAAACTGAATTTTTTAATTAATAGATCTAAGCCTTTAGCCCCTGTTTTATTGAAGTATAAAGAAAACACCCGTTTGGATTTATCACATGAGGTCGAAAAAGGGCATTGTCATATTTGATGTGGCTAACCTGCTCTTAGTGTATTCCATAATGGGCCAACCCTAGAAGGGTGGTAGTATAGTTGCATACATGGGCCTAATGGGCCTGATACTTCAACACTTTCTTTGGACATTTACCCTGAAAATGAAGTCCGGCACTTTCACAATGTTGTCTCACTTACATAGTTCGCCACGCTCAAACTGCGGGGGTGTGTTAGATTGATATACATATGGAACATAGGCTTAGCCTTGTATAGCCCAGCCAGCCATATCTGTATACAGGGTGTGACCAGGGAATGTTCAGGAGGTTTCCTTGGTAGTCTAGGATCATGTAGATATGTTGCCTATATATCTGTGTACATTGTACCTCATCAATTAATCTACTATCTCTTGCAATCTACATTGCTTATAGAATATACTTGAGGGCATTCATGCTTGTTATTGGGTAAACATAACACTATTATATATTATCTAATAAAAATAAATGGTGTCAAAAACCAGATTTGATTCCTTTCTTAGTATGTCTTGTTTGTTTATACTGTATACTATTATGTAATCTTCTTATGTATAAAACTAAACTTTCATGATAATTATTCTCGTATGGTTCTTTGCAGCCTTTTGCATTGCTTTTGCTTATTGCAAAGCAGCAGAAGTGACAGAACGCGGGGTCAGTATTAGCAATGGTAGTGATCCAGATCTAGTGATTCCCATAAATCCTTTTAGCCTGGAGAAGAGATACAATGAGAAATATCCAGATGTTTCTTTGGATGGTGCTCTAACAAAAAATCTTGGTGTACATAAGGTTTTGCATATGGGATTGATATTGAGATCAGAAGGAATCGAAAGATTTGATGTGAGGCCAACTAGTAAGCCAGAAGAGCAGATAAATAATGTATGATATATTTTGCATAAATGTGTTGTGATCTTTTCTTTTGTGATTCTAGCTATTTTATTTGACAAATTATTTTTTTACAGGATGAGCCATACAAAATAGCAGATGTCAGTACGATCTCTTCTGACTCTTTTGAGGAAATATGCAAGACTTTGGCTGAGGGCACCCCTCTTGTTGCCACATACTTAGCAGGAAAAAGAAGAAGCCGTTTGCCATATTGCAAAATATATAAGTCTCCTTCTAAAGCTGCCATCAGAGCGAAAGGAGCCAAGGAGATAGGGCATGCGGTTGTCTTAGTTGGTGCCGGTATGAAGAGAGGAAATAAATATTTCTATTTCTTGAATTCCTGGGGTAAGAAATTCTGTCCCCGAAAAAACAAGAAAGGAGAAACAGTTTGTGGTGGGATCGGAAAATTGAAGGCAGAAGACCTTACAAAAAACTTGATTAAATTATGTCCTCAAGCAGGTAAATTGTCTTCGTCGATTATCGAAAGAAAGCTATTTAGGAATATTCTCTTGTCCTTACATCCTAGCCATTAAGTACTGCATAATATATTAGTCAACTCACTACTTATACTTCTTGCATTCCATGAGCTTTTGTTTCAGTAGTAAGCATTAAATGCAAATAAGAGAAGGGGTAGAAGAAGTGATATGCTAATTTCTTTATTTCACAACGAAAGTTAGATAAATCATTTCTTAGGTATGCTACATTCTT
The DNA here is from genome assembly GCA_018135685.1 of Themeda triandra. Lineage (NCBI taxonomy): Eukaryota > Viridiplantae > Streptophyta > Magnoliopsida > Poales > Poaceae > Themeda > Themeda triandra. The sequence goes on from JAENPR010000384.1 coordinate 54,485, forward strand.
TGAAGAAAGAGTAGGTTATTACATTTCAAAATGTGCTACATATGTTTATCTCTATGCAACTATCTTTTACGTCTGTATATGCCAAGCTTTTATGGGAAACTCGACATTGTCAAACACGCATAAACAAATTTAAATCGGGTATTTAATATTAGATATTACTTTTTTAGGTGGTGAAAGAAGACTCCATGATCAATCGGAATTTAAAATTAGCCGGATTAATTACCTCTTGATGACTGGAAATGAAAAGCATTGCTCTGCAAAGAGGTTACAGAAGCTGCGAGAAGAAGAAAATTCTAAATATGTTCCAGCGGGTAAATTGAAGTATTTGATTGTTTACATTTATTAGATTGGAGTATTTGATTGTTGACATTTATTAGAGAGTAACTGATTTTTCTCAGATGTCATTGATGATGGCATCTTTCGTGATGATGAAGGAGGAAGTCAGGTAAGGACTTCTACTAACAAATGTTCCAGTTTATATAGTTATAACATATGTTCTTAACTGAAGAAAAAAGGGACATGTGGGATCTCTATGGCATTCTGCCTAACACATCCTTCATAGCAGCTAGATCTTATTTTCCATAACTTATAGAGAACATGTTAGGGAGGCATCCTTGGGAAATAGATCCAAGGGCTCCAAGGCCCTATTTTGTGTTGCCCATTGCTCTTGCCAGTTGCTATTGTCTGCTCCTCACAATGACATGGACTGGAGCTTGTGTTGAACCTCAATGAACCGCTCAGTTTGCCCACCACTGCAAAAGTAGCCTCTGGAAGCCACGAAGCTACTGAGATTTTATATTGACCTGCTTGGGACAACCATTTATAGCATTGAAAACATATTATATCCTGCTTGCTTGAGACCAATATCTCTGGCATTGAAAACCTTGCTGAAGACTTCTATGCAGGGAAGTTCTTAAGCAGCTCTTTTCTTTCTGTAATCTGTTGCCAGGTAATACTGCAAAAAATGACAAGTTCAATCTTTAACATTTTGGGTATCCTCTCTTGGACACAACCCTATTTTTTTAACGGAGATAAACCCTGCTTTTATAAAGCAACATAACGAGTTCAACAGACACAAAACACAAAAAAGAAACCGGGGAACCAGTTTACACTGAGACAACGCACTCCAACTCAAAGCCGAAAGTAAAGCTAACAAAATGACATAACCTTATTCACCAATTATAACACACACAGAAAAAAGCAAAGACTTTAGCTACCACGTAGCCATAAATTCAGTGGACCAACATACCTGCAGCTCTTAACAGTTTTCATTTTAGCTGTAGATACTATAAATATTCATTTTGGGATAGCTTATAATTAATTGTAGGAACAACACAATTTTGAGCATCCAATCTAATTTGGAAACTACAGACTACTGATATGCTGTTTAACTATGTAGTATCTAACGTAAACATCACATTGACCATGGAAGAAATGGAGGGAAAGAGAGCAGCGAATGTGTTCAGTTATACCATATGCATAAATCAGGACATTGTTTTCTAACATCAACAAAAGGCTCCTCAAGATTTTGCAAATGAGCTTGATAGATCAGGATCTCACTCTGCACACTATTTTAGGGATAAAGCATAACAAAGTGGTGTCCATACTGTGTTCCATGTTGGTATTAGCTTTCTTGTGCCTCGTAAGTTACGAAGGTAATGAAGCAATAGTATCATGTTGTGGACTCATTTGTTGGGTAGCACTATATTAGGAAGAAGAAGAAGAAGAGTGCGGTTGACCAGGTCACCTTGTCAAAGAGTGCCGTGGGAGGCTGAGGTGTTTATTCTGTTCAGGCCACAAGGCCTTCTTCTGTGTTAAAAGGCCCCTGAGTATTAATGGCAAATGGGTTTTAAAGCCTAGTAAACCTCCCTCGGATCAGGCCATGACACCTCCTTATTCCATTAACTGGTCTTATGGCCCCAATGCTCCAAGGGGCGCTTCACATTCCTCACCTGCACCCCCAACAATGCCAGCCTCTCCTCTTCTGATACATTCCACCTCTTCAGAAAGCCAGTCGTCGGCTACCCCCCTTAGCTTTGGCCAAATCATACCACCAATTCTCCGATGATGGCAAACTTCACCATTGATCCTAGGCCCTTCATCCCGCCCGCCATCATCATTGAAGATGGTGGTCACCATAGGTGTGCTCGCAAGATGGTCTATGTCTTAGGGGCAGTTGTCAAGCGCCATGAAGACTGCGCTATTGCTACCACTGAAGAGCAGCTCACGCCTCCAGTTTATGCATGAGATCAGAGATTATGTGGAGATAGGGGTACAAAAGAATGTCTTACTCTACTCATCCTCATGGCGTTGGCATCTATCAGCTGCAAATCTGTGTTAGAAAGATACTCTGATTGCCATAAGTTCTCACATGATTGGAGATAGGATGTTTCGTCTTGTTATACATGATGAGGCTCCGATGAATGTTAGGCGATCCCTATTCACTAGAACTTGCTGTTTGCTCCTGCTCGGCTACCCACTTGATCTCAAAGATATTAACATTCTCAAGCAGGTTTGTGGTGTCATGGGCACTTAGGCAGCTGCTTCTCTGGAATTTGGAGGATCGTTCTCTGGCTAGAACTATTGTTAAAGTAATGATTGATGACCCCTTAGAGCAGTCCCAATGCAAGACTCTATCGTAGAGTCCAAGACTATTTATTATCCTCCTATTTATTGTATTTTGCTGATGTGGTAGTATATTTACCTCGAAGATTGTGGAATTGGAGTCTAAATAAGACTTGGAGTCTTTTTTTTTCCGCCTCTCTCTTCAATAAATATACTGCCACATCAGCAAAACACAATAAATAAGAGAGTAATAAATATTGTTAGACTCTATGATAGAGTCTGCACTGTGAATGCCCTTAGAGGCCCCTTGCAGTTTACTCCGTAGTTGTCAAGCAAAGGAAAGAATTTGGTGGAGTTGGAAAATCTTGGACTGTTCCAGTTTATATGTTCAACTAGTTTATTGATTTTGAACCTGCTAATGAAGATGACCCCCCAGCCAACAATGGGAATGCCCCCACCCATTTGAGGGTCGAGTAGTGCCAGGTGAAGTTGTACATGTTGCTCAGCTCGCTTATCAAGTCATAGATGAGCTGGTTGCTGAGAATCAGAATCAAGATGACATGATTCAAGATCATGACTTAGGGGTCCTTTAGGCTGACCCTGGTTCATCGGCTCATTTGTTTCAAGCTGGTACATGTGCTGACAACAATGCCGTGACTAGCATTCGAACAAAAGATGGTAACACAAATTACTTCCTGATTAAGATAGGACTTCATCAAGGGTCAGCCTTGAGCCCGTTTCTCTTTGCCTTGGTGGATGAGGTCACAAGGAACATACAAGGGGGTATCCCTGGGTGTATGCTTTTTGCAGACGATGTAGTGTTGGTTGATGAAAGCCAGGCAGGAGTATATAGGAAACTTGTGCTGTGGTGGCAGATCCTTGAGTCCAAAGGTTTAGAGTAAGAACTAAAACAGAGTACATGAGATGCGACTTTGGCAACGCTGCACATGAAGAGGGAGATGTGAGTTTGGAAGGTCATGTGGTGCCTAAGAAAGATGCCCGAAGCCTATTTATTATCTGATCATCTGCGCTTGAGTTGAAACTTTGCAAAGAAAATAAGTTAATTTAGTTCAGATAGCTGCACTTACACAGTGAACGGAGTAAAGGAACACCCACCTTTCTAGCGGCCCATCCTCAAGTTTCTTAATCATCCGAGCATAAAATAATGAGGACATCACGTGCATATTTGAGTAGCAAATTAGATTGGAAAAAAATGGGAACCTTAGTGATTTTCATTCTCAAAACACCAGATCTATTAATCGTAAGCATAAAATTTGTGGATAAGTAATAGAGTCAGAGGAGCATAATTGTAGCGTTCTAGAATGTTAGAACTTAACAAATTACAAGATATCTTTTGTATACATGCTTTATTCAAGTAATAGGGTAAGGTGATCTAATCTACAAAGAAAGTGTATCTTATTCAGGTCACAGGACTACTATGAAGATTTTTCATTAAAAAAGTAATAGGGTAAGGTGATCTAATCTACAAAGAAAGTGTATCTTATTCAGGTCACAGGACTACTATGAAGATTTTTCATTAAAAAAATGACAAGTTGGCTCTGAGTACTCATTTTTAAAAATTGCCATTGATAATCATTATGCACCACTGCTCTTTTCTTATAAGACAGATCTTATTTATTGCAGGTATGCCCATCAATGCTAGAGAATTCTCATATGTCAAGGTCAGATTGTGTTAAAGCATACAGGTAAGTAGCTTCCTATAATATTATGTGTTCTGACAGTTGTTATGCAGTGACAAACTTGTTTCTTGAACGGGAAAGTGAATTGGCTTGGGATGGATTATTTCAGTGTTGGTAAAGGAAAACATTAAGCCACTTAATGATTTATGAAAGAATAAGGGGAACAATAATTTGACTAATCATTTATTGAAGTTGCTGCTGAAAAAAATAACTTTTAAAATGAACAAAACTAATTTATTACTAAGTTGGCACTGACGCTTGGCTTCATCGTGAACTAGTGATAAGAATCATTCCTATATAATGAGGTTATCTACTTGGCAATCATTCATGATAAATGAGGTTATCTTAATGTTTCAGAGACACTTCTTTGAACAGTTAGTTGCAGTTTGTATAATTTTTATACCAGTCAGTCAGTGCTTACCCTTTGTGCCTAATTTATTCATGTAGTAACTGGCCTGCTGGCCGACGTTTCCACAAATATTTATCAAGGAGAGCTTGTTGGGGGTCTGATATCACAGTGCGTCAGGCGAGTGAGCTCATCCTGGCAGGTTTTAATTGGGCTACTAATGATCTGGGTAATATTCAACTAATACTGAGTTTTCTTCGACAGTTCTCTTCTGACGGGTGAACCAAGACTCAATGGCAAAATTTGAGGGGTGAAGTAAAGGAACTCATGTCAATATTGCACAAACCATAGTATCTGCAATGTTCCTTAGACGCCTGTGGCTAAGGATTTGAAATTGTGTTCTCTATTTTGTTTTGATTGTACCAGTTGGTGGAAGACCAAACAAAGGTTCAACTCTGGGAGTAACCAGAATTCAGTCTCGATAAATAAATGACATTATTATTTATATGCGTCATGCTGCCTGCCTAAGGTTGAACGCTTGAAGATGCACCGAATTTGAGCAGACATGTTCTCTTCGTTTGAACTAAGCAGATGACGTTGAAACATGTTGTAATTAGTTTGCGCTTGCTTCCCTGCCAATGCTAACCCCACTGGCATGAATAATTATCAAGGAGAGCGGCTACCACTACCAGATATCCCCCGGCTGAGCTAACCTGCACGGGATATACATTTGCAGTGACATGCCGGGGGATATTGCACATTTGTACACGTGACATATCTGGAGATATTTACATTCTTCGTTTGAACTAAGCAGATGACGTTGAAACATGTTGTAATTAGTTTGCGCTTGCTTCCCTGCCAATGCTAACCCCACTGGCATGAATAATTATCAAGGAGAGCGGCTACCACTACCAGATATCCCCCGGCTGAGCTAACCTGCACGGGATATACATTTGCAGTGACATGCCGGGGGATATTGCACATTTGTACACGTGACATATCTGGAGATATTTACATTTGCTCGCTCCAATTGGTTTTCTTCAGCATACGAACAGAACAGCTGGTTTTCTTCAGCACATGAACAGTACTGCAGGGATGGTCGCTGCATTAGTAATCACTTCCGTTCGGTGCTGATTGCAAGCGTGACGTCTGCAGGTCTCCGGGTTAGGATTTTAAACATAAAAAGTGAAGTCGTCATTCATCCATTTGTTCTTATGCATCTGACTGGTAGGGATACGCCTGCCAGTGGGGGTCAACCCTCCCCAAACCCACCCCACCCCGCAAATGAGAGTTAGTTAGCCCCATTATTAGTGGGTTAACCCAATGCATGCAACCACACAAATAAGCACACAGGTTGAGCAAAACAAGTACATCATCGATCGATCTGTGAATCACATGCTGCCATTGGTTGCTTGAAGTAATGCAGAGTCTTGAAATCGTGATGCTGCTGCTGGAGCTAGTTTGTTCAGAGCAATGTTCATTCATGCGACATTCAGGCAGACAGAGTCACAGAGAGCCAATGTTCATGCGACATTCATCATAACGTCAGTATCCAATAGTTCAGGCCGACACAATGGCAAGCACAAAGAATGGAGTCTCTTCTCATGTATTTTGATTGATGACGATGATTATATAGCCGACCATTTGACTGATTCTTTCCATAACGAAGAGAGAGGACCTGAAACCTTGCAAATAAAACAATATCAGTGTAAGGTGTTTTTCTGTTCCCTTTTCTTTATTCATAAATGAATGAGATGGGGTAGCTTCAAAATGTACGAACAAACATGAGTACTGAATGCACCCCGTCTAATAGGACTGTTCCAGAAGTGTAAAACACATTAATGCCAATGTCAAAGCAAACATGGGGAGTTGCCATTTGCAAACACATGAACATAGATTATTTTGAAAGAAAGATACAGTAGTGTGAATGAGCTACAGATAACTATACTTGCACAAATTATTCCACATCCTTCAGCTTGCAGATGAACAAAGAACATGATTCAAAGAGTGCTTATTTTTTTTAAAGCGAACTTAAATAGCACATAATTGGTTTTCCCTTCCTGACTTACCGACATCAGTCATCACCACCAAAGGACTACTACTACTGTATTGGGTTCACATGTTTACATAATGAGTCAATCGATCTAATTGACCTCAACATACATGAAATCCTCTTCTACTCCACACATGTGCTCGACAGCATGGTTGTTCTTGCAGATAAGCCATGCATTGGTTAGAGAATGCTCTCCGCGAATCATCTTCTCAAACTCGCCTCCTCCTCCATGAAATTCCATCGAAGTTGGATGCACAACCCTTGCTCCTACAGCCTCGCAGTACAGACATCGGACATGCTCTGCTGTCATACAAAGATGATTAAAATAGGAAAAGACAAAAATAATATAATACTCCTATTTCAAAAAGAGTACAACAATAAGACAGCTTAAGTTTGACCAAATTTATAGGTAATAATATCACTATTTATGTCTCCAACTAAATTTACTACTAAATATATATTTCATAATTAATTTAAATATGTTAGTACTTTTTATAGTTACTAGTTCAATCATAAGACCTTGCGCCTATCACATACTTACATAACTAGCAAGAAAGAGAGAGATCTTGCACATAACCAGTAGTACACAATGAATTACCTACAGGACAAACAACCTAAAATGCTCCCTTGTGGTATGAATGAAATTGGTTCCCCCTTGTGGTATGCTGACAGCCCTTTATGCATCATGGCAGATTTTATAGTTACTAATTCAATAATAAGACCTTGCACATAACCATATACTTACATTTCCAGCAAGAAAGAGAGATCTTGCACACAACCAGTAGTACACAATAAATAGATGTAAATACTACTGATTTTCCAATGTACATTGTTTGTTACAGCAGTTTGGACCAAAGTTGTATGGTGGGCTTCATTTATTTACTATTGGTTTTCAGTTCTTAGTATGTAATGATGGATTCCTATGTTTGAAATTATTTCTAGCACTGCTATATTGTTTTCTTTTCTTTTGCTATGTTTAGATCTTAGCAATCTAAAAATTAATTCTATATGATCCTTCACTCTATACTCTTTTTTTTTTTTTTTTGTATTATATTGCAATGACAGTGTTAGACACATAAACTAGGTAGAACTGCTAGAGGGTAGATTGGCTACTATGCCTTTGATTGAATTGGGAAAAGATGAACAAGTTCACTGGTCACAAAGTAAAGCCCCAACCTCTTGTTCTTATAGGCAAAGGCCACCCCATGGCATAAGCTAAATGCTCTAAAGCAGATTCCTTTGATTCTTTCTAGCCTACTTGATTGCCAAGGCATCCATGATCAACTTGACTGTCAAGAAACATCTTAACTACATTTTTAGAGCAAAAGTAAAGGTACATTAATACTAAAACTAGGCTCATCCTATCAGTTCTCCCCTCGTCTCTTCAAACTTGGCGCCGCCAAGAGACTTGGTTAAGATGTCTAGTAGAGAGATGTGCTCAGCCTTGATGCTTCCATCTTCCAAGCAATTGCGGATAAGTGATACTTGATCCTTATGTGCTTGTTGTGCTCATGGAAGACAGGATTTTTGGCAAGAGCTAGAGCTGACTTGCTGTCCACTTTCAGTTCAACCACCTCCACACGCCTGCCAAGTAGTTCAGCCAGCAATCTGGAGAGCCAAAGTGCTTGTGTTGCAGCTGTGGTAGTGGCAATGTACTCAGCAGCTTGATAAGGCCACCACCTTCTGCTTCACAAACTACCAATTGACAAGGCAATTACCAAGGGAAAACATGATTCTAGAGGTGCTCTTACTGGTGTCAACATTCCCAACCAAATCACTATCGCGGTAGCCGATGAAGCAGGCTGCCAAGGGCCTTGGTGAAGTGCAGACCATACTCCAGTGTACCAGCCAGGTAGCGAAGGATGCACTTGACCACTGCTCGGTGCTCTGTAGTTGGCCGCTCCATGAATTGGCGTGACGAAACCGACGACCAAGGCCAAATCAGGCCGGGCGTGCACCAGGTAGCGTGCGCGAGGTAGCGAAGGCTGCCGATTAGTCGCCAATAGTGAGTACGTCGACTTCGGCAGCCGTGTTGTGCCTTCTCATCCTTAGCCGCTCCTCCATTGGAGCGTGAGCGGGATTGCAGGCCGCCATTCCTCCTAGCTTGAGGATCCTCTTAGCATAATGTGTTTGCCGAAGAGTGATCCCAACTTCATCTTGATGTGCCTCGACGCCCAGGTAGAAGCTTAGGAGGCCGAGGTCGCTCATGTCGAAGTCTCGAAGACCCTCTTCATCTGTGCGTTGAACCCCTCAATTGCTTGAACACTGGCACCGGTGATGATCAAGTCATCCACATAGACGCTGACGAGTAGGACCTCGTCCCCTGTTCCCCGCCGGTACATCGTCGCTTCATGGGCGCTCTGCTGGAAGCCCATCTCCTTGAGGGTGGCATCCAACTTGGTGTCCCAAGCGCGCGGGGCCTGCCGCAGGCCGTAGAGGGCCTTGCAGAGGCGGTAGACTTTGCCTTCTTCTCCGATAACGGTGAAGCCCGGTGACTGCTTCACGTACACCTCCTCCTTGAGGTCGTCGTTGAGGAAGGACAATTTGACATCCATATGGTGGACGCGCCAGCACGAGAACTCGAATGGATTCCATCCCCCCCCCCCGGAGCGAAGGCGTCCTCGTAGTCGATCCCCTCCTGTTGGACGAATCCACGCATGACGAGGTGAGCTTTGTGCTTGGTCACTGTGCCACATTCATCCTTCTTCAGCTTGATCGAAGTTGGTCGGTTCTCCGGCGTGTGTCAGGTGCAGCTCGATGAAGAGACGTGGAGCCGGCGGCGGAATTGCTTGCGAGCCGAGGATGTTTAACATTGTGCGGTACCATAGCGGCTCGTCATCATAGAAGGCGCCAAGGCAATTGTCGTCGTCCTTGAGCGGAGTGGCAAACTCCACGTGTTGGACAGGTTCTCCAGTAGCAGTCGACAATGCAGGGGATGGAGGTGGAGTCCCCGATACGGCTTGAGCCACGTCCCCCACAATTCCGCCTAGCTCTCCTGGAGTTGGCGACTGCGTGCGCAGCATGGCTGATGCCGCACCCGGGCAACTCTGGCTTCATCAACAGACCAGAATTCGATGTCAAAGTCGTTTGAAGCAGAGGACGAGGTGCCGACAACTAGAGTTGACCAATCTCAGTCGCGTCCTTTGTCGAAGATGATGTCACGGCTAACCGTCACGAGCCCGATGGCTGGATTGAGCACGCAGTACGCCTTGGCCCCCTCCGCATAGCCTATGAAGACCCCATGCTTGCCGCAATCATCAAGCTTGCGAAGTTGACCAAGGTCCTTGGTGTACGCAAGGCAGCCGAACACACGGAGATGGCTCATTGACTGCGCGCACCCATGTCGGGCCTCGTAGGGGGTCCTGCCCTGCAAGCTCTTCGTCGGCGATCGGTTAAGCAGGTGAACTGCTGTCATCATCGTCTCCCCCGAAAACTTGGCCAGCATGCTCCTCTGCTTCAGCAGCACACGTGCGGTCGCCACGACAGTTCGGTTGCAACGCTCCACCACCATTTTGCTGCGACGAGTGTGGTGCGGAGAAGTGCAGACTCCATCGGCGAAGTATGCTGCGAACTCGCCGCCGTTGTTGGTGCGCATCACCTTGAGCTCGCAGCTACTCTGCTTCGGTCTTCACCTTCTTCACGACGTCCGCAACAAAATCCATAAATAGGAGTAGCACAGCCCACATAAAGCGGGTGGCATCGTCGACCATCAGGAGGAAATAGCGGCGCCCACATGGAGTTGTCGGTGTCACCGGCCCACACAAGTCGCTGTGGACGCGCTCTAGGGGCTCCTGCACGCAAATAAGGGCCTCTGGCGCACTTGGTGGTGACACAAGTGTTGCAGACTTGCTCTGCGTGCTTGATCACCGAGATCCCACGCGCCATGGCCTGCTTGCCGAGCAGATGAAGGGCTTCGAAGTTGAGGTGTCGTAGCGTTCGTGCCACCGCTACGCTCGTCGTCTTTCCTGGCAGTAAGACACAGCGGCTTCGCGGCCTCGAGGTGAAGATTGTAGAGTCTGTTGGGCCCACGGTTTACCTTGGCGAGAAGGCAGCCGCACTGGTCACAGATGCGAAGGACACCATGGTCGATCTCCACCTTGGAGCCTCCTTCATAAAGCTGCTCCAAGCTCATGATGGAGTTACGAAGCTCCGGATGAAGACGACGTCGTGGATGACATTGTGTTCACTATCCTTAGCCTAGAAGACGATGGAGCCAACCCCTTTGATCTCCACGCGCGATGTGTCGCCAAACCATACCGTGCCACACACCGTGGTGTCGAGATCGGAGAAAATCTCGTGGCGGCGAATCATGTGATGGGTGACGCCACTATCAAGGTACCATCCATCGGAGACCTCACCAAAATCGGTGTTGAGGAAGGCGTGTGCCCGAGGTTCGTCGATGTCGAGGCAGGCAGTAGCCTCGGTGTAGGTGGCGGCCTTGGTGGATACATCGAGCAGCTTCTCATCCTACTCGAGGAAGCCATGGGCGAGGAAGAGAGTGGCATCTTCATCCTCTGCTTTTGGGACATGTGTCGTGCCTGCGCGTCCGCCACCGCGCATGCCGCCAAGATTCCTGTGCAGTCCTCCCCGGTCGTCGCTGCCACGATCACCATCGCCACGATCTCGCCATGACAATCAGCAGTCGCGCGCCCAATGGCCCGCTCACCCGTAGTTGACGCAAAGGTCATCGCGCGTCACCTTGCGCTCGTCTTCATCGCCTCCCCTGTCTGGCACCACCACCCCTTGGCCTCTTCTTGCCTCCATGCGGGCGACATCACGGCTCTTTGCTCGACAAAGCAGAGTCGTAGCCGCTCTTCTTCTGCTAGGCGCACCATTGTTCCTCCGTCAGCAGAAGCTTGTCGCCGATGGGCGCACCATTGTTCCTCCGTCAGCAGAAGCTTGCCGCCGACGGCCGTGGGGTCAGCCGAGGGCTCCTCCAAGTCGTCCATCGTCTTCAGGCCTCCAGTGACCTCAATGGTCAGATCCTAGAAATCAAGAAGAGTTTTGATGGCGATGCAAATCTATGCACATTTTGGCGGCAAGGTGCGTCGAAGCCTCTGCACCGCGTGTTCCTCGTCGAGGTCCTTGTCATCGTGGATGGTCATCTGCTGCTTGAATGCGGTGAGGCGGAGAGCAAAATCCTCGATTTGCTCCCTTGGACTGGAAGGAGAGCATCTACCACTCCCTACGGAGCCGCTGGAGCGTGGTGCAGCGAACCCGGTGGATGCCTATGCGTGCTGAAGTGATGGAGTCCCATGCCTCCTTGGCCGTCATCTTATCCGACAGCGGAGCCTGCATCTCCTGCAGGATAGCGGCGATGAAGGCCTCCAACATGCGCCGGTCCTCGTGGTACAGGAGGTCACCGTACTCGTTGGCACCCCATAGTTGCCACGCCTGCAGCTTGAGCCGATCTGGAGTCCTTGAACACTGTCTGGACGACCCACGGCCCGAAACGGCCCCGACATCCACAACGGCGCTCTGGCGACCGCGATAGAGCTTGACAATGGCACTCTAGACTCCGCGACTGGTCTCGGGGCGCGCCTCCATCTCCCGATGCAGCACGACGGCCATGTCGGCCGCGACTTGAGCTGCTGGTGCTGCCTGTTACGCGATTGTGGCCTCTAGCGTGGCCAGACGCATGCTCGATCATTGCCACCCATGGCGGCAGCGGCATCTGTAGCTCTACGCTCTACAAAGGTGGCCATGGCCTCTAGTCCCTTTCAATCATAGCTGTCGATACCAATTGTTATACATGAACTAGGTAGAACTGCCAGAGGGCAGATTGACTACTATGCCTTTAATTGAATTGGGAAAATATGAACAAGTTCACTAGTTACAAAGTAAAGCCCCACCTCTTGCTCTTATAGGCAGAGGCCACCCTAGGGCATATGCTAACAGCTCTAAAGTAGATTCCTTTGATTCTTTCTAGCCTATTTGGTTGCATTGGTCAAAGGTACATTAACTTGACTACCAAGAAACCCCTTAACTATTTTTTAGAGCAAAAGTAAAGGTATATAATACTAACACTAGGCTAATACTATCAATAACACTAACACCAAACATGTTTATTCAAAGCCCAAAATGATATTAGTAGTTGCTAAAGTGAAACTGGCAAGAAGTCATGTGGAAAGAAGATTGAATGTACTTACCGACAAAAGCTATTGGCTCGTGCACAGGGCAGCACAAAAGCGGTGCTCCATCCTTGTTTTCATTATCAAATTCGGCAAAGAAAAATGTCGGATAGGAGTCGCTGGACAGAGAATGCTTCCGAGTGGCCAAGAAGTTGACATGAGTGTAACGGTAGCTACAGGGGGCACAGGACAGAGAATTAGCAATATCGTCACAATACTCTGGGCCACATACATCCTCATTCACACAAGAGATGATATGTAGATCATAGGCAGGTTTCTACAAAACAAAACAAAACAAGAATGATTAGTAAATTTTTTTATTGTATGTAACAACAATAATACAAGCAAAATTATTAACTCAATGAAAATCAGATGTACTGAACTAACCCCATCCTCATCCTGTAGCAGGTGCTTCTGCAATGCAGCTTTCACCTTTCTGGATATCCTTCTCTGCTGAGCCTGGGAGCGCTTCTTTCCAACTTTAGCAGGATAGCCAGACTTGCATACTCGTTCAGGAGTTGGTGGCTGTTTTGGAGACAGAACCTCAGACCAATATTGCAGATCTTCAGAGGTGAGCCGGTTCATCACCACCGGATCTCCCTTCCAAGATGCCAGGAATGTAGCTTGCTCGTCAGGATTGGGATGCCATGCTGCAATGGCTGCAGCCATGTAAGCCTCTTGGACGTCAGCACATATGCTTTGCTGCTCCACATTTTTGATGACTTCATCATAGTGGTTGCGTTGGTGATGAGACTGTCCCCCCTCAGCCTGATCTGTTGTAGACATGAGCTTAGGATCAGCATGGGACAACTGACCACAGGCAGCGATCAAACACTGCACAGCCTGGTGCTCAGACAACTGATGGTAGCGAGTCTGGATAAAAGACACAAGCCCATAGAAAGAGCGGCTTTCTAGGCGGGTGAGACTCTTTGGGCCAATAACTTCAAGCACCGGGGTGACTGCCGCCGGGAAGTTGGCGTGGTACCAGATTGTGTTGTAGATGATGTTTGAGACAGGATCCATGGGTCCGTAGCAGTAGCCGGCCCTGAGCAGGCTGTGGTGGAGGTGAGAGCGCAACTCGCCGCATGGTAACCTGGCAAGCGCCTGCAGGTAGAATCCATGGATGGCGTCAAGGAGCACCATCCGCAAAGATCGGGTGTGCTGATATGGCATGTTGGTGATGGCGTTGCTGTATGGATCACGTAGAGCAGCAAAATCCCATGATATGGCCAGGTTGGGAGCCACGCTGTCATCGAGCATCGTTTTGAGGCGGTCGAGTTGGGAGTCGAGCTCCGAGAGGAGGGAGAAGGCTTGGTGCAGACGGGACGACAGGAGCATCCAGACCTGGACGAGGTGGTTGGGTTGGGGGTGACTGGCGACCTGCGCGGCGAGCGCGAGGGACGCCTTGACTGCCGGGGCGGACGCGGGGGAGTCGAGGGAGAAGCGCAGCAACATGCCGCGGTCCGCGACGATGGTGCGGGCGGCGCAGAGGAGGTCGCCGCCGGCGAGAAGCAGGTAGCGCACGGCCTCCCACTCGGCGATGTAGGGGAAGAAGTAGAGCAGGAAGGCGATGAGGCCCTGCATCGAGAGGCGGGCCATCTCGGCCAGCTTCTCATCGGCGACGGAGCCGGCCAAGACCTTCTCCCGGAGGTCCGGGCGGCTGTCGGAGGTGCAGATGGTGTTAACCATGATGTTGGAGACGGGGTCGAGGAGGCCGACGCAGACGCCGGCGTCGAGGAAGCGCGAGAGCGTCACGGGCCTCCCGTGCACGGCGAGGCGGTGCTGCGCCTCCTTGTAGCAAGTCTCGATCTTGGATAGGAGGCCAAACCATGCTTCCGAGTGCTCCTTTGTGGACGGCATGTACCGATGCCGCGGAGGCCGAGCCACGCGAAGGGGGTTGCACACCTCGCCGCCATCATCAGCCATGGCCGCCTCCGGCGACGGCGATGGCCGACGGGGTTTGGGTTTGGGAGGGGATCGATTTCGATTTGGGGTGACGGCTGACGGGAGAAGACGACGCCGCCGCCGCTTGGAGCGCTTGCCGGTCAGCCCAACAAAGAAAAAGGCCCATAAAATCTGAGCGTGTGCTGCGGGCCAAAGAAGGAAATATGGGCCGGAATCGACCTCCGTTTTTTTTTTTGAGAATATCATGTTAGAATTAGCACTTAAAAAGGGTTATTAAAAAAGTTAAAGGAGTCAGCGGGCTGTTGCTGAGTTTCCGATTCAACCCCGAAATAATTTCAGGCTATATAGAACCCAAAAAGAGTATTGAATTGAAGATAAAAAAAGAGAATCTCTGATTTTTTTTTTGTGGGAAAAACAAGATTTCTTTCATCATCCTTATACACTGAAATACAAATAGAAATTCAAATAATATGATTCAACCTAGACCCTTTTAATAAATGTGGCAGATAACAGTGGAGCTCGAAATTCATCTATATCCAAGATTCCAAGGCCTCTCTGCTGGTTCTCAAACTTTTGGCACCTTGGCAGCTGTCGACCGCGCTGGTTTTGGGGCGTTTGTGCGTGACCAGAAATGGGAGGGCCTGCTGCAGTGCATATGGTTACATGCACTTTTTGACTTGAAGAGAGAAGGGCGGTTGAATATGCTCCTGCTGTTTGCACGCAGATGGTGTTGACCAGCAGTACTGTACTGTGAGAGAGGGTGTCGACCACTTATTGGTTGAGGACGCTGTTTGTGCGTGCCCAGTGGGCCCGCGCGTCAGTGAGAGCACGCCTTGTTGGTTGCAGTTCAGAACGTTGCGGAGGGACAGCTGCTTACCGCGCGCCTGGGGTACGTCGCTGGCTGTGGCTGGGTTATACACCCATCGCCTCCCCTTTCCTTGCTTTCCCCACTTACCACTTCTTCTCCACTCTTCCATCCTGAGAACAAGAGAACAAGCTCCTCTCTCGACTTCTCCAATCTTGTGAGTTTTAAGATCATATCTTCTCCCTCTCCTCTCCTCTCCTCTCCTCCACTAAGTGTGTTGCTCATTTGAGAGAGGATTGGGGGAATCCTAGTGTACATTTGAGGTTGCATATTTGGTAGCACTAGGTGGTGATTATAATTGTAGATTTCTTATTACTCTTAGCTATTGTCGTCGCCTAGATGGTTGGTGATTTGTTGATTGGTGAGGGGATTTGGTGACTGTGTCCACCCCTATTCAAAGTGCTTTGTGAGCGCTCTCGAGCTTATTCCCCGGCGGGACGCTAAAAGCTACCTCACTTGTGGTAGGTTTTTGTGGCATCTGGTGGAGGCTTCGCTAGTGAACGACAATTAGACTGCCGAACGACCAAGTGTTGGCCGACACAACAGGGACTAGCTTGTTGACAAGCAAGTGAACATCAAAAGAAAAATCATTGTGTCATCTCGTCCGTGGTGATTGATTGGTATTCTTAGTGATTGGTCTTCGTATATTGTGATTGGCTCTACATCTTCATCACCACGCGTGTATAGAAAAAACTACCTCTCTTGCAATTACATTTCCTAGTTGTGCTACGCTCCTCATTGTAACTACAGTTTTGAGAGCTAGCTTAGTTTCTTGCTAACTAGTTTGGTTAGTGAAGGCTCTTTAGTTACTTTCTTTAGTCGTGGCCGGACGTTGGACCATTTTATCTGTAATATAAATTTTTTAGTAAGTTTTCATGTGTGGAAGTTCGGTTGGATGGAAGTGCAAAATACAGGATCAAGCACTCTGTCAAGGAACGACTCCTAAACAGTACTGCTGTTGGGTTGGGAGGCGTCACCAGCTATTGGATATTTGTTGACATCATTGGTCATTATGCTATCAATAAAGTTCGTTTGATTTAAACATCTCTGAAACATGTGTCATCAGTGAGCTTTGTCTATAGTAGCTTCAATATTACAGAGTGTCACTGTCCTTGAAGCCTACAGTTTTGGCCAGTTGTCCACGCTTCAAGCATATCCTTTTAGAAAACATTGAGGCCTAATTTTGAATGTTATCGGATTCATTTTAATCCACATGTGTTTAGGTGGATTAGGATGTATTTAAGTTCAACTTTCACTCCTATTCATCAACACATGTGGATTGATGTCAAGCCAATTACATCCAAACAAGGCCTTATTGTTAACAAAAATAGATCTCTCTTTAGAGTAGCTAACATTTGAGCAAAACTAATGCATATCTAAATACATAGCAAAATTAATATATCTAGAAAAGTCAAAACGTCTTGTGATTTAGAATGAATGGAGTGTGTGTTAAAAGATACTTTATGGATCTCAATACCCCACTTTTTTTTTTGAAATAATCAATACCCACTTCATGATAACCTTCAGAACTGCACACGCATTTCACTACTTTATATATTTTGCAAATATATTAGGAAAATGGAGCTCACTAATGGTCATGGTACCTCCCTGTTTTCACTTTTCAGTACGTGGCCCACATGGGTGGATGTATTTCACCTTCTCTGTCGCGCAAAGGTACGTGTTTGATTGTTCTTCTTGATTTTTATTTACTCTATCCGTACTAATACTGTAGAGTATTTTGTAGACATTTTAGGATATATTGAGAGAGAATACAAAATATACATAATCATACATATAACCTTACTTCATTTTCTAATACGATGTTATCATCAAACGTGATCAACAAAAATTGGTGCATATAAATGATAAATAACAATATAATTATCTGTTAAATTTGCGCCATTGTTTAATATAAAACTATCTCTTGCCTCCTAAAATTATTTATTTTTGTTGGGTATAATTTTTGAATTTTTAATGCAAAATATATTATAAGATTGAGGGAGTAGTTTCTTGATTACAATTTTATATTAAACTTTTGTCTTCTAAACTTGGAAGAACTAACTAAAATTGCAAATAAAAAAGAAGTAGATCGACACCAAAATTCATGCTTCCGTAACTTTCGAACGGGTATACTTTTCAATTCGTCAACATAAAATGAAAAAATATGATATAATTAGCATTGTGAAAAAGTTATATATAGATAAACCTCACTATCTAATTCTGTTGGCATGCAAAGTATCCACATTGATCAACAGTCCACTATCAACGTTATTATCTATTTCTCTTGCATACAAAGCATACATACAAAGCATCCACCTCAACAGTCCACTAGGTGTCCACCTCAACAATCTAATATCATTTGCAATTAAAGCTCACTAACATAAGAATTGTGATATCCACATCAAGGAGCACATCATCCACTATGAATATAATCTCCACGATTATGCCAACACTCTGTGTATACATTGATTAATTCTTATTAGTTATTATCATTCTAATCCATTTATATTCCTTCTTTATATCCGCTGCAACGCGTGGGGAATCCTCTGGTTTCATTCAATGGCCCTACCCCTGCGTGCCACGTATCCTAGTTTTTCCCAATTTTCTCTCTTTTTATAAATAATATCATATATTTACCGGGTGTACATTTGCATGAATTTATCTGTGATTCAGATTTTCACCCAACATTTCGGATTTTATTTCCCACCATATATATATATATATATATATATATATATATATATATATATATATATATATATATATATATATATATATATATATATATATATATATATATATATATATATATATATATATACACGTGCTATTCTACACCCAGGTGTAGATTAGTTTATTCTACACCAACCTGTTATACTGAACCAACCTGGTACTCGAATGTCGTATTATTTAGTATTTCGTGATCTTGACGCGTTCTACCGACCGATATTGGACGCGGTTCAAGACTATTCAGTATTTCGGGGTCAGTTTTAGCTACTGGGTGTTTTACCGAACAAATTTCCATAATTTACTTATATGTCAATATTTTCATAATACGATGTCTTCGACTAATACTGATCATACTTTCGCGAGCCAAGATTTACTCAGTATTTACGGCCAGTATTTCTGTGTATTTCGTGTCTTGGTGTAGAATAAACTAATCTACACCTGGGTGTAGAATAGCACTGCCGTGTATATATATATATATATATATATATATATGTGACTCAAAATTTTTTAGGAAACTTTCAGGAGTTTTACGTACATTTTCCAATCGAAGAATCATTATATGATTTTGCACGTAGACACCCAAGTTAAGAAAATGAGGCATCATCAATCGTGTTAGATTTAGATTGGTCGAACTGCTGTTTATATATGTAGGCAGAAATAAAAATAAAAAAGAAGGGTACGAGGCTGACGACGAGTCTTACGAGTCCGACTCGGATGACGAATGGGATGGGCAGCAGTACGTGGACGAGAGTGAAGACGAGTCTTTAGAAAAGGGTGAAAGAGACAACGGAGGTAATTATTATCATATCTCTATCTAATATTAAAGAGCTCATTTCTTCTATTGTTTTTTCTATTCTTTTTAAAATATATACTCCTAAGTCATCCATGTTCTGTATTCGGTACTTTTAAAAAAAATTACGTACAGTACAGACATTCACAACAAATGTATACTCACTTCTATAAACTTGCACACGTAAAGGATTTTTATAGACTAATATAGCACATCATCAAGATTGACAAAGTATCACAAGCTATTCGCTATTGACGGAAATGTTGTCCTACTACTAAATGCACAATGTCAATAAATTCTAGAATATTCAATCCCATGGGGAGTCAAACCCAGGCTCTTGTAACCACTAGGCTACATGCTCTTTCTTCGTTATTTTGATATACTTTTAGAAAATAGAAAAATTATGTCTCTGTGACTCCATATAACAAAGTCTTGCAATGCTATCATCTTATTTACTGACAAAGATTAAGAAAAAAAGTGGAATTAAACCCCGACAAAAGAATCAGCTTGTCGGCTCCAAACTGGCCTAGTAAGTTTTTTTTGACTGAAGTCAGCAGGGAAACCCCAGCCTATTTTTTTTATTTTTTTGATAATGTATACGTGTTTAAATTCCGGCCTCCCACGGGAGTCAAACCTGTCACCTGGTGTACTCAGGTGCTCTAACAACTAGGCTAGATACCCTTTCACAGCGGGCACCACTTTGGTTGGCAATACTTTGCCACTCAGTTTCTTGATCATTAATTGGTAGTAGGAACTATAGGGGCTTCCTCCTCCATCACCACGGGAGTCGTACCCTCAATCGCAATCCTCTATGGAGTTGATTGTAATAGATGTTTGAGGGCTGACTTCTTGTGTTGGAGAAGCCAAAATTTCCTTCCTTTTCTAAGGCACGTAGACTTGATTGGTGCCTTCCTCTTCTCTTGAGTTTATCAAAGTCCTCGATGTGGCTAGTTGCTTCTGGCCTATATTATTTGAGATCAATTAAATGAAGGTCAATACGCAAAACACGTACCGAGCGACGTGGATCAATGCCAGCAAAACCTTGATGAGGTATGGGTGTCGACAGAGGATATAGTACCCACACACCATAGGACCCCAACATATAGGATGGGTTGGAGGTTGCACTGGAATACGACCCCAACAAGACACATTTACCCTCTGCTACTACCAAGTGAGAACCAAAGCTAGCAAAATTTGCTTCGACGATTCACCTTGCTTTTGAGGTGAACAGTCTTTTTTAACGTCTGATTCATAGAATCATCTTTCTTTCTTGTACAGGGCCATAAGCTTTTCGAAGGTTCATTGATATCTCACCACCTTCTCTGTGTTCTTCACCTCATTTGACTTCTAGGTAATGATTTCCGGACGATGTTGTCTAAAAGTGTGCACAATGTGCCCCGACCCCCTAGAGCTATTAGTACCGCAAGAACTGGCCTGTCCAGTTTTAGAAACTGGATTAGTTGATTGGCCTGCTACTAGCGGGTCGATTGGCTTGGCTGGTTTCTAGAATCGGCTTAGCCAATTTCGTCACCGCTGCTGCTTCATCACTTGCTCTCTGTTGAGTTGATGCTCTTGCTAGTCCCTTTCGTGAGAAGGATCAAACAATGATCTAGAGCTTGTTCTTGCTAGCTTCATCCTTTTCAAGTGCAACTTGGCGGCCCACAATTTTTCGCTCATCCTTTCTTGTTTCACCAATAACAACATTCTTCCATGTGGTAGATTTAGCTTGATTTGGCCGAACCAAGATGGTTGCGTTATTGCACTCAAACATTCACTAGGAAAGGAGCTTTATCAGTTTGTATTCACCTAGACTCAATTGTCCCTTGTGAGAGCCGATTAGACCTGTCAACGAAAAACAATATAATGATTAGTGTCATGAGAACTAGAATTATTCTATTTACAATAAGATCTTTTCAACTCCTCAGGTGATGGTGAAGGATGAATCAATTTAATATTACCGATGTCTAAGAAATTCATCAAAAGTACGATCACACACTTAGCCAGGCCAAAAGTAAACTTCATATCATGTCTCTCATTCTTTTGAATGGTCTTAAGAGATGGACATATAACATTTTAAGAAGTAGTACACTAGTACTCAATGGCATGCATATTAGGGCAATGTTTTATAGTGTTCCCTAGATTCTTTACTTCGGCTTTCAATGGCCAAAGCTCTTTGGAAAACTTGGTCTATGCTAATTAATTGATTATTAAATCAAATCCTTCAAGTCTTCCCCTCAAATGAGAACGCAAACCACTAAAAGCCAAAATAACCAAATCCTTTTTTTTAACAATAAAAATGTCACCACGTTTTGGTTTCTCTAAACCTTTTAATCATTAATATAGTCAACAATGGATTCATCATATGTTGCTATTTAACAGATGTCAAGTGCGAAAGTTTAAGCTTGTTAGTGCCAGGAAAGAAGTGCTCATGAAATTTCTTTTCCAAATCTAGCATGACCTCACCTAAGTAGCATCCAACAGGGATGAGTTCAACTCCCTATAAGTGCAAATTTAAAGAGGTTTGCATTAAATAAAAAAATTAAAAAATAGGCTGAGGCTTCCCGATGACTTAGGTAATAAAAAAGTCTACCATGACCAAATTGAACGAGTCAAAGATGCAAGCCAAGAAAAAGCTAGCGGTTCCAATTAAAGACAATGAAAATAAATGGATTTTTATAGCATCAACTGAACCAACTTCTCCCAATTGAGCTAAAATATTGACACTCGCGCGTCCACCATTCTGGCAACCCCGGACCCACATGGCAGCTCCCTGGTTGTGTGAGTGGACACCTAGCTGCGAAGGAAGCCACCAGTCAGAGTTTTAGGTTAGGGTATGCCTCTAAAAAATGTCATCCAATTCGATAAATTCATTTTAGCAGTTCGGTAAAAAATAGAAAATTGACAACGTCATTTAGTATATAGGCACTAAGAAACACAATAAAGAGCCCTAAAAAACACAATAATTTAAGACTTAAATTCATAGATTAAGTTGAAACCGTCAACTAAATACAATGCTATTTTTCTCACTATTTTATTCGACATTTTTGAAGAGACAAGTGTTGACTATATCATCTTCATCAACATTAAAGAGAAATAAATACAATATCCGGCTTTTGAAGAGACATGTTAGCAAATACTAGCTACAAAAGTAGACAACAATTTTCTATATAAAGACGAAGTGTAAAAAGAATATATGAAAAGCCAAATGGAAACAAATCTACGTACTGAGGTCTGAGGACAGTGGGCCGGTCATGGGCCACTTCCGTGATGAATATCATGAACGGTGATCCAGGTCATTTTTCTCCTGTGGGTGTATAAATCTACAGCTATAATACTTATACTATACTGTTGTTTGCCGGACAAACAGGGTATGCCGGGGCATACCTGGCATACCCTGTGAACAGGCTCCGCCACTGCCACCAGTATAGCATTTGCAGATTCTAAAATCCCGTTAATTCAATTTTTTGTGGTGATTAACTTTTTTATTTGTACTGTAGGTCTTGACATCAAAGATTTAATAATTGAGGACGAAGAAGATCGTGGCAGCAGCTCTTTCTCTACTGACAGCCCCATCTCACCATCACCAGAAACGTCAGCGGCAGAGGATGCAGACACGTCAGCGGCAGAGGATGCAGACACGTCAGCTGCAGAGGAACCCTAGAACCAGAACTAATCACTAGAACCGGTCTGTTGAATGAATGAATGGATTAGCAGTAAGAATTGGTACTTGTGTTGTATCTATTGGTTCATACATGCTCGATGCATGCATTGAAATTCCATCAGATTCATGCATGCGTGCCAATAGTAATACTCCATCAATCCGTGCTCAGCAGATATAAATCACTCGACGGTGGCCGTGGATTGCATTGCACGGCAGAAACGGTACAGTACCTAAACCTCTGGAGTTCTGAATGTGAACAGAGTTTACAGAGAGGAGAGCATGAGAGAGATTGCATGCAGTGCTATTTTGGTCTTTTTCCTTGCTCATTCTAGAACGACAATAATTCTGAGACGATGGATCACGTTGTATAATTCTGATACTGGAAGGTTCTGCTAACCAGCATGCTATTCCGTACTCCATACTATGGTCAGTCCTCGCAGACTTGCTACCTGTAGAAAGAGTAAACACCACTGTCAAATCAGCCTTGCTGTAAGGATGGAGATATGTATGGACACACTAAACGCTGAATTCTCTTCGGAGTCATTTCAGCCGCTGCTCATAATACTGAGACGGTAACTCGTGAGAAGACTCAAAACTGAATAGTCCATGTAAGTGGTTCTAACCTCTGTCCACGAAAGTGTGAGTCGGTGTAGTTCTAAGTTAATGCTTCTAAAGTTTTACATTAAGAGATAACTATTATAATTATATGTACTAGTTGACTTTAATTGCAAGTTCTAGTGGATTGTTAATGTGGGTAACTTACGTGTCAAGAGAATTTACTAGTGGGGTTTGTTTATATAAGAAGTATAGATTGAGAAACATTAGCAAAAATAATACACATCATTTTCATCTATTGCTTCTATTAGCATCCACTTATCATTATGCTTGTTTGGATTTCATGAATTAAAACAAATATTTTATTATTAGATTATTTTTCAACTCCTCTCTACCAAACAGGGCTAGGAAATCTAGTTTACACTCTAAAAAGTTAGGGATGTACTAGAACTGAGCAGCTTCTAGAAATCATTTTCCACAATGTTTTAGTTATGTTGCTTCTTTCCACCTCAGAGTCACTTGTAACTAAGTGGCCGACATTTTCCTTTTGTATTCACTTTATTGAAAATTGTAATGCATATTTGAGATCCTAAATGAACTTAAATAAAAAAGTTTGAATTAGAAAGTTTAAATTCTCTTTAGTTACAACTTTGGTGTAGGTCGTTTCTCCCTTCGAAGTCATTGGGAAAATTCAAAAAAAAATATGAATAGAAAAATCATTAATCTTAACATAAATTTTGGGTCCTAAATGATTTCAAATGATTAAGTCATCAACTATAAAGTTGCATATATCTTCCAGTATTACAAATTTAGCTTAGGTCATTTCTCCTTCTAAGGTCATTTGAAAAAAATAATAAAAAATGAATATTAAAATCACTAATCTTAATACATAAATTTTTGGTCCTAAATGTTTCCAAATAAAAAATTAAGTAACTACAAAGTGCATATATCTCCTAGTACTATAACTTTGGTTTAGGCCATTTCTCCATTCAAGATACTTTGAAAAATGAAACAAATTTAAAAGACTCAAAACTTCAAAAATAATTTTTAGGCACTAAAAATGGTAGTCAGGTAAAGTTGTAGATCCCTTTGAGTACTGCAACTTTGGTTTATGTCGTTTCTCCATTCGAGGTCATTTAAGAAAAATAATATCAAATTTCAAATTATAAAAACTTAAAACAAAATTTTAGACCTTAAATATTTTCAAAAGGAAAAAAAAACTTTCACTATAACATTGTAGATCTCTTTTGAGTACTAAAACGTCGGTATAAAAACCAACTCCAACAGTTTGGCAAACATAACTTGGCAAATCTCGAGTTTTGCCAAGTCTCAAACCCATTTGCCAAGTGAAAAAATAGCCCTTCTCCAAGATTTTGCTATATTTGGACTTGGCAAATTGAAAATTAGAGCATCTCCAACAACTCCCAATACCAACTTGGGAAAAAACACCCTCCGCGCGTGTAAAGATCCGTGCGTGGAGGGCGCGCGTATAGCCCCGCGCGGGCCGCTTCGCCGCTCGCGCCCGCTCCGCCGCTCGCTCCCGCAGGCGCCCCGCCGCTCGCTCGCTCCTGCAGGCGAGCAGCACAAGCGCCGCGCCTCCTCCTCCTCCTCCTCGGACCCTTCCTCCCCGCATCCCCGCCGCGCGTCCCTCTCCTCCTCCACCACCTCGCGGTCGTGATTGCGGGCCCGGCTATTTCCCGCCGCGCTCGCGCGGCCACTCCGCGCTGACCGCGGTCGATGCGCTCGCGCTCCTCGCGTCGCTCGCCGCCGTCGCGTTCGTAGCCGTGGAGTACGACGTCCAGCTCGAGACGGAGGAGTGCGTGCGCGGCCTGCTGCCGCCGCTTGCGCACTGTGTGGGTGCTGCCGCCGCTCGTCCACGCCTCCGTCGAGGGGTACCTCCTCATCTCCTTCTCCTCGCTTCGTAGATGGTCCGCCGTCGTGCCCGTAGGGACTAATCCTATGATAGATTTTCTTTTGCGGACTTTTCTGAAAAAGTACCTGACACAAAGAGTTATATATATGCCCTTGGTTGATTTCAGAAAAGTTTATGGAGTAAACTGCAAAGTGGTCATCTCGGGATTTACCAAGTGGGAATAGGGAGTTGTTGGAGAGAGACCTTTTTTTCACTTGAGAAATAAAATACAAAGTTGCTATAACACGAGATTTACCAAGTGAATTATTGGGAGTGGTTATGCCAACTTGTTGGAGCATCTCCAACAAGTTGGCATAACCACTTGGCAAATCTGGTTTTTTGGCAAAATCATAAAAATCCTCCTCCAACAAGTTGGCAAATGGACTTGGCAAATTGCCAAGCTTGGCAAAAGGGGCTCCTCCCGGCGCATATTTGCGCGCACCCGAGGACTTGGCATATCGCTATTTTCGGGCCGCCCCCGTTTCTCCCGCGCGCGCGAAGCCCACCCCTTCCTTTCCCGCGGTCTTGATCGCGCGGTATATATCGAGTTCGCATGCCTAAATGCCTAAATTAAGACATGTGGGCCTAGAATTTTCAATTTGCCAAGCCTAAATGCCAACTTGTTGGAGGAGGTCTATTTTTGCACTTGGCATTTGGGTTTTACACTTGGCAAAACTAGAGATTTGCCAAATCAATTATGCCAACTTGTTGGAGATGCTCTTAGTGGCTCACACCCAACAACTTGCATGCACGGAAAATCTGGCTGCGTGCTCGCGGAGAGGAATCGCGAGATGCCAAGCGCTCGCATGCGCGCATATTTGCGCCGGAAAGGGCTATTTTTGCCAAGCATGACAATTTACCAAGTGCTTTTGCCAAGTTGTTGGAGGAGGTTTTTTGTGGTTTTGCCAAAAATCTTAATATGTCAAGTGCTTTTGCCAAACTGTTGGAGTTGCTCTAAAGGCAGACCAAATTGTCAACACCCTCTATATATCCATTTATGAGTCGGCTACAATTTCCAACCACCTCTAGAATTGCCTCCATTTCTAAAACGTGTTCGGAAAGTCTAGTTGCCTCTAAAAATAGGGACATTTCTAGAGGTGGCTGAAAAGCCTAGCTGCCTCTAAAATTAATTATAGTGGCAAACCATTTTTAGAGGTGGATTTTAAAAGAGCTATCTCTACAAAAAAAAGGGAAGGCGCCTCTAAAACTTGTTTATACATAGTAGTGATACGAACTATTGTGAATTACTTGTTTTTTTAATTACACAGTATAACATAGACGCCTAACACGCACACTCACACATATGAACACACGTACGCAAACCCTACTCCTATGAGCACCTCTAAAGGACCGAGCAGACAGATGGAACGTCACTTACCACTTAAAGCATAATGTCGGAAAATTCTTTGGAATAAATTCAGGAAAATGCGAGCACCAGGATTTGATCCCTGGTGGGCAGGTTCCACCGCAAGGAACCCAACTAACTGATTCATGATCAGTTCACACTATTGCGAATTACTTTACATGTTCTGCAATGTTTATCCGGTTCTCATGCCTAAGAATTATGGTTCTTTATTATTGTTTGAAGTATTTTGCATCATACTTTTTACACAAAAATACTCCATCCCAAAAAAAATGCAATTATAGAACACCGTTATATTTTAATATATCAAGTTTGACCAATTATAGATAAAAAAATATAAATATTTATAATACTAAATAAATATTAAAAAGTATATTTTTATAATAAATTGAGTTAGAGCCATAAATGTAAATACTATTTTCTAGAACCTTAGTCAAACATGAAGCACTTTAACAAGCATGCGACACATAGTTGCATTCTTTTGGGGACAAGGGTAATACATAGATTTTTTGTACTTCATCTATGCCATAACCCATAAGCATAAGAAATAATTTAATTTCATAAAAGAAGTTTAACTTTTGGTAGGCATATTGAATAATATTATGAAGTAGAGGTACTAGTTTAGACTTAATAAAGTTGTTTAAAATATTGGAGCAACCAATCAGGAAATCTCATGAGCAAATTTATTTTTCTGAATACATCGAGAGATCTTGGATCTTTACAATGAGAGCATTTGGTTTATAATTTTTTACTCCTTTGTTCTAAATTATTGTAAATCATTTTGCTTTTCTGCATTTATAATTTTTACTTATATGTAGACATAGTGTATATCAAGATGTACAGTAAAACCTATATATCTAGGAAAACCAAAGTGACTTACCATTTACAATGGAGAGGCCGCTAAGAATGAATATACAACCCACTCTAGTTTAGTCTACAAACACATATCCAATTATCTCTCTCTACTATAATTGAAATCTTCTAAAGGCGTAAGAAGCCAGTCCCTTACACTAGCCCCACAGGCAGCCTCTCATCCTCCTTTGCCCTCACCCAGCACCCACCCGCCCCCGACAATCTCACCGACGCACGCGCACCCAGCCCCCACTGCCATGCCTCGCAGCCAGGGTTCGATCCTCAGCTTCTCTTCTTTTCTCGACACATTTTCCCCTTCGTTGAAGCCTCTCCCCCTCTTCCAGATCAGCAGAACGGGAGTGTGAGTCCAACACGGTGTGGGCGAGGACGTCCGGGCCGCCGCCTGCTTCTCCGTGGTTGGGCTTGGGGGCGCTCCTTCCTAGGCGGCTGGAGTCGCAGCCATGGCCCTCTGGCCGATTCCTTGGCTGGAGGCGCGGCCGCCGGAAGCATCCGCCATGGATGGAAGCGGACTTCGACCTCGGATTCCCAAATTCAATCCGATGCCACATGGGCGGGCTGGGCGCCGGCCACCAACAGAGGCCATCGGCCTGATCCGCCCGCCGACGCCGCCCCATGGCCAGGATGACAAAGGCAGCGACGCACACAGCCGAATGCGTTGCCGCCGTCCTGGCCCCTCCTACCCTGCGTAGGATCTTCCCTCCACCCGCCACGGCGTCGCAGCTCGACCGGTTGAGCAGAGTGGAGATCCATCCATCCGGCCATCGGTCGTTGGTCTCATCGTCTTGGTGAGTACCCTCCAGCTGCCTTGTTTGCCAGGATAGATTTGAATACAAATATTTTCATTTACATGCCTTGTTGCGGGATCCAGTACGTTCCTATGAATCTGCGCGGCGACGGTGGTTTCGGATCCTCTTTCTGGAGTCCATCGGTGGAGCAGATAGAGGACCTCTGGCAACCGTCGCCTCTGATGCAGCACCAACAGAAGCAACATTCAAGGCAGAAGCCATCAGTGAGCTCGATGCCAAATAGTTTTAAGAAAGGATCCTATCACCAAGTAGGAGATGCTTCGTGAGCTTGGTGCGACGCTTGCTCTGAATTATTGTTTCATTAGCCTCTTTTTATATCTATTCGTTGAATGGTTGAAGCTTAGAGTTGTGTTGCGCAATACAAAATTCAATTGGGAATGCAGGAAAAGGTTCGTAAGGTGCAGTGTACAAAGCAAGGGGTCTCGGAACACAGAGGCTTGTGGCTGTCAAGATTATCTCATTAAAAGAAGTGGTTATTAGTTTCTAACTTTCTATTATAAAGTTCTGTGAATATTATTAAATGCCAACTGACACATATTTCATATATGGTAACCATATTTCTTTTGTTGTGAGCATTTTGTTTGCATGGGCTTAATTGTGAGAGAAGCTTAATACTGTGCTGGTGGAAGTGTTACCGACTTGATAGCAATCATAGAGGAGCCTCTTGATGAATCCCAAATAGTCTAGATATGTAGAGAAGCACTAAAAGTTCTAACATAGTTGCATTAGATTTGAAGTACTTGATTCCTTGTGGGGCAACTAAATGTCTTCCAATATTGAACTTTCGCGTGCTTATTTTCTTCTCCAAGTGGGTTGTCGAGTTATGCAAGGCATTGTATAGTGGTTTGCCCATACGCAAAGTTTCTCTGATGAATTTATTTTCTTGATCAGGGAGAGTATACTATGTTGCAGCTCTGTGAAATATTGGCAACAATTGTTTTCTTATTGTCCTTCTCCAGGTAAATATATTGAATCCGTTATCTATTTATTTCAGTATCAATGGTTCTATTGAGTTCTTTTTTAGTTGTTTGTGAACCCCTATATAGGAGTACATGGCTAAGTTTACAAACATCAAGCGGGTAATTGTGATTCGGGACAGAATACATGCCTTGTTAAGTACATCACCACCTAAACCCTAAACACTAAACCCTAAACCCTAAACCCTTAATGTTAAGATTTCCCTATTGTATTACTGGAAAATGCCCTAGAAATTTCATTCGCAGTGAATAGATTATTGTTTTTTATTGAATTTGTCAATACTGAGACCACTGTACAAGAATATGTTGAGTATAGCTCCAGTATCATGGTTTGATGTATGCTTCTGAATAGTGAAATTTAGTTGAGATTCTTAAATTCTGAAAATCTGCAGAAAAACAGTACTCTTCGATTATGGTTTTATCTCTTAATTTAATAGTTTAATACACTTGTTAACTCTTTGGTGCAGTTTGCAGCATGTCTCTTATTGATGCCAGTTTTCATTTCAGGACATTTCAAGAGGACAATATCATTAATTACCATCCCCTCCATTCCCGTATCTTGAATTCAAATGGAAACACATAGAAGACCAACACATGGCTGCAACATCAGTTAGCCAAATTTCCCTACCAGGAAGCCTGTTTTGCTTATCTAAAGCTGACTTCAAGTAATAGGCGTTTCAGTCTGACTGAGTTTGAGTAACTGGTGCCTAGGATTCTGTGAATAGGATTGGATTTTTAATGGTTCTGTGAATCGGATTGTCAGGTCCTGCTCGATCAGAAGGTATAGGTGAAGTCCAGGCTAGACGACGAAGACAACTTGCTCAACATTATTGCTACTCCAGGTGAGTCTTACCAACATCACCAATTCATTTTCAGTGATCATGCAATATCTAGAATTTTTAGTGAGTGTGTTAGATTATAGTAGAGATGATTTCGACAAAAGGACACAACATCTCAGAAATCTTTAGAAATTTAGTTACTTTAACCCTAATGTAGTGTTATCTTTATTATTAGAAAGTGATCGTGTCCATGACTCAGACCTATAGTTTCTTCTGAAGATTGTTACAAAGTTTAATGTGGGAAAAATAAGCGAGTAGCCAAAACCTTGTAGCCCACGGAAACTTAATTAAATTGTATGTTCTCCACATTTAATATGTACAGCTAACTTGGTCAGGTCCTTATGAATATTTATCCAATTTCAATTGTGCTTAGCTCTGTCTGTTTTTCTTTTTCAGTTCATCAATTCTTTCTTCTTTGAAGTACAACACTTGTAAAGCAATAAATGCTGATCCTGGATGTAACATCGTCACGTTTGGAAAATTATAACATGTGGTTTTGGTTACCAAAGTGGCAGCTTTCGTTCCCTATCTAAAATGTACTGACATCACTTAAATATATCTTTTTTTTTGTTATGCATTCCATTTTACGGAAAAAGCCGCATCGTTCATATTTATGACATAAATAAAGACTTGTTAAGAAAGAAAAAACCTACTGAATTCAGGTATGTGTCCTATGGTGGATGTCATCTGTAGTCAGATAGGAAATGGATTTGGTTATGTGTATGCATGCACGTCAGTATTGGTTCTGAAGACTTGATGGCTAACCACACCAAGAAGGAATGCGATCAGATTATTAGACAACTTTGAATGGATGATTGGCCATGAGGCCCTTCTGATTTCAACGCAGGGAAAAGTCCTATTATGACAGCTACTGATGTTGCTGCTCGAGGCTTAGTTATGCACAACTTTAACATGTGATGCGTCTTATGTTTCCTGAAGAAACTAATACATATTTCTCACCCTTGGAAAACAGATGTCCTAAAGCAGCTGAGATTGGTAACTACAGGGAGAAGCTGTTGATCTCCGCGAGGTTCAGCAGGAAGGCGGCCAAACCAAGCCCAGATGGTAACAATATTGGTCACACACTTTTGCAATCCTTAGCACGATTGAAAAGCCTTAAGAAGTTTAAGCTTTGTGAGTTCTGTTTTCTAGGAATTGGACCCTTTTTTGTTGAAAATTTAATAAACAAAGATATTGCAGGTAGCTAGGCTCTATGGGTAGTGCATCCGTAGGAGGAGATGCTGGAGAGCAGTGAGATGCTGTCTGTGACAACAAGGCTACTGCCTGCTGGGCACTGGGAATGGGAGGGCTGTCGGCCATCAGATAATGCAATCGTCGCGTGCGAAGAAAAATCTAAAGCACCCGCCGAGGTTATAGGCTACAACATGTAAATTCTCGGTGTTTGCCAAACTATTTTTGTTGTATGTTAAAAACTGGAAGGTTGTATAATATCCTTGTTGTCATGCAAGTAATATTTATTCGGTATCATGTTGTCACCATAGTCATGTTTTTTATTCTATATCTATAGTATTATAATATGTGATCGCTGTTTTTTTTCTAGAAACCAGCAAAGGATACACCATTTTGTTTGTTTTATTGTGTTGTCATCGTTATTTTGTTGTTTTCATTTGCACCCCTCAAATCAAGACGTTTGGTTATTTTTATTTGCACCCCTGAAATAAATCCGTAGCGTTAGCACAGGCATTGTACTAGTATACGTAGTGTGCCTTTGATTTTGATGTTTCATACCAACTCCTACAAGAGTATGCCTTATCATCGGTTTCAAAATTCATACTATAATTTATTTTAGTGTTGTCCTACATCTCTGATTTCGACCAACTTTATAGAAACGATATTAATATTTACAATATGAAATTAGTTTTGAATGAAAATATGTCTTGGTAGTGTTTTTTTTTACCGAAATGGTAGTGCTTATTTGAACTTATAGATAATTTTTTTCGAACTCGTGCTTAGCACGTTGCTCATTAAGAGAAGAGGGATAAAAGTCATTACAATCCGTCGGTTACTTAGGCGAGGTGCCTTAGGCACCGACGGACAACACACATACACAAGGCGCCGGCTCGACGGCGGAGCTTCGAGTTTTGTAGTTCTAGGTGCTAACTAATTTTGCTCTAAAACCCGAAAGCAAAACCCCTAAAGCCAGCCAACTGCCGCAAGCAGTGGCGCGAGTGCCCTGAACCCCGCGGCGGTCCAGGCACCCGCCTCGCCGCGTACCCGGTCGACGATGTGAACGGCCGTGGCCTCCGAGCCGTCGAACGTACACCTGTTGCGCTCCTTCCAAATCACCCAGGATACCAGGAGCACGAGTGAGTAGAAGCCTTTTCGAAGCTCACTCGGGAAGAGCCTCCGAGTGCGTAGCCACCTGTCATCCACCCGGTCGACAGACGAAGGAGAGAGGTGGCCGAGGCCACCCACAGCGAGGATGCGGCTCCAGACCTCCCTAGTGAAGACACAAGCCGCGAGAAGGTGGTGGAATCCCTCCGGCTCCTGCAAGCAAAGTACGCACGCATCGTCCTGCTGCAGGCCGTGACGTTTGCGGCGTTCGGCCGTCCAGAGCCGCCCATGCAGCGCCGTCCAGAAGAACAGCTTGACCTTTGGCGGGGCAGACACTTTCCAGAGCTCCCTCGCTCCTCTCATCGTGGTCCTGCCCAAGAAGAAGGCCTTGTAGGAAGATGAGCTGGAGTACTCGCCATCCGGCGTCCACTTCCACCTGAGACGGTCGTGCTGCCCAGGGTGTAGCTGGACGTTCTCGAGCAAGGTCCATAGCCTCAGAAACTGAGCCATATAGGACTGTGAAGACCCTGCCTCCGCGTCCCAAGCCCGTTGATTGTCCGTGAGGGCGTCACGGACTGGGCGCAGCCGTAGGCGCTTGGGCACGGACCGGTACACCTCCGGCGCGAGCACGCACAGCCTGCCCTCAGTAAGCCAGTGGCCAGTCCAAAATAGAGCCGTCCTGCCATCCCCAATCTGCACGGTGGTAGACACTTGGAACATGTTGGTGACGTGCCTTTCCCTAGCGAAAGGAAGACCGGCCCAAACCGCGTCGGGATTGGTCCTCGCGGCCCACTCCCAGCGCAGGCGAAGCGCGAAGCCAAGAACGCGGAGGTCCGGGAGCCCCAGGCCGCCCAACTCTTTGGGCGAGCACACGGCCGGCCACGCCAGCACGCAATGGCCCCCTGTCATCTTCTCCTTACCCGCCCAAAGAAACCCTCTCCTGGCTGTGTCAATGTCGTGGATGGCTCTCCTGGAAAGGGCACAGCAGATGGAGAGGTGCACCGGGATGGCGGACAAGGTCGTCCTGACTAGGGTAGCCCGACCGGCCTTGTTTAGAAGTCCAGCCTTCCATCCCGGGATGCGCGCCACCACCGCATCAACCAGCACCTGTTC
This sequence comes from Themeda triandra, assembly GCA_018135685.1. Lineage (NCBI taxonomy): Eukaryota > Viridiplantae > Streptophyta > Magnoliopsida > Poales > Poaceae > Themeda > Themeda triandra. Next base: position 87,964 of record JAENPR010000384.1, read on the forward strand.
CCGGTCCCATGGTATCCTGCCGATTGCCAAGGGCGCCCCAGGTACTTAGTCAGGAACTGCTCCACCCGGCATGGGAGGGCGTCCAGCACAGCTGCCAACACGTCGTCGCCATACCGGATCGGGGTGATGGTGCACTTCTCCAAGTTAGTCTGCAGTCCCGAAGCCCCTGCGAACAGCTGCAGTAACTCACGAACACAAGTGACGTCCGCCACTGAAGGTGCAAGGAAGATCACAAGATCGTCCGCGTACACCGAGGCCCTGCACTTGGCAGCGGCTGGTGGCAGCGGCGTGAGAAGGCCGGATCGGTCCGCCTGTCTGATGAGGGCATTGAGGACCTCCATGACCAAGACGAACAGCAAAGGGGATAGAGGGTCCCCCTGACGAAGACCCCGCGCATGGCAAATCCGCCGTCCCGATCGGCCGTTCACGAGCACCCTAGTGCTGGCTGTGCGCAACAGGGCGGAGACCCACTCCCGCCAGCGTGCAGGAAGCCCGCGTGCGCGAGGACTTCCAGGAGGAAAGGCCAAGCCACCGTGTCGAACGCCTTAGCCAAGTCCACCTTGAGGAGGATAGCCGGGAACTTCTTTGCATGCAGCAGCTTGCAAGTGAGCTTCACCGCCATGAAGTTGTCATGGATACGACGACCCCGGATGAAGGCCGACTGGTTGGCATTGATGAGCTCATTCATCCTCGGTGCTAAACGCAAAGCCAACGCCTTGGATAGAAGCTTCCCGATGGAGTGGATCAAACTTATCGGGCGGTAGTCCTTAAGGCCGGAAGGCGCTGCCGTCTTGTGGAGCAGGACCATGGTGGCTCCGTTTACCGCGTGCAGGCTATGGAAGTCCAAGCTCCAAAATGCCTCGAACACATGCAAGACGTCCAGGCTGACGGTATCCCAAGCCGCCTTGTAAAAGGCCCCCGAGAAGCCATCCGGTCCCGGTGCGCGGTTAGACGGCGTCGCACGCACCACCATGGAAACCTCCTCCAGAGTGAACGGTAGCTCAAGCTCCTGAAGCTGAAGGCGAGGCAGGCTGAGGCTCGACAGCTCCAGGCGGTGCGTCCTTCGGAACGGCGTGCCCAGCAAGCCATGGTAGTAAGTATAGACGAGGCCCGCCTTAGCCTCCTCCTCAGTAAAAGTGCGCCCTTCATGTTGGATGGCAAGTAGTGCATTCTTGCGCCGCCTATGGCACGCCTGGAAGAAGCGAGTGCACGCGTCGCCTTCACGCAGGAAGCGCGTACGCGCCCGCTGCCTTGCCATGGTTCGGCAGAGCGAGGCCAAGCCCAGGGAGTTGGCCTTAAGGTCACGGTGCCAATCCCGCTCGTCCGTGTGAGCTCCCGAGTCTCCTGCTCGTGGTCAAACTCGTAGATGATGGCACGCGTAGCAGCAAGCTGCACCCTAACGTTGTCCACCCTTGAAGACCGCCAACTAGAGAGGGCCCTGGCGAGGAGGCGCAGTGTTTGGTCGATGGTGCGGCAAGGATCGGCGTCCCATGGCCAGACGTTCCACGCCCTGGCCACGACTTCCTGAAAGCCATCAATCGCCGTCCAATATTGCTCAAACGTGAACCGCGGGGACCTCCAGAGCTCAGTCCGCAGGATGAGGAGGAGTGGTGCATGGTCGGAAGAATCCGACGACAAACAGTGCAGGTGGTGGCTGGGGAAGCGCTCCAGCCATGCAGACGTGCAAAGAGCACGGTCAAGCCGCTCGAGCGTAGGCCGCTCCCTCCTGTTGGACCACGTGAAGAGGCGGCCATTGAGGTGAATTTCTTCCAGGAGAAGGTCATCGATAACGGCCCGAAACCGCCTCATTTCGCCTCGGTGTAGGCGCCCATTGTTCTTGTCCTCCGCCTTATAAATAAGGTTGAAGTCCCCACAGATTAGCCACGGCCCCCGGCACGCGGCGCCGAGCTGCCGCAGCTCCAACAGAAAACCCGCCTTGTCCTGGCGGTTGGGGGGCCATAAACGTTCGTGAGCCACCAAGGCTCCCCGGCGGCGTCGAGCGGTGCCAGGCGCACGGTCGTGGAGTACCGGTCGACCCGCGCGTCGGACGCTCGCCAGAGGTCCCGCCGCCAACAACAGAGAGCACCCCCGGAAGCCCCAGAAGCAGGAAGGCACACATAATCAAAGTCTGATCCTACTAGTTGAACAATGAGGTTTACATCAACCACAGCTAGCTTGGTTTCCTGAAGACACAAGACGGAAGCACGGTGCTCAAGAGCTAGGTCACGAACGGCGTCACGGCGGGCACGGCTGTTGAGCCCCCGCGCGTTCCAAACGAAGAGGTGGCTGCTACTCATTATTGGAAACCATTTTGCTCAAGGCGAGAGCAGCCGCCCTCTCTCGGCGGGCACCTCGACGAGGAAACAGAACCCCCATGGCGCTCTTCTGTGCAGAGAGGCTAGCGTTCTTGAACGCACGGTGGAAATCATCCTCAATGGAATGGTCGGGGATTTCATTCAGGTCCTTACCCGTCCATCTACCCAGCAGGACCTTCTTTGCTTGCAGCTCGGGATTCGGAATGCAAAACCTTGACTTGGCCGCGAGACGGGAGCTCCGGCGAGGCATCCACTCGTCATCAAAGTCATCACCTCCCAGCGGCTTCGACTGGTGCGGCTTGGGGGTTGCGAGGATTAGCGGCTCATCCAGCGGGCGGCGGATAGAATCCAGGAAGTCGGACAGGGTCGTCGGTGCTCCAGCGGCCGGAGCCCCCCTCCCAGCACATCCGCGGCGCGGTCATTAACAGGCCCCGCGTCACCGCGGCAGGCGGCCCCCTGCATCATCCCAGGCGGCGAGGTAGACGGCGAGCACCCACTGTGAACCACTCCCAGGAACGCCCCGGTGCGGGCGGGGTGGTCCGGAGTTCGCTCGGCCCCCGCAGGTGGCGAGGCGGAGAGCACCCCAGGCTGCACCAGCAAGATCTGGGGGCTACAACCCGCGACACCTCGCAGCGGGGTATGCACGGTAGGCCAAGCAGAGAGCTCGGAGGATGCCATCTCTTGCCACCAGTCGTCGTGAACCCCCGCGGTGAGCGGTTGAGTGGACAAGCCCGCCTGCAGAAGAAGCGGAGCCACATTGATGAAGGCCCCCACGATCCCCGTTGGGGAAGGACAAGCAGACCGGCTCACAAAAAGCTCCGGCGAGATCCAACCCTGTGGCGCGGGCATGAGCCGAAGTGCTGAGGGCGGCGCGGGAGTCGCTGGCGCAGAGAGGAGCTCCCAGCGGTCTGCGGCCCAGTCGAGGCCCCCACTGTCCCCCAAGACGGGGTAGCGGACATCCCCGACGAAGAATGCCACAGCCTCGTCGTAGCCCCTAGCAGAATCCGGTAGCGGGCGCGGGTAGGAGGGGTGGCACCTCCTGTGTCGGGGGTCGGTGCTGTCCGAATCATCGAACCCACGGCGAGGGGAGGGCCACTCATCGCTACGGTCGCCGTACTGACGGTCCTCCGGCGGAGCGTCGCCCGGGCCATCATCACCGCGCGGTTCGTCATCATCGTCTTCATTGCCGCTGCTCGCCCCAGCCGGTGCGGCCGCTGCGGCCGTGTCCTGATGCGCGATGAGGCGCACTCGCACCCGGTAATTGAGCCCCCGGCGTAGATGCTCAGAGAGACCTGGCACCAGTGGTTCCGGGATGAAAACCAAGCGCTCCGGCTCGATCAGGTTTTGGTCGGAGCACCAAGCTTGAAGGAACCACTCCCGGTCGTCATCCACCGGGCAGTCGCGCAGTGTGGTTGGCTCGATGTCGACGCAGCACCGGCCCAGGACCGTCTGGGCGGTGGAGAGGTTCGTCGCATGGGCGGGAACGTTGCGCAGCGCAACGACCACGCGGATGGTGAACACCTCGTGGAGGCCTCCCGGCACCCGTGTCCAAGGCCGCCAGCGAAGCGGCATCAGGGGCCCCCACGTCCCGGAGGCGAGAACGCGGTCCCTGTCGGCCGCGTTCCGGAAGCGCACGAGGAAGTCCTCTGGCTCATGACGGCGAACGTCCACCGCATCGTACCTGATTTCGAAATGGTCTTGGAGCGTCGCGGCCACCATGGACGGGGCTACGTAGGGTCTGGTCCCGATGACAGTGGCGACCAGGGCCAGCTGGAGGGCAGCCTCGGGTCCATTGATCGCGTTGGACCTTGGCACCACCACCATGGATGCATGTGCGCGGTCCGGCGCGGGGGGAAGCTCCGGGAGAGCGACATCGTCCATCAACATTGAGGGGAGGGTCGAACCCTAGACCATCATGTCCCTCGGCGGGCGGTGGAGGCAAGATGGGCGGTGGCGGCGGCAGAGGCGGTGGCGGGGGGAGTGGGCCGTCCCCCACCGAGTCCTCACGGCCGGCATGGACCACCAACTCCCGACTCGGCGGCGGAGGCGGAGGCGGTGGCGGCGGAGGCGCCGGATGCGGGGGCTGGCTAGGCGAAGTCGGAGTAGAAGCCGAGCCCCCGGAAATGGTGTCCGCAGAACTGGCACAATGCGCAATGACGGAAGACCGCCTGACGTGCGCGTCTCGGCGGCCGGAGCCCTGGCGGTCCTCCGGCTCGGAACCCCATACGTGCACCGGCCGACGAGGTGCGTCTCGGCCGTCCTCAGGATCAGAGCTCCCAGTGTGCACTCGGCGACGGACGCCCCGCCGGTCCTCAGGCCCCGCCCCCCAGCGAGCAACACACGGCGATGGGCGCCCCGTCGGTCCTCAGGATCGGAGCGCAGGGAACGCGCGCGCTTGGGCCCGCCCACCCAACGGGAAGGCGGCCAGCGACAGTCGGCCGCAAGGTGACCGGTCCCCCAACACCGCTGGCAGCGCTCGGCGTTTGTGCAGACTGCCTTGACATGACCCGGAAGGAGACATTGGAAACAGACTCCGTTGAGCTCAGGCGGCACAGGCTGCGATGGCCGTGGCGGAGAGCGCGTACGGCCGAAGCGCTTGCTCCGCACCGCAAAGAAGCCCTCCTCGTCCGGCACTCCAAGAGCCCGAGCCGGGTGAGAGGGCGGGGATCCACGCCGCGGCGGGGGGGACGGAGGGGAGCCCCGGCGCGGCGGGGTCGACGGGCGCGGCGCTCCACGCAAACGCGACGGACGGCGGCGCCGACCGCCGCTCTCACTGCTGCTGCCACCGCAGCCCGGGTGAGCGCGTCGGGCGGCCTCCATGAGACCCCTCGGGCGGCGGCGGTGGCGACTCTGACGATGGCCACGGCGGCGGTTGAACAGCGGCTCTTTCCCCTTCGCATCCGGCGGCGGCTCCACCACATCCACCGCAGGCGGGGCGGGCGGCGACGGGCAGGCGGGCACGGACTCCGGCTCCGAGGGATCCTCCGAGTCACTGAGGAGCACACGCTCCCCAGGACCGCGGTCGAGAATCGCCCGGAGCAGCCCCGGAGAGCCCTCGAAGAGGACCCCAGGAGGCGGAAGGTCGCCGTCGTCCTCTGCCATGTCCGCCCAGCGACGGGAAGGGGAGCCCACCGGCCCGGAGCCGAGGGCCTGGAGCAGCCGGCCAGGGGACCCAGCCTCGAGGGCCTCCTGCACCTCCGGAGGCCAGGCCCGCGAGCTGGAGCCTTCCTCCATGGTGGCCGCGCGCGGATCTGGCGGCAGCGCGCGGATCCGGCGGCGGCGAGGCGGATCTGGCGGCGGCGCGCAGATCCATGGACGGGGCGACGCGAGGGGGAGAGGGAGGGGGAGCTGGAGGTGGAGGGACAGGGAGGGGGAAACCTACCAGGTGGGGGCGGGACCGGAGGGAAGGGCCTCACCGGCGGTGGCGGACCGCCGCCCGGCGAGTCGCCCAGCGAGTCGCCCGCGTCGCTCTCATGTTTTTCAGGATGCTTCTTCATGTTGGTGGACAATATCACACAATCGAATAAGCGATTACAACATGGGATGCTAATATCGGTAGAAGAAATACTAGTACAATTTCAGAAGCAAAACTGCCACGCTTTCAGTTTCAGCTGCTGAACTTATAGATAATGATATAGCTCTCTAAGAACTCAGTTAAAGATAGAGACTATGATTTACCTCGGAGAGAGTACTTATGCAAATTGCACTTCAAAAATTTATCCTCATTGACTCGTGACTAGGTGGCATACCCTGGTAAAATCTGAATCACGCACTGAATGACGTATATATGATATGGCCACTTCACTACCAGAGCACTCACAGTCACAGTCACAGGACTCATAGTCCAGACGCTAGCGATCGCGCGTACCAGACCCGGCGGGCGGGAGACGACCGTAACATCTGATGGGACAGTGGGATTACGGCGGATTAGAATTTGGTCGTGACGGCTTTATACAGTATCTGCGCATGCACGAAACCGTATCTATATATAGCTTTTAAATATGATGAGTAGTTCCGGTAACCAAGAATATAATCCCGACACCAAACACACCAGACACCACGCAGACAAGCTGCTTGGCTTAATGGTGAGCTCGAGTAGAGTGGCTTGTGCCATGGCGTTCGTTCTGGCTTCCTTGGCGGCTATGACGGCTGCATCCACAGCCTCAAGTGACGAAGGAGGGATACTGCATATCCCGTCAGCTCCCTCCTTAGCTCACTGCCCCTCCAGTTGCGGGAACATCAACATCTCCTACCCCTTCGGCATAGGGGCCGGTTGCTTCCGGAAAGGCTTCAAGCTTACCTGTGACAACAGCACCACTCAACCTCCGAAGTTGTTTCTGGGTAACAGCACTACTCAGATCACTAACATTTATGATGATACCTATATTTTTGTTCCAGCTATTATATTCTTCAACACTAGCTTGGAAGAATCTGATACGAACACCTATAATGTATCTTGGGGTGCCCCCGCCAAGGGTGTTACTATACTCAAATATAACACTTTCTTCTTCCTTGGCTGCGATTTCGATGTTGACTTGTTCGATTATGTAAGGAACCCAATCGGCTCCTGCATGAGCAGGTGCCACGTCAAGGTATTGCCGAATCAAGGGCCTTGCAATGGGTTTGGCTGTTGTTCCATCAGTCTACAAGACGGCATCTCAGGTTTTCAGGTAGCAATTGTTCGATTTGGTAATACGGCAGCACATTCAGATCCTCTGCACCCTGGCATCATGGCTTTCATGTCAGAAGGAGAGTATTACACAGAAAACACAACCGATCTTTTCTCAAGTTGGACAAATTCAAGCAACATTTATGACGCTGTACTCGAGGTTGCCATCATCGACCAACCAAGCTGCAAAATCGCTCAAATGAACAAGGCAAGCTATGCTTGTGGTGACCGACAGCGTTTGTAGAAATGTATCACAAGGAGGTTACACCTGCTACTGCTCCAACTACAATTATAATTATGCCACTGACACTAATCCTTACCTTTCGGAAGGATGCAGGCAAGGTGTTTCCCTGCTTGTTTTTCTCTACAAAATTTGAATATAAACAAATTTAGTTGTATTTTTTTACTTGCTCTAACATTTTTTTACTGTATTATGGGGCAGATTATTACAACACTAAACCAAAAGAGCAATGCAAGAGGTCATGTGGAAACATGACCATTCCCTTCCCTTTCGGTTTCGAAGAAAATTGTTATGGAAACGAAAGGTTCCAGCTTAATTGTACAGCAAGCAACACTACGCTTTTTAGCTCAGGACGTGCACAGTATCACGTGCTGAGTGTGTCAGTAGAAGATGGGACTCTGATAGTCAGCAACATACTAAACAACAATGCAAGCTCCGTCAAAGAAATGGTAATTGTTAATACCGATGAGCAAGGAGATACTGACTACGAGGGCCCTGTCGAAGATCAATATGACTTTTCTATGGAATATGACATTGTTATAAGATGGGCAATAACCAATTCAACTTGTCAGCAAGCTCAGAATACTAGCGACTATGCATGCCGCAGTGTAAGCAGCTCTTATCTACACGTAATCCATGGGAACATATTTATGGGGTATCGATGTAGTTGTTCTTCTGGCATCAGAGGAAATCCGTACATACAAGACGGATGCTTAGGTACATCAACTAAGCAACATAATCTTCTTTTGGGTAAGTCGTAGCAAAGAAGTTCCCTTGCAATTACATTTGTAACCATTGCTATGATTTCTTAATACAGCAAATGCATATATATTTGTATATAGGTATTGCTATTGGAACTAGCTGTGGCATTGGATCGATATTAATTGCATTGGGTGTAACTGTACTTGCCAAAAAGTGGAAGAAAGGCGTCCAAAAGGCAACCCGGCGAGCATATTTCGAGAAAAACCAAGGCCTTTTATTGGAGCAACTGATCTCAGATGAAAGCGCTACAAACAAAACAAAGATATTCTCATGGAAAGAACTAGAACAGGCGACCAACAACTTTGATGCTACTCGTATTATTGGTCAAGGAGGACATGGAACAGTATATAAAGGGATTCTATCTGACCAACGTGTGGTGGCCATAAAAAAGTCTAAAATAGTGGAGAAAATAGAGATAGACCAATTTATCAATGAGGTTGTCATTTTGTCTCAAATCATTCATCGTAATGTGGTGAAATTGTTTGGTTGCTGCCTTGAAGATGAGGTGCCCTTGCTTGTCTATGAGTTCATTTCAAATGGAACTTTGTATGAACTTCTTCACACAGATGCTTCGGTAAAATGCTTGCTTTCATGGGATGACCGCATAAGGATTGCAGTGGAAGCAGCCGGTGCTCTGGCTTATCTACACTCAGCAGCTACAATACCAATTTTTCACAGAGATGTAAAGTCTTCAAATATACTCTTGGATGATAACTTCACCACAAAGGTTTCTGATTTTGGTGCTTCAAGATCTCTTTCACTTGATGAGACCCATGTGGTGACAATTGTTCAAGGAACATTTGGTTACTTGGATCCAGAGTATTATCATACTGGTCAATTAACAGAGAAGAGTGATGTATACAGTTTTGGAGTAATACTTGTGGAACTTTTGACAAGAAAGAAACCAATTTTTATTAATGATTTAGGTGCAAAGCAAAGCTTGTCCCACTACTTCACTGAAGGACTTCACCAAGGGTCTCTTGAGGAAATAATGGATCCACAAGTTGTCGAAGAGGCAGACCAGAGTGAAATTAGTGAAATAGCTTCACTTACAGAAGCATGCTTAAGGGTCAAAGGAGGAGAACGACCAACTATGAAAGAAGTGGACATGAGGTTGCAATTCTTAAGAACAACGAGGTTGAGAAAAAGACATCATTTACCTGAAAAAGATGGAGATATTCAGCCTTTGCTATTTGAAAAATCTAAGAACTCACTTGAGCATATTGATCCTATTAATGCTGCTCCTATACCAACTCAAGAGACCTCAAGATGCTACAGTGTGGAGCAAGAATTTGTATCTTCGCTTAAGCGACGCTAACTACATTATGGTAAGATTATAGAGGGCTTGCTTATATGCTACTGCATCTGAGATATCATATATTTAGAGGCATTTCTTATCTTTCGATGAGATTGTATCTTTATGTGTAATATGCGCAATGTATTGTAGACCAGATAGCTTGTATCCTTTTATGTGATGGCTTGTATCCTTTTATGTGATGGCTTGTATCCTTCTATATGATGGCTTGTATCCCTTCTATATATTTCTGTAGATGCATATAGGGTATAAACTCAAGTCCCTATGAGTTGTGGTTGTCGAAAAGTCTATTGATAATTTGATATCAATTGTTAATTGATCAATCATTGGTTCCAGTAGGCATCGATCAGACTAATACATTATTTCAATTGCAATATGTTTGCTGCACTTTTTTTTGTCATTATCAATCTAACACATGATTCAGATAGGCATCAGAGTAATGTGAATTGACACTCAGAACAAAAATAGGCTACAAACTCACTATTCCCTTCAATGCCTTTCATGGCAGTATCAATAGCACAGCCAACATGTGTATTGAACACAGAACTTTATAACTGCACAGATGCAATTGTCTGCATATGGAAAATCTGAATTAGCTTGACGCACTTTTAGACTTCTAATAACTCTGTAAAATTGTGAACGCGTGTGGACCGGTACCTATCTTCAGAATATTTTGTACCAACTATCGGTAGTGCATTATGCATATGAAGCAATACATTCCATTGAAAATGAAAATGGCGCAAGGGAACCTACCGATTCAAGGAGACAACAGTAGCCAAGGCCCAGGGTCGCGGGGACGTGTTCGTGCTGGGAGTGCCGGAGGAGAGAGAGAGAGAGAGAGAGAGAGAGAGAGAGAGAGAGAGAGAGAGAGAGAGGAGGAGAGCCTGTTCCACTTGGCAGAGCCTCTACCGACCACCGACACGGCGGCGACCTGAAAGGATTGGAGCAGAGTCGGGGCGGCGCTCGGGGCTCGGCAGGGTCGGCGGCGAGGACTCGTGGTGCTCGAGGACGGAGTAGCATTGGCGTAGAAATTGGGCTTGAAAGGATTTTCTAGGATGGGCCTGGGCGGTGCTTTCGTAAATATGGCCCAAGAGCTGCAGTCAAGCGGCGAGACTTTTCCCAGTCGCAGGCTAGCCGTCTGTGCTCGACTGCGCCGTTTGCGCCTGCAGACAGCGCATGTACGCCGCCGGATGAGTGTAGCACAAATCTTCTAGTAATGTCCGATTTGCTTCCCTGAGCTTTTTGCCGAATTTAAAAGGCTCTGTGAAATTCGACTACCGGACAACGCACTTCTTTTAACTTTCAAAAAATTCAAAACCTGAAATTCGGAGGTGACCTGGTCCCTCTCGCAGCTGGTAGGTCTCCAAGAGTCAGTGCAGGCACGTTCTACGGAGTCAGGTAGACAAAAGCTTCTGCTAACCAGCATACTATTCCATACTATTCCAAGAGTCAGTGCAGGCACGTTCCAGGGACGCCCCCGCCGCATCCCCCGGCACGGACGCCGACCAGACGCCATACCAAAGCAGAGTCGGATTCTGCTGCCTCGGCGGCCCGCGGCACACGGTCCTGATTTGGTTGGCTTTTTTGCTTTGCTGGGCTGACCGATATGCTCGCTCCGTCCAAGCGTGGAATCACCGTCGAGATCCAAACCCTAAACCCCATCGGGCATCATCACCGTCGCAGGAGGCGGCCATGGGCGATGATGACGGCGAGGTGCGCAACCCCCTTCGCGTGGCTCGGCCTCCACCGCATGGGTACACGCCTTCCTCAAAGGACAACGCACTTCTTTTTTTTTTTGACAAATCTGGAGGGGCCGTGGCCCCTACAGTTACTTTATTAAAGAAGGAAACAACAGTTTTTGGTTACAACAGGAAAAAAGAAAAACCAAAAAGGCAAGAGAAGAGAAGAGAAAGGTAAACAAATTAAGATACAAAAAAGGTGGTAAAAAAAATCTGCTCTAAGCAGCTGAATTCTCCAGAGTTTGTATCCATGAATCAAACTGTATTTGTTGACCTTGCTTCAGTCTGTACTGAATTAAATTTAGCTCTTTGAATAGAATTCTGACACAGTCATTCCTGTTGAAGCCAATTCCTCGAAAGACAAGCTCATTTCTTGCCGACCAGATGGTCCAGCACAAGAGGATTATTGTTTCCATGAAAAATTGGGAGTTCATCCTTGATCTGAGCATTGAAGCTAATTGGGGAAGGCACTTTGAAGAGGGATGTCCACCCCTATGATGTCCCAAAGACATCCTTGCAAAGCTGCAGTCAATGAAGAGGTGTTGGGCTGTTTCCTCCTCCGCACAGTTACATAGTGGGCATAGGTAAGAATTCAGCTCCATTTTCTTTCTTCTTAGAATGTTCTTGGTGTTCAACCTATCTTTGATCGGGAGCCGAAGAAGACTCGTGCTTGGGCCGTGCTCTATTCTTCCATATCCATCTATATATCTGTCCCCCGTCTTCTTGGGTGATTAAAGTTTTGTACACTCCCTTGGTTGAGTACTGATCTGATCTTTGCCCACATGTCCATTTGTCTGAAGCATTCGCTGTTTGTCTGCCTTGAATATGTTCTTGAATGATCTGTAACTGGATGAAAGCTTGCTCCGATAATGGCAGCTGCACTAGGTCGCTTAGCTCATTTGAATTTATAGCTTTGGATGCCTTGTCTTGTGTGTTCTTGGCAAAAGAGAATAATTCAGTGGTACCTCTGAGCTAGTGCTGTGCCATCCCAAGTATCTAGCCAGAAGAAAATGGTGGAGCCATCATGTAGCTGTGGCACAGCAATCTGTTTAAATTCAGGCAGGAGTTTGAGGATGTCCCTCCACCAGAACGAACCCTTTCTCGGTATGATTTGGGAGTTTATCATTGTGGTAGTGCTTTTCCCGACTAGATGCACCTGTGGTAGATCTCGATCTCGTTGAAGAATTTATGGAGGTTCTTCATTATCGTGCTTTGTTTCGCTTTTCAATATCAATGACCCCTAGTCCTCCTTTAATTTTGGGCACACGACCATACTCCAAGCTGCCTTTGACTGCCTTTAACATTGATGGTAGACCCTCTCCATAGGCAAGAGTGTTTCCTATATTTGTCCACTTGTTTGATGATAGCCTTTGGTAGCATAATGGAACACATGTAAAAGGTTGGTAGAGCGAAAAAAACAGCATTGACCATTTGTAACCTTCCTGTTTGGTTCAAGAAGGGTGAAATGTAGGTGAACCTTTTCTCACATTTGGTCACCATTGGCATGAAGTCTTGGATTCTTGGTCTTGAGATGGAGAGAGGTAATCCCAAGTAAGTGAATGGAAGGTTCCCAATGGAGCACCCTAATGTTCCAGCCAAAACTGTCAATTTATCATCAGGCACATTGATGGGCACCATCATTGATTTGTTGAAGTTGATCTTTAGGCCCGTTGCCATAGAGAAACTGTTGAGCAATGCTTTCAAGAAGAAAAGTCGTTTAGTATCCCCTCAACAATTATGAGGGTGTCATCTCGCATATTGAACCACCGGGAAGTCATCTCGTGCTTCTTGTTGGGATTGGCAAATTCAGCAACCCCATTGAACTCGGCCTTGTTTATCATGGATTGAAGAAAGTCACCGCCAAAGACAAAAAGCATGAGGAGAGAGGATCACCCCGCTCGACACCCCTTCTACGGTGTAGAGTTTTCCCCGGTTTGCCATTCAAGTATTGCAGAAGTTCCAGAGCTGAGGATGTCCTGTATCCACTTTAGCCATTTGTTTCCAAAGCCTTTTGCTTGCATTAACTTGATCATGGTCTGGTGTTCTATTTTATCAAATGCTTTTTCAAAGTCTAGCTTGAGGATTACAATTTCCTTCTTTGAGCGGTGGCAAAGATGCAGATATTCATAGGCCCAGCCACGCAATCTTGAATTGATCTCTTCTTGATGAAGCCATACCGGTTCTTGTGTATAAGAGATTGGATAAAAGGTTGCGATCTATTGGCCAACACTTGGTGATCACTTTACCGATGAGTTTAATAGGGAGATTGGTCTGAATTCATTGACTCTCTTGGCACCTTCCACTTTTGGAATCAGGGTGATATAGGAGGAGTTTATACTTCTCAGGCAGACATTATGATTGAAGAAGTCATTGCAAAGTGTATAGAAGTCAGCCTTTATAATTTGCCAATTTTTCTTAATGAACTCATTGTTGAACCCATCTGGGCCTGGTGATTTGTCATTTGGCAAGGCTTTAATTACCGCATCTATCTCTTCCGTTGGAATGGTAGTTTCTAGGACATGCAACCCATTGTGTGGTTGCAAGAACGTGTAGGGTCTATTTGTAGCCCCGTAAAATCACTTGTTCCCAATCTTTCTCGAATTCCTCCCATAGTATCTTTTCCTTTTGCTCATGTTCGTGACAAAGTGAGTCCATCTCGTTGATTCCAGTGGATGTTATGAGGCTTTTCCCGTATTTGATTGTAGCATTGCAAAGTGAAAAAATTTTGTGCCCGCATCCCCCACCGCACCCATTTAATTTTCCCTCTTTGCCTCCAATATGCTTTTTGCTGTTCAAGAAGAGATAGCAGGTGTTGCTTTAAGATCTCCCTCGATTCCATTCTTCAAGGCTCAAGTCTCTATACTCTTCTAACAGTTCAAGGAATTGTAGGGTAGTCCTTGTGTTTGCAATGGTGGTGTGCGCACTCCAACTTTGATGCTTGCCATTCTCTCGATGTGTTTCCTCAAATGTTTGAACTTGGCTGTTATTATTTTGGCACTGTCAGTGTGTGGAATAGGGGCTGTCCAAGCTGCATTTAGGACTGTGTTGAATTGTTCACTTAGCATCCAGTAGTTCTCAAACCTGAAGATATTAGCTCTTGGGATTTTTGTGGAGATGTTGACAATCATAGGGGTGTGATCAGATGGTGTCATGTCCAGAGCTTTTGCAGTTGTGTTGGGATAGGACATGGTCCATGCCACAGAGGTGAAGACCCAATCTAGTTTTTCAAGGAGTGGTGAAGGCCGCATATTGGACCATGTGTATTTTCTCGCCCCGTAGTGGAATTTCATGAAGGCCTGTGTTACCGATTGCCTCATTGAACATCATTATTTCATTGACGCACCCTCCCGGCTTGTTTCTCGTTATCCAAATTTCGATTAGATTAAAGTCACCCATGACTATCCAATCTTCCTCATCTGGCATCTGTACATTTTTAAACCATTCAACAAAAAGAGCCTTTCCTTCTGTTGTGCATGGTCCATAAACTGAAGTCAGAGTCCATTTTGCATTGTTATATAGGGAACAAAATTGGATGGAGATGCTATATTCATTGCTGTGTATTCTGTTTCCTGAGAAGATGTTACTTTTCCAGGCAACCAGGATGCCACCTGAGGCTCCAACTGAGGGTAAGAAGTCGAATGCATCGAAGCGTTGGGACAGAAGTTTTTTAAACCGAAGATCAATTTCCTCCCTTTTCGTTTCCCGAAGACATATGATATCACAAGCTTGGCGGTATTAATTTTATTCTTAACCGCTTCCCATTTGTTGCTTGAATTTATCCCCCTCACATTCAAAGACATAATCCGCCAATTTCTCGCTAGGTGTCTCGATTCATTAAATAAAACTAGATGGTGTTCCAAAGAAACCGCAAATCACCGTAAGCCGCTACGAATGAGTTTTACAAAATAGTCTGTCCAACATGGTCGCCTTGAAGGTCACCCGAATAGCCTGGGTACAGTCTGACCGAATACATCTGGTTGTTGTGACCAAAACTAAAACAGATACAGTAGCTGAAACTAAAGAAGCAGACGCAAAAGTAAACTCTGGCACCCTCAGCCAGTCCTGTCCTTTTTCGTCGTAGTCTTCATTCTTCCCGATCTTTGTTTGTCGCTTCCTTCTTCCCATCAAGATCTCCCGGATTGACTTCTTCATCATCAACGGGCTCCAGGTTGTCGATGCTTGGGGAGTCACTCAGCCGCACAATGCGCGCCCGGCCACTGTGTGCACGCCTTTTCTTCCTTTCCGCAGCTTTAATATCATTGATCTCGCATTCATCCACACCACGAAATTTATTGCAATTGATTTGATAGTGTCGATTTCGGGGTGGGTGGCTTGACATTGCGACATGGCAACTTTTCCCATTGCAACCTTTCGGTTTGTGACCCTGGTTTTTATCTTTTATTCGGGGCTTCTTCTTACCCTCGACTCCACATAGATTGCAGTGCCTCTTCCGCATCTTTTCTTAGGTGGCACCTCTTTGGTTAACCCCTCCTCTCCTTCCTGGTGATCCTTGACAGATTCTGCAAGGCAAGTTAACTCAGCTTGAGGACAGGTTTCAGGAATTGAGAAGTCAGTAAGTTTGGCAGATGAATTGTCAAGGTGGCATGCCAAGCCTGTCATTAACAGTGATCTTATTGTACTGAAGTTGTCTGGATTGAGCAGTTGTGAGATCAAAAAATTTGCCCAGCTAAGAGGTATGGAAACTTGTACATTGTTTGGATTACCTGAGGAGAAGAACCTGCTGTGTAGCTTAGTAGCTTCTGCCTCCATAATTTGCGACCAAGCAAGGTTGCTGTCTTCAAATCTGACAAGAGCCATTCCAAGTTGCCTACTTTCATTGTTCATGAAGTTATCAGCCACCATGGCTTGGAGTACTTCATGCTCTTCTGGGATAGAATTAACAGGTTCCTCTTGGTTCTGCAGGCTTGCAGCATTGACTTGGTTTTGGGTCTGCACAAGGTCATCCAGATTGAGCTGCTGTTGGTTGTTGAAGGTGTTTTCATTTGTCAGGTATTGTTGCATTTCTGGGTTTTGACTGTTGGGCTGTGCCAAGTCTTGTGCAGACACTTGCATTTGGGCCTGCATGTTTCCAAATTGTGGCTGGGCCTGTTCATTCATTTGGGCCTTCATGCTTCCAATCTGTGGCTGGGCCTGTAAGGTTTCAGGTGGTTGCAGGCCCAGCTTCGATCGCTTGCCGTGTTGGCTGTCTCAATCTCTTTTCTGCCAGTGAAAGGTCCAAGAACATGGTCCACCATCTGCCGTGCTATGAGATTCGATCACCTGTTAGGTTGATTGCCTCGTCTCTTTAGTCATGGTATTTTTGGAGGTGCTGCCATAGAAGGTGTTCCCAAGGAATAGCATCTGTTCACCTTTATTTTTCCCCAATAAGAAGTCATTTGGGGCCCAGGTATTGCAGCCCAGTGACAGAATTGGCCCATCTATTTGAATTTGAGCAGTTTGGTTGTTGTTATCTGGCTGTCTGGTTTCCTCCATCACTTCTTTCCCTTTAGTCTCATTCTGCTTGCTGTTGTCAGAGCCATTTCCAGAGGTGTCATTGGAGGACATTAGGCGAGCAGAGAGAACTCTTCCGTCGAAAAATTGATGTGTGAGTTGTGTTGCATGTTTGAGTTCAGATTGGGCTGAGTTTGTTGCCGTCAGTGCCCGATTCGCATCCATGTTTTGTTCCCCGTTCTTCTTCCACCGCAAGTGTTAAGTTTGTGTTGATTGGCATATAGAACACTTCTTCCCGCCCCGTAGGAGATGTCTCGGGTTTGCTCTCCAAACCCTCTTGGGTCTTGTTCCAAAGGGGGTGATTATCACAGGTTCAAGTCCAAGTTAGGGGGTGGAAGATTCAAGTCATTCAATTGGTTATTCCCGGTGATTCGATCATTTTCGAGCCGAAACCCATTTTCCCGCCGATTCGATTTGCCTCGCATCCGTGCCGCCGCCCGTCCATGCCGAGGATTTTCTTCATTCGATCTCGCACCTTCCATGTCTGCATCTGCCTGATCAGTATCCCCTGAATGCCCCGAATGGCCCTGACTATCTGAGCCTTGCTGTTCAATTTCCATCTCTGCATCATCTTGTTCTTGATTTGCCTCATTGTCAGATAAGTTTTCCCCTCCTTGAGCAGGCTCGGGCCATGGTTCCCAATCATTGTCGTGCTGTCCCAGAGCTTGGTTGATAGCACCAAAAGCAAGTTGTCCCGGTGCCGATGAAATCAAACGGCATAGGGTGTTCTAGAACATTGTTTTCCGGAATGGGATCCCGCGGTGGGGGGACGTCATTAGGCCGTTTATGCCTCAAAGAATTCACACCGAACCGTAAAGCTCTCCCCCAATAGTATCCGGATCCTCAAGAACCACAACCGAGGGATCCGATCCAGCTCCTTGACCCTTGCCCCGACCAAAAGTGCAAGCATCAATACGGGACTAACTCGGAATAGGAGGATTCTAGCAAAATCAGCCATTGATTGCCGAATGTGCCTTTCTCGTAAGATAGTCCCTAGGAAAATCCAAAAGCAAAGAGCGCACTCATGATTAAAAGTTGCACTTCTCCAGTTTCTACCTCGTCATGCTTGGTAAAGGACACTAAAACATTATCAAACTCGTGCGGGCTATCTTGAACCAATGCATCCCTAGCATGTGCATCTCTTAACTTGACCATAGCCCGTCCTAAACTCGTCGGCCGAATCTCCTCAAATGGGACTCGACTTCATCTCTAAGAAAGTCTCTAATGACACCTCTAATCAAGGAAAGTGCATCGGATTACCAGGTAATGGACGATGGTGACGATTGCAAGATTTTCGTTTCTTGCCAACGGCGGACCGGAGCCACCGCTCTTGACATGAATCTTCTTCCGGTATCTCCCGCACCTCCGTGTAATCGGGCAGAACGGAGTCGGATCCGCGCGCAGATACGCCATGTCTTCCCGCCGTGCACGCGGTGTTGAGGTCGAACCGGTGGCAATGGTGCCGGACTCGGATTGGGGTTTTCTTGGAGCTCGGCCGACGGTGGCGCGTGGTTATTGGGAGCTTGGGCGGTGGAAACCGGAGAGGCGCCGGTGAACAGAGACCAAGCCGAAGGCCGGAGGCTCAATATAGCCGCCTTATTCCCATCCTTCATGGCCCAATGGGCCCGTATACTAGGCCGTTGGGCATCTGAAGCGTTTTTGCTCAGATCGTCGAACCTACCGCTTCCGAATGGGTATGCTTTTGCAGTTATTACCAAGTAGTTGGGCCTCGGGCGGCCGCGCCACGGTTTCCTGTGGCCGCGCCGCCGACCCCGAGCCATAGTGATACCCGCATTGGGCCGCCGAGGATTTTGTTGTCTCCCCGTCGATTTGAAAGCAGAAGCGCACAACGGCAATATGGCCGGAAACAAGGCACACCCGACATCGTATCTTTTGGCGGCGGCCTGCGCCGCGCGCCAATGAGAGTTGGAGAGGCAAGCGGGAGCAAAATATTGACAAGTTTCCGGGCCGGCGGCGTTTGAGTGGTTGCGCCGCGCGAGAGCGTTGGGAAGATACGAGTGTCGGTGTCCGCATGCCTCCCGTGTCTCTCGTCTCGCGGCTCCCAAGGGAACCGCATTGGCTCGAGAGGATGGACGTCGAGGAGGAGGCTCGGACGTCGAGGCATGCAAGGTTCCCAATTGAACGGTGTTGGCTCCGGTTAGCGGGGCACCGGAGGAGTTCGAGGTGGATGCGTTGGCTTCATGCGGTGTGGGATCTAGACAGACAGTTGCTTATTAGGATTTTTCGAGCGATGTTGAGGATCAACCCGAGCAAGGTTTGCCTGACGTAGGGAAGCTTTGGATTGAGACCATGAGTTTTCTTCTTCCCGGAGAAAGATCTTGTGCTCAAGTCTCCAATTGGGGCCGCCATTCCCCCAGAGGTGGAAGAAGACCATGAACTCATCGCAAGAGAAGAAACGAAGCGAGGCGATGAAGAGACCAACTTGTTTCGAGGAAACGGCAAACTTAAAAACGCGATCACCGAGAGCGTGCACAAAGAAATGAGCCGCGGAGCCACCAAGGGCGGCTTGCAGCAGCAGAGCCGATCGATTCCTCGGTTAGGCGGAATTTGCAGCGACCAAAAGCCGCCACAAGGAGGAAGGAGCATCCGTCAAGGGTGTGATGGGTGACGGAGGAAGCAAAGCGGTGCCGGATGCGCTCTTGCATGGCGATGCCATGAGAGAGCGAAAGACCCACAAGCTCCATGAGGCGATGAAGTAGACTCACCGAGAAAATGAGGGCCGCGCTATGGCCGCAATGGCAGCCATCTTCGGCAATGCGATCGCAGCCGCATCGTGGTTTCTTTCGTCCCCGCGCCCGGGCTCTTCACCACGCGGCTATCCCGGGCGGACCCTCGCCGCCGGCAAGCCTCAGCCTCAGCAGCCGAACACAGCGCCGCCGAAGCAGGAGAAGGCCGCGGAGCAGCGGGGCTCATCGCGGGCCCCGGCACCGGCAGCAATGCACTTCTTTTAACTTTCAAAAAATTCAAAACCTGAAATTCGGAGGTGACCTGGTCCCTCTCGCACTCGGTAGGTCTCCAAGAGTCGGTGCAGTGCACGTTCTACGGAGTCGTAGACAAAAGCTTCGCTAACCAAGCATACTATTCCATACTATTCCAAGAGTCGGTGCGTGTGCACGTTCTATGGACGCCCCGCCGCATCCCCCGCACGGACGCCGACCGGACGCCATACCAAAGCGTAGTCGGATTCTCCGCCTCGGCGGCCCGCGGCACACGGTCCCGATTTGGTTGGCTTTTTTGCTTTGCCGGGCCGACCGATATGCTCGCTCCGTCCAAGCGTGGAATCACCGTCGAGATCCAAACCCTAAACCCCATCGGACATCATCACCGTCGCAGGAGGCGGCCATGGGCGATGATGACGGCGAGGTGCGCAACCCCTTCGCGTGGCTCGGCCTCCACCGCATCGGTACATGCCTTCCTCAAAGGAGCACCGCGAAGCACGGTCTGCCCTCCTCTCCAAGATCGAGTCTTCCAACACGGAGGCGCAGCACCGTCTCGCCGCGCGGGCGAGGCCCATGACGCTCTCGCGCTTCCTCGACGCCGGCGTGTGCATCGGCCTCCTCGACCCCGTCTCCAACATCATGGTCAGCACCATCTGCACCTCCGACCGCTGGCCGGACCTCCGGGAGAAGGTCCTTGTCGGCTCCGTCGTCGATGAGAAGCTGGCCGAGATGGCGCGCCTCTCGATGCAGGGCCTCATCGCCTTCCTGGTCTACTTCTTCCCCTACCTCGCCGAGTGGGAGGCTATCCGCTATCTGCTCATCGCCGACGCCAACCTGCTCTGCGCCGCCCACATCATCATCTCCGACCGTGGCATGAAGCCGCACTGTTGGACCTCGTACCCGAGCAAACCACCTTCAGCTAGCGAAGCTCAGGCGCACAAACAATTGAGCATCTCAGTATGGCATTAATAAGATTTCATGATTATTACAACAAGATCCCTATAATCTAGGGCTAGATCTCAGGATCTACTCTTTTTTCTCGGATCTACATCGTGGTTGGCTTCCTTTTATAGTGCCAATCCAACTAGATTTTCCCCGTTTACAATTTTACCCCTAGGGTTTGCTACCTCCCCGGCCGTAGTAAGCGGCCACCATTGGAGGGCAGTTTGGTCTTGTCTCCCATCCTTCTCGGGCCTTGGGCCGCTTTCCGGGGCCACTGAATGAGCCCACACCACGGTCGGCGCGGCGCATCTCCTTTCTCGGGATAGCTCTCGGGGACGGCGAAGCTCCGCCCCGGACGTCGGCGAAGCTCCGCCGGCTCATTATCCGCTCGATAGTCCCGTCGGCCTCCGCACGAGTTTCCCGCATAGCGAAGCTTCACAAAGAAACAGTTAGGGTTAGCGGGGCCCTAGCGATCTCCGCTCCGACTCTCCCCGGGAGCGAAGCTCCCGAGGCAAGCCGGGACAGACGACGCCGTGCCGTGGACGCCGGGGCCAGTGGCCTTCATCACCTTCGCTAATTTAACTCTCTCCCCCCAACAGTTCCCCCTTGAGGGTGTGGCCCGGACTCAAAACGGGTCTTCACCATCAACCCATAAATAGCGGAGGTGATGCAGGCCCCCTAGCTTTCCCCCTGATCCGTTTTGAAATCCGGCTAAGAGCTGTCTTGCTGACGTGTCGGCTTGTGATTGACCGGGCGCGTTGCCCGAGCGACGCGACTGTTGGGATGACATGACCGTTGGGCACGAGTTGCGAAGAGCCCCCTCCCCCCCCTATATAAAGGGGTTGCCGTGGAGAGACCGGAGACCACCCCTGCCAACGCAAGAGCGTTCTTCCAAGAGCACGCGATTCCTTAGCCACCTCCGCCAATAGAAGGGCGACTTTTCTAGAGCGCGCTTAGTCCTTTAGCCACCTTCGCCATCGTGGCTCGTCCCTTCTGCCGGTGGCCTAAGTTCAGCGGGCCGTACTCATCTCTGAGCTCCGTCAGATCTTCGGGTTGGTCGGGGATCTTGGAGGATTATATGGTAGCTCAGACTGAGGCCCAGGAGATTCTCGACACGCTGAGTGACGTGTCCGCCTCCGTCGAAGATCTCGTTGGACCCAGCGAAGCTACCACAATGGCGCACGCTGGTACGTTTATCTTCCCGACGTCGAAGATGACTCAAGAGATGATCGATGGTATGGAGGAAGCTGGATATTTTCCAAGGGGTGCTGGCCGTGTTGTTCCGGAAGGTCAAGTTCTTCCGAAGCCTAAGGAAGGGGAGGTTGTCGTCTTCCGGGATTTCTTTCACTGTGGTCTTCGCTTCCCAATGTGCAGTTTTATGCGGGATATTTCTTCTTTCTTCAATGTTCAGATTCACCAACTTACTCCCAATGGCGTTTTAGCCCTTAGCAAATTTTGCTGGGCGTGCCTTTCTTATGGCACGGAGCCTGACATTGAAACATTTTGCGACTACTACGAGTTGCACAAGCAGACTAAGTACCATCAGGGAATGCAGTGTCAGTACGGAAGCTACTCTTTCAATGCGAAGAGAAATCAGCGTCGCGGACGGGAGCGTCTGGAGCTCTCTTATTGTTAACCAAACAAGTGGGACATGGACTGGAAGTCATACTGGTTTTACGCGAAGCATGCTCCGTCTTACAGGAAGAAACCAGATGGAGAGCGCGAAGCTTACTATCCGTTCGCCACTCAGCTGGAGGACATGAAGCCAAAGACCAACGTGGCGACTGATGAGGAATACGACGAGCGCCGTCGTAAGTGCGAAGATGCGTTCTGCGCGACCTGATCGAGGAGATGGTGGCTTCGCGCTGCTGGCCAATCGGCCGATTCAGGCCAGAGTTTGACTTGGTGGACCATCAGATTCCTATCTTTGGTGATGGCGCCAAGGTTCCATTCCCGCGCTTCAAGAGAGATCTTCTGCGCGGTCTGACTGTTGATGTCTTCGTCAGCAGAGTGGAGAAAAAGGCCGAGAGGATTGCAGGGGAGATCACTGTGAGGGAATATGCTGCCCGCCGCGCGGCTAATGGCAACATGCCCAGGCTGAACAGAGTGTTCGAGCAGCTGGGCGCGGTTTATCATGAAAGGGTCCCGTCTGAACCTTTACTAGCGAAGGTTCAGGCTGAGAAGGAAAAGGCTGATGCCAAGGCCCGAGCAAAGGAAATTGCTATTTCTGGTGCAGCGTTAAGTGATCTTGACGATCCCCCTGCCGCCGCCCCCAAGAAAAGGAAGGCCATCGCGCGGGCGAAGGCTGTCAGCAAGAGGCCGCGGGCGGCTGTGCTCATTCCTGACAGCCCAGTCTCCTCTAATCGGGAGTCTGGAAATGAAGAGGCAGCGGAGACCCAGCAGGTCGTAGCAGAAGACGACTTGGGCGCTGGGGCTGGACCTTCGCCTGCCCGTCAGTTGAGCACTTCCCCGCCCCAGCCGCGACGGAGTCCTTCTCCAAAGGCTGTAAGTGATCCTGAGGGAGCTCCAAGCGCGGTCGACTTGGGGGCGAAGATTTCAGTTCCCAATCTCTTCGACGACCCTCCCTCAGACTCGGACGAGGAGGATGCTGAAAAGACCAAGGAAGGTGATGACGACCGCGCGGAGGTCAGCAGTGGCAGCAGGAGCAAGGCTATTAAGCACTCCAAGGGGTGCGGCGGGGTCGAGGAGGAGGAAACGGAGGTTCTCTTGAGCGTCCATGCTGATTATGATGATATCTTGAGGTCCCCGCAGAGATCTCCGCTGCAAAGGGTTTCAGCTCCTGAAAGTGGGGCTGTCTTGGCCTCTGAAAAGTCTTCGTCGGCCAAAGCTCCGACTTTTGACAGTAACACTGTCTTGGCCGCTCAGGAGATGCTGCGACTTCGTAAGTGCTTCTTCATGTTTTTAGAGTCAAGTGAAACACTTGCCACAAGACTTTGATCTGCACACTGATCTTCTACTTTACTCCCTTTTTTTTTAGGTGGTGCGGGGGCTGGTGGCTCAGAACAGGCGGGGACCTCCGCAAGTTTTCCCCCTAGCTTGTTTACCAAGACCACAGTTCCTACTGATGACGGCGTGCCATGCCCCGGTAACGTTACTGGAGCCGAAGAGTACGCGGAGTGCATAGGTTTGGCTTGTCTAAGTTTTTTTTTGTTATTTGGTCTTCGCTTTGAGTTTGACCTAATCGTTCGCTGCAGGTTTCATCAAGGAGTACTTCAGCAAAGGCAACCTTTTCGACGTGCTGCACGCCTGCGTTGACCAAGGAGGAATCGTATGTCTTCTGCTTATTGCCTCCTATTTTACTTCTCTCCCTTTTCCTCTTTTAACTCTGGCTTTTTTTTTATAGATAAACTTTATGACTGGTGAGCTCCAGCGTCGCTTCCGTAAGGTCCTTACGGATTACGAGGTCATGAGGGTCGAGTATGAAAAACTTGTTGCGGCCGAAGCGAAGCTGAGAAAGGAGAATAGTGCTTTATGCACTGATATAGAGGAACAAGGCCGCGCTCTAGAGGAAGCTCAGAAGGCACAACAAGTATTGGGCGCGAAGCTTGAAAAGATGGTTGAGACTGCAGACACTCTGCGCAAATAGGCGGAGGCTGAACGGAGCTCTTCTGCGGCTCTGGGGAAACGGGTCCAGGAACTTGAGCAAGAGCTGGCGGAGGAAAGGCGGCGCTTAGCGGAAGCAAAAACTGCTGGTGCTGAAGTTTGCTCCACTGTTTCGACAGTGGTGTCAAAGTTTGGAGGCCAAACTACTCCACCGCCTTTAGAGGCGGAGTTGTCCACTCTGCTCACCTGGCTTCGCGACAGCATCAATGCTCTCCCTGACTTTGTTTACAAGATTGGAGATTTCTGCGCCTTCGCATGCGCCCACAACCTCGTAAAAAGCCTTGGCACAGTGGGATGCGAGCACATCAAGGATCTCCGCAAATCAAAGAAATTTCTTAGTCCGACGGAGCTCGGGGAAGGGTCCAAGAGCGTAATAAAGGCGACCAAGACTTTTCTTTATGAATGGTGGGGCAAATTTGGTCGAAAAGAAGCTGCGCGTCTTGTGGAGGAGCGGAGCTCACAGGTAACAGGGTCCTCTCTCCTTGCTCCTTTTCATATTTCGTTTTGAGTCTTCCGTTTTTATTGATTTACGAATGCTTACTCTTTCTTTCATACTCTCTTTGTAGTCGTCTTGCGCCGGAGCCTCTGGGGCTTCTTCTGCCAATGCTACGGCCGACCCAACCTCTGGCGAAGCACCTGCCGATACCGTTCAACGTGAACCTGCTGGCCAGAGGGTTGAGGTGGAGAAGGACGCGGAGATCGTGACCGACCAGGCGGAGGTGACCCCAAGTACCCAGAAGGATGCTGGCCCCTCGAATGCTGGGCAAGAAGACGCGGAGGTCTAAAATGATTTGTATTGTAGCCATCTTGTAGATGAATTGGAGCTTCGCCTTTTGTAAAGCTTAATATTATGTGAGACTTATGTGTGTGTCCTGCGCAGGTCTCCTTCACAGGGCCTGTGCAGGACGTCGTACCGCTAACTTTTATGAAGGACGGTGTGTATATTGATGCTGAATTGTGGGAGTACTGGCAATCAGCCTTCCCTCATCGCACTGTGGATGATATGTTCAGCTTCGTTCTATATGATATCGACGATGAACGTGCTTTGTTTACCCGTTCCTTAGCTTATAGGGGGCCGCGCAATGTTTCGTGACTTGAATTTTCCGTTGGTCCCAATTTTTGTAACTGACATCAAGTTTTGTGCGGAGACTCGCTATGTTTACTTTTCTTTCCAAGTGAATTGCTATACAATCGGAAGTGTTCTTTTTCATTTCGTTTTTATCGTGCTGGATGCACTTTACATTTTAAAACACAAAAGATAAAAGCAATGAAGCGAAGCTTCCCTAGCTTGGTCTATGTGTTTCTCTCGCTCTCTTGGAGCCGTGTGCCGATCCGGCGAAGGTCTTTGGCGCTGACTCGCTCTGCAACTTCCCGTAATCTATCCAATGCGATGAAGGTACTGATAGGCAAAGTAAATCTCCTAAGTTGAATTCCTGAACCGAGCATCTCATGATTTTGCTCGGCTGGAAACGAGACTTAAGCCTAAACAGAACACGACTGTAACGGGGCTGCTACTTGATTAGAGCGGAGGTGGGTTACTCGCGAAGCTTCTGGGATACGGGACTCTTGCTGTGTTGAAGGCAAAGAGGCACCCTAGCCGTTCTATGCTCGTGGTCCACTCTCCGTAGTCCGGATATTTCCTGAGTCCTCTTAATCCTACACACATGTCAATCTTTTCATTTTGAGATGAATGAGAGGCGTGCAGTCTGGTTGAGAAAGCGGTGGCGCCAAGTGAGGGGAGGGGCCGCTTCCCTTTTATAGGATGACTGATCTGCTACTAATTAATTAGAGAGGGTTCTTTAAACCCTGGTTGGTGAGATTCTTATTTAACGCTCTATATTCATTACTATCTGATACTTGGATCACACTGTTGACTCTGCATTAACTCAGAGGTAGCTGATTGCGTTTAATACCCCTAAGGGAGGCTATATAAGTGGGGGAAAAATTGCCCTTTGGAGAGGAGCGTTCTGTGCAAATGGGAGTAGTCCGTGCGGTTGATCTGCTGCTACTTGCTAGGGTTGGGAGGCACCTGGGAAGAGAGCTGAAATGCTTGAGCGAAGCTTGGCTCAGCAAGAAACCTAAGTCCTGCTAGGCTTTGCTTTCGTGCTAGCGAGTAGGCCATGGTTCGTGTGTTGCCCCTTCTTTATTTTGGCCTTCGAATCTTAGGCTTGTCTTCTAATAGCACACAAACCTCTAGGGAGCTTAGGGCACCTGTAACTGTTCAAGTGACTCCGTATCTGGAGTATCTTCATCCATTTGGTGCAATTTTGAGAGCTTTTTCCAACTTCTTTATAGCATTAGCTCTCTTCATTATCTGCGCCATGAGGGAAAGACACCTTCGCTGCTGAGCTTGCTCCTTCTCTTATTTGGAGTGGCTTGCTTTTATCAAGGCTTGATCAGTTTTAAATCAGTAATACTGAGATTCCCTAGCGAAGCTTGCTAGTTTTGATTTGAATATTGGCGCAGATACGTGATCGTATCACCTGCGGTTTTGATAGTAATGGGAGGCATGCGGGAGAGTAATTGCATAATTGTGCTGAGTTATGCTAGAACAAGAAACAGAAGTTAAGTCTTCTATTGTGAAGGTGGGCTTGGCCAATTGAGCGAAGGTCTTTTGAGTTGAAGCTGGGGATGCTGCTTGAAGCTTACAAGTGCAAGGTGAGTGTCACTAGCGGCGAAGAACCAAGCTGATCTAGCGAAAAAAGGTTCTTGCTCTAGCGTAGGCTTGAAGTAGTGCGAGTGTTTGTTTGCTTTTTTTTTTTTTTTTTGTAAAGCCAAGAAGACCTATGTAACTACCTTGCTGTATCCTGATTAAAGGAAATGGAGAAGATTACTTGTTTACTACTTTTTTTTTATCCATTGTGCTTGTAATAGCGAAAGTAACTCGTGTTTGATTAAAAAAGTTTTGAAGTCTTTTAGCTTTTGCTAAAAGACTCCAAGTCGCCTACTCGCCGACGGAGGCTGCCTTGATGCCTGTTTGAGGGACAGGTCTTTTTCCAAGGACTTCATGCCTGCGGAGGTCATTTCAGGAGTAACCTTTCTTGGTTTCTCGTGAGGTGACCTTTAATAGTGAAAACTTCATCGAATGTTGCAGCTGCATTTGCTAGCTACTTTCGACTTCTTTGCATGTGTTGACGCGCTCTTGCTTTTTTCATGGGGCCCTTTTATATTTCCAAGGGTTGATTACATCAAGCTTCGCCTCGTTAAAAACCTCACCTCCATAGATGGAGTCCCCGTGTGAGGAAAAGAGTGCGAAGCCTTTTTTGAGCAAACAAGAAAAAGAGAAAAGAAAAGCGAAGGTAACTGAGGTCGACCGCTTATATTTACGCGGAGACCCCTTACATTGTTAAGCATAGAATTTTCTCAAGTTGTCAATGTTCCAAGTGTGGGTTGTTAGGTTTCCTTCCAAGTCTTGTAAGTAGAATGAGCCCTTCCTGCCAGCTTCCTTCGCCAAGAAGGGTTCTTCCCATTTTGGCTGTAGTTTTCCCACTGTTGCAGCGTTTGGCTTTCTTTTGAGCACCCAGTCTCCATCTTCAATTGTCTTGACCACAACCTTAGCATCCCTCCACTTTTTCGTTTCCTGCTGGTACTTGTCGATGTTTGCGACGGCCTGTAATTTGTGGCCTTCTATCATCTCTTTGCTGTACTCTTCATCTAGTGACAGGCTTTCTTTGATCACGCGAAGACTCTGATGTTTCAGTTCTTCAGGCAACATAGCTTCTTCGCCGTACAACAGCTTGAAAGGAGTGTATCCTGTTGCTCTTGACACATTGGTGTTGTGAGACCAAACAACCTTTGGTAGTTCATCTACCCATTTTCCCTTTTTCATCCCAAAGAGAGTTTTTGAGATTGCCGCGAAGATGATTCTGTTGGATCTTTCTACTGCTCCGTTTGACTCTGGGTGATAAACTGATGCGAAGGCTAGGTTTGTTCCCATTGATGCACAGAATTCTTTGAACTTCTCTGAGTCAAACTGTTTTCCATTATCAACTGTGAGTGTCCTTGGGACTCCAAATCTGCAGATTATGTTTTGCCAGAAGAATTTTCTCACTGCCTCCGAAGTTATCGAAGCCAGTGGTTTGGCTTCAATCCATCTTGAAAAGTATTCGACAGCGACCACCGCATACTTGTTTCCTCCTTGCGAAGCTGGCAAGGGTCCGACTAGATCCATCCCCCATCTTTGCATGGGCCATGTAGGAGGGTGTGGAGGTATAAACTCCATATACCCTCACGGCCTAGTTTGGGCCGACATGCTATCACCAGGCCGGCCCATCAAGCTCCAAGACCGATCGGCTCAGGCTGGTCGGACAGCCTAAAACAGGCAATTATATCGAAGACCGACAAGGAGGACAAGACCTAGCTGAGATAGGAAAGTTTTAGACTTGTAAAGTATGTAAACTTAGTACCAGATAGGCTAATTCCGACTTGTAACCTTGCTCCCCGTAATATATAAGGAGAGCAAGGACCCCCATGCCAGAGGACGGAATCTGGCATAACGCACAGACTCACACATCCACATCATAATCGAAACAGAGAGCAGGACGTAGGGTATTACGCTTCATAGCGGCCCGAACCTGGGTAAACCTTGTGTGATTGCTCCCTGTTTACATCTTGCTCGCAACCTCGGTGCGCCTTCCGCCAATCCATTACCGGTCAGGGCATACCCCTGGTCGGACTATCGCCGATATTTCGTCGACAGTGGCGCGCCAGGTAGGGGGTGCGCACCGAGATTTCACGTCGATCAAGATGGTTTCCTTCCCGGCTTCCATGACTTTCGAAGCCGGCCTCACCTTCAACTTCGGAACGTTCACCTGGACTTCCAACTCAGCAACCGCTACTACGATTCTTACGCCTCCGGCTATCACGCCAACAATGGCACCAACAATGGTGGCCACACCAATCCAATTCATCCCGGTGACCACCATTGCAGTCCCAACCAATCCACCACTGATAGTTGATGGCACGGCGTCAACACCTCCGACCGGTCCTAACCAAAGGAGGCATATCAGTAATACGGATCTACTCCGTTTGATCCATCAACAAGACATGAGGTTGATCGAAACCCATGCCAACTTCGAGTCGCTCCGACGACGCGTCAGGCGCGATCTACAACTCACGCGACAACAAATCTCTAGTCCATTGACACGAAGGCAGAACAACCATCGTAGAGTCACTTTTGGACGCTCCGAGCAGCCACGTTTGCAGCAAGAGAATCTACAACGACGCGTTCCAACAAATCCTCGTGGCATCCATACACGGCTAGATGGCGGCAGAAACTCACAGCAGCTCCGACCACGGCCGATCATCGTACGCGGTGGTCGGAAAGGCCAGCCAAACAACATACGGCAGAGAATCCTGGCCGATATCCAAGATCTAAGAACGAGGACTTCACAAGCCTCACGGGGCAACAGTAGTCCAGATCAGACAACACAAACTACCCGAAACAATGTACCAAGTTGGAGTTACGTGTCAACGCATGCCGCGTAAACGCCCTGTCGGAACGAACGACGGCGACGCCGCCGGGGAAATCCGACGAACTGGTCGGAACCCGCCAGCTGCGCCTACTACGGCAACGCAGCAAGAACGATCCCCACAAAACAATACATCTAACGCCCAGTTGTTCGCAGAACGCACCGAGCTAGCTGCTGCCCTTCGTCGTGATGAACAACGAAGGGAAAGGCGACGACAAGAGGCATTGGCTACCATGGCAAACGCAACAGAGCAAAGGGCTGAACGACCACGAGCACGTTCAACTCAATCCCCTTCAATGACAATGGCATCGGCACGCAGGGCCAGGGCACTTGCTGACCGACACCAAGACGTAGAAAGAAAACGGAGGGAAGCATATCAGAAACACATGGCAGCAATCAGAGAGAATCGCCGCAGTAACGGCAAGAGCCCATTAAGGGAAGATACAAGGGACTCGCCTGACATTGACGAGCCTCATGGTTGCACCCAGCAGCCAACTCAGACGACTACTGTATACAAACGTGCTCGGAGCCCTCCTCCTAGACGAATGGTTCCGTCTGTTCAAACAAACCATAATGGTTTCATTACTCCTTTCTTGGACAATTTGCAGACCAGAGAACCAAATTGGAGACTCCCTAGTCCAACTCCTCCCGAGGACGGGATACCACCGCACACCGAGCACATATTCCCTAATCCAATGAACCCAGCCAACCTTCGGCGCATCAGAACAGTTAGGTCACCAGGACGCAAAACATCCGAAGGCATGTTCATAAACGGCGAGTGGTATGAAGTAGTAGAACAAGGAAGCCAGTTTGAGAAGAATTCAAGGTCCTTAGATTCTTTTACAGATGTACCTTTTCCAAAAAAGGACAATCTCAATACTACTCGGAATGGGATAACTATATCCGACCACACCCGACGCCGCGACGATCAAATCCCGGACGATGACGACCTACCGTTTCGCATCGAAGAAGATCCGGTCATGATTCACGACTTGGAAAAAGGAGAAGCGAGCCGGAAAACTAATCGAACAAGTTTTTTTAGGTGATTTCCCTTTCAAGGTTTAAGTTAGCGTCGCCGTACACATCGTTGTAAGTCATTTCAAATGACAAAAGCAATCTAATGTGTACTATTTTATAAATAAGAATTCAAGTTTTCGTGTCAAAACACTTGAGCACATGAATTTTTCTTGCCATTCAAAGGAAAATCATTCCTCGATCCGACGCATTACGACATTCTCTAAACGGAGGATTCCAAATCCTCAAATAAAATCCTACGGCATAAACGCGACAAAGTCATAAAACGGATCAAAACAACGAGATAAATAAAAGGAATCTCGAAGGATTCCGGCACAGGACACATCTCAAAGGATCCACTTCTTTTCATTAAAAATATAAAATTTTTTACAAACGGGGACCGATTGCATCTACAAAGAATCTAGTCATCCCCGAACAACTTGCCGACCACCAGGTCGACAGGAGTCGCGGCGACGACGGCCTCTGCCGCCCCGGTGAACTCGACGGCGCCGCCCTCCATGGCGTCATGCGCCGCCACCGACAGCTCCATGCCACGGACGTCAACGCCCGAGATGGCGTCGACGGTAGCATAAGCGGCAGAGGCACCATGGCGAACGCCATGAACCGCCACCGCGGCCACTTGGCCGGGGATCGCCGCCAGCCGTGCGATGACATCGCCGCCCTGGGCATTCACCGCGTCCGCCGCGGCATGGGCGGCCTCCTGCAGCTGCTCCAGCTGCTCCGTCGCCCGCAAAAACAGTACATTTTAGAACAACAAGCACAATCCAGGGCGTATAAACAATGGAGAAATAAACACTCACCGCCGACCCCGATGTCGGCAGCCCGCGCCGCCGGGCGGCGTGTCCACCGGACTTTGCGGGCCGGCCCTCCGTCCGCCGCCTCATTGACGGCGGCGTTCGCCTCGCGTCGGTCGGCGGCCCGCCGCTTTCTCCGCTCCCGGCTCCTCCCCGGGCGGAGGAGAGTGCGTTCAGAACAGGTCGGCATTCGCCTCCGCCCGTCCCCCGCTTGGTGGCCTCCGAGTAGAGGTCCCCGACGCGCTCCGGCCTCCGCCCCGACGGCGGTCGAGCACAGACGCGGGGAGTTCACCGAGGCGCGCCGAACGAACGCGGTGTGGAGACACTGGCCGCCGCCGCCACCTCCTCCGCCGCCGCCTCTGCCACGACAGGGGCCACCTGCTCCGCCGCAGCAACAATGGCCCCGGCCTCCACGACCGGATCCACCTGCTCGGGGGCAACAGCCCCCGGCGCCACCCGCGGCTCCTCCGCCCCCCTCCTCGCCGCCTCGGCGGCGCCTGCAGCGGAGGTGCCCGCCGCACCTCCAATGGTAAGGAGGGTGTACCTGCATTACGGACGACGCATTGCGGTTACACCAAAAGACGAAAACCCCAAGATTAATCAAGGAAAACCCCAATCAAAGCTCACCTCCTCCGCGGCCTCACCTCCCGGGGGGAGTTCACCGACTCCTCCTCCCCCGCCGGGCGCTTACCGTGACGGCGATCCATCTCGATGGCGGCGGCGCGAGTAGGGGATCTAAAACCCTAGGCTTTGAGAGCGGAAGCAGAAGGAGAGGAGCAAGAACAGAGAATGCGCTGCGTGTACAGAACTCCCAGCGCAGGCCACGATTTATAGAAGAGTCCGGAGGACTCGAGAAGGCAACCGATGAGATCGTGGGTAATCAAAACCGCGCGGCCCTCTCGTTCCCCAAGAACACGAAGCGACGAAAACCGCTCCACTCAGGCGACGTGCATTTATACCTTCCCCTCGCATCGGGAACCCCCCGAGCGCTCGCTGACGCACGACGTCAGGGAGGTGGAGCGATTGAGACACCGACACAATGGACCCACCACATCAGCGAAGAACTGACTTGACCAAAGACAAAAAACCGTACGCCGGTTTGACGTGACAACCCGGTCGCTGATGTACGGTTGCATCAGCAACCGAATATTTTCGCCCTACGCGCAATCATGACGAGCCACGACGGACAAAAGATAAGTACCCAACATCTCTAAGAAATTTTTTGTTTTTTCGGTTCATTGTTTCAAAAGACCACATTTTAGAAAAACCAGTTTTCACAAATTTCTTATCTCAAACACGAAGCAAACCAGGAATGCACCGTCTCGGTCCCACTCGCTACGTGTTCACTACAACGCTATACAACACAGAGTGATCCAAGCGGTCGCTCCCAAAGGAAAAGGGCTCCAAACATTCCGGCACCGCGCTGTTTGTTTAGGATCATCTAATCCCCAAGGCCTGGTCGGCTCTTGAATGAGAAAGAGACTAGTGTAGCTGGCAATTTTTTCTTCCAAATTCGCAATAAGCATAACCTACCTTTCTGCATAACAGAATTTTATATACCTTATGACCATTCTTTCAGGAACAAAGGCATGATCAAAAGTCCACATTGGGAAGACAGTGGCCTACAGCAAAATACAGATAAGTGCTCTCCTAACCTAACATACATGCCTTCTCTGATCTTTTTTCACAAAAGATTTCTTCATACGAACTACTTCAAAGTACGTTCGAAAAACTCTTTACAAAGATAAAAACACCTTTTTCTTTGTATCAAATGGCCAAGTACGTCACCCCTCCAACAGAAAACAATTAGCGTGCACTGTCTCTGATCAACCTCGCTACGTGTTCACAGCTCCAACGCTATACAACACAGGGGTGTCAGCGGTCGCCTCCAATGGAAATAGGGCCCTAAGTGATTCGGCCAAACGCGCTATTCACTATAGGTCACCTACACACCTGCGGACTGATTAACTCTAAGGAGAGGCGATTACTAAAAACCATTTTCAAACACAACGTTTTGATACAATTCTATGTCGTAGATTATATCAAACCAATACGATTCAGAATACATCATCAAAACATTCACTCATACCAAATTTTTCTTTGCAAAGCAACAACTCGAAGAACCGATTCACAAGTTACAAGATAGCAAACAGAATATCATCAACATTTCAACCCACACAATCCGACAGCCGAGCTGGGATTTTCTGGCCAATGATACCGGTTATTCTGGCGCACAAATAGCTAAGCTATTTTCATGGGTTTAGATTCAAAACCATGGTCTCACAGCCACGCTGGGGACTGAGTTAAGTAGCAAAGCTATCTTAGCTTAATCATGACAAAGTCATGGCATGGTTCAAACCGACCAGCCCAAATGAAATTTGGCTCGCTTCGGTCTCACTCAAAGAGTGGTCGGAAACACATAAAGCACGATATAATAATCAGTTGTCTTCTTTTTTAGACCCTGACATAACGTGTTCCACCTCATCTCAGGCTCGGGGACTACGTGGGCCCACGTCACCTGAGAGGTGACATGGGCTAGATCCTTCTTTTAGAGCTTGCTACAACATATACTATCTTACGGCAACCTCGGGACTACGAGGGCCCACGTCATTTGCATGACTCGGCCTCGATCCTTTCTCTTCACAAAGAGTTTAGTTTCGAACTAAGCTAAGGCAACGACCAATCACGGGCGGATACCATGTGATGGCAGGCATCACACACTAACGAGGGCCCACGTCTCTAGATTTGGGACCCTTTCAAAATTCTTTTTTCTTTTCAGGAGCATCATAAATCTTTCGGTCAAAACCGACAACGTCAACCAAGTGCAAGCAAAGTGTGGTCGGAAGCACTAGACGGTCCTCCAGCCCTGCTCGGATCATATGTCGAACGTGTGTCCGACCACCCTTTCTCACTCGACCAAGCAAGACGGTGTTTTCTCCCTCAAGATCCATGATGCTCGGGGACTAGCTGTGGAGGTATAAACTCCATATACCCTCACGGCCTAGTTTGGGCCGACATGCTATCACCAGGCCGGCCCATCAAGCTCCAAGACCGATCGGCTCAGCCGGGGTGGATGCCCTAAAACAGCAATTATATCGAAGACCGACAAGGAGGACAAGACCTAGCTGAGATAGGAAAGTTTTAGACTTGTAAAGTATGTAAACTTAGTACCAGATAGGCTAATTCCGACTTGTAACCTTGCTCCCCGTAATATATAAGGAGAGCAAGGACCCCCATGCCGAGGACGGAATCGGCATAACGCACGAACTCACACATCCACATCATAATCGAAACAGAGAGCGGGGACGTAGGGTATTACGCTTCATAGCGGCCCGAACTCGGGTAAACCTTGTGTGATTGCTCCTCGTTTACATCTTGCTCGCAACCTCGGTGCGCCTTCCGCCAATCCATTACCGGTCAGGGCATACCCCTGGTCGGACTATCGCCGATATTTCGTCGACAGAGGGATCAACTGAGTTTGGTTTGATGGTTGGTGTTGGTTTGGGGCGAAGCTTTGGCATGTGGGGCACTTTTTTACAATCTGTGTTGCATCTATAATGTGTGTTGGCCAGTAGAAACCCTGCCTTATGGCCTTAGCTGAGAGCGCTCTTGGTCCGATGTGTGAACCACAGGTTCCTGAATGAATCTTGTTGAGGAGTTCTCTTCCTTCTTGCAGTGGTATGCATTTCAACAGAGGTTGAACAACAGACTTCTTGTACAGTGTACCATCCATGATGACGTAGCTATAGAGGCTGCGATCAAAGGACTCCGCATAGGGGCCTTCGCGAGCCACCGGCCGTAAAGAAGCCAACAACTACGGCACAACTCAATGAGGAGTTTGAAAAATACCGCAGTCGACAACGACCTCCGCGGGAGAATGGACGAAGACAACCAATCAAAGCAACGCGGGGAAAGAAGTGGAAGGACAATAAGACACAAGGTCAATTCCAATAGCAAGATAGGCGGGTCCCCGCAATCGAAGGCACCCGGCAAGAGCAACAGCCCAAGAATGGCAATAATAACAACCAAGGGTCTTATCAACAGCAAAATTACAACAAGAATTCAAAGGAAAAAAAATTGGAACAAGAACCAGAAACCAAAGAGGTATTACTGCTTGTTTCACGGCGAAGATAAGGGCCATTCCACCAAAGAATGCCCTGAGTCAAAAGAAACAATGGAGAGAATGAAAGCAAGAGATTCTCAACAGGGCTCTCAGCAGCAGATCCAGCAAGCTCCGCAGACAAGAGAAGTAAATCACATGTTTCCCTCTCACTGGAACCATGGACTTCAGCCAGGAGTCATGCATAGCAACAATCAACTTTTCCCACAACCAGCTTCGCATACAATGGTAGAGCAGTACTATCCAAACTTCTTGCCAGCTTGGAGACCTCCACTCAATCAAGGTCAACATACAAGCATGCCAAGGCAACAGAGCAGCGTAACTTACATCAATCAAAGACCTTCGCAGATCACCTATCTAGAAGCTCCGCCACCACCACCGGTATCGGTACCACAACTGAATCAGCAGCAGGCTCAAATCAAATCAGAACCTCCGCTGGAAAACCAGATGAACCCACACTCAGCCTTGCCAACGATTGGCATGATCCTGCCAATTGCAGGGGGGGGGTCAGCAATGGAGTTTGAATCCAAAAGGCAGAAAAAGGACCATCTTGGCCTAGTAAACAACATATCAGTCCAAGGGGCATGCCAGCCACCTGAATGGTCTAAAAAACCTCTGACCTTCTTCGATCAAGACTGTAAACTTGAAAGCTATCCACACACAGACGCGATGGTCATCAAAGCTAACATCGCAGGTTGGGAAATCAACAGAATTTTAGTTGACTCATGGAGCACCGCAGATATAATCTTCGTCAATGTGTTTGATCAAATGAAACTGAGCCGATCGCAGCTGCAGCCACCTGACACCCCATTGATAGGATTCGGCGGCAAAAAGATTCACGCCCTCGGAAAAATTTCACTGCCAGTGTCATTCCAGGACCAGCAGAATGCGAGAACAGAATACATAATGTTTGATGTGGTAGATATTTTTTATCCTTACAACATCATAATGGGGAGAGGCTTCGCCAACAAGTTCAACCTGGCAATCCACATGGGCTACTTGTGCATGAAGATGCCTGCGCTACACGGAATCATTACAGTTCAAGGCAGTCAAAAGGAGGCTAGAAACATAGAAAAAGCAATCTACAAGGCACACAGAAACATCAACACTGTCGAAGCTCAACCACCAGATATGCCTAAAGGTGTAACAGACTTGACTGATCAAGAAGACCCGTTGAGAGTTCCCTTGGACGAAGATGTCAAGGGAAGGGATGTTCTAGTCGGAACACAGCTGAGTCATGAAGAGAGAGAGGAACTCCTAAGACTCCTAAAGAAAAACCAGGACATCTTCGTCTGGTCAGCATCGCATTTAAAAGGTGTAAGCAGAGACATTGTTGAGCATTCATTGGACCTCAACTCAAACGTAAAACCCAAAAGGCAAAGGCAAAGAAAGATGTCGGAAGAAAGAAGAGCAGCAGCCAAAGCGGAGGTGCAGAGGCTGCTGGATGCAAACCTCATAAGAGAAGTAAAGTACCCAGAATGGCTCGCCAATGTGGTCCTCGTTCCTAAAAAGAATGGAAAAATGAGAATGTGCATAGACTTCACAGAGACTTGAACAAGGCATGCAAAAAGACCCCTACCCGATCCCTCGCATAGATGCTTTTGGACAAAGCCGAGGATGTAAGCGTTTCTCATTCTTTGGATTGCTTCTCCGGCTATCATCAAGTATGGTTAAACAAAGATGATGAGGAGAAGACTAGCTTCACAATACCCGGCGGTACTTATTGTTTCATCAGAATGCCTGAAGGATTAAAAAACACAGGATCCACCTTCGCAAGAATGATAGCGAAGGTCCTGCACTCACAGCTAGACAGAAACATACTTACTTATGTTGATGACATTGTGGTGATAAGCAAGGAAGAGAGCGATCACATAGCTGACCTCAAGGAAACCTTCGCCAATCTAAGAGAGGCAGGGCTGAAGCTGAACCCTGAAAAATGCATCTTTGGTGTGAGCAAGGGTAAGATGTTAGGCTGCATAGTCGGATCACATCTTACCCTTGCTCACACCAAAGATCATTTTCGAGGTTCAGCTCTGCCTCATTAGATTGGCGAAGGTTTCCTTGAGGTCGCCTATGTGATCGCTTCCTCTTCCTTGCTTATCACCACAATGTCATCAACATAAGTAAGTATGTTTCTGTCTAGCTGTGAGTGCAGGACCTTCGCTATCATTCTTGCGAAGGTGGATCCTGTGTTTTTTAATCCTTCAGGCATTCTGATGAAACAATAAGTACCGCCGGGTATTGTGAAGCTAGTCTTCTCCTCATCATCTTTGTTTAACCATACTTGATGATAGCCGGAGAAGCAATCCAGCAATGAGAAACGCTTACATCCTGCAGCTTTGTCCAGCGAAGCATCTATGCGAGGGATCGGGTAGGGGTCTTTTTTGCATGCCTTGTTCAAGTCTGTGAAGTCTATGCACATTCTCATTTTTCCATTCTTTTTAGGAACGAGGACCACATTGGCGAGCCATTCTGGGTACTTTACTTCTCTTATGAGGTTTGCATCCAGCAGCCTCTGCACCTCCGCTTTGGCTGCTGCTCTTCTTTCTTCCGACATCTTTCTTTGCCTTTGCCTTTTGGGTTTTACGTTTGAGTTGAGGTCCAATGAATGCTCAACAATGTCTCGTTTACACCTTTTAAATGCGATGCCGACTGTGCGAAGATGTCCCGGTTTTTCTTTAGGAGTCTTAGGAGTTCCTCTCTTCATGACTCACGTGTTCCGACTAGAACATCCCTTCCCTTGACATCTTCGTCCAAGGGAACTCTCAACGGGTCTTCTTGATCGGCCCAAGTCTCGTTACACCTTTAGGCATATCTCGGTGGTTGAGCTTCGGCGTTGTTGATGTTTCGTGTGCCTTGTAGATTGCTTTTTCTATGTTTCTAGCCTCCTTTTGACCGCCTTGAACCGTAATGATTCCGTGTAGCGCAGTGCATCTTCATGCACAAGTAGCCCATGTGGATTGCCGTGTTGAACTTGTTGGCGAAGCCTCTCCCCATTATGATGTTGTAAGGATAAAAAATATCTACCACATCAAACATTATGTATTCGTTCTCGCATTCCCCGCCGGGTCCCGGAATGACACCGGCGGGAAATTTTTCCGAGGGCGTGAATCTTTTTGCCGCCGAATCCTATCAATGGGGTGTCGTGGCCGCAGCCTGCGATCGGCCGGGCCATTTGATCAAACACATTGACGAAGATTATATCTCGGTGCTCCATGAGTCAACTAAAATTCCGTTGATTTCCCAACCCGCGATGTTAGCTTTGATGACCATCGCGTCTGTGTGTGGATAGCTTTCAAGTTTACAGTCTTGATCGAAGAAGGTCAGAGGTTTTTTAGACCATTCAGGTGGCTGGCATGCCCCTTGGACTGATATGTTGTTTACTAGGCCAAGATGGTCCTTTTTCTGCCTTTTGGATTCAAACTCCATTGCTGACCCCCCCGCAATTGGCGTGATCATGCCAATCGTTGGCAAGGCCGAGTGTGGGTTCATCTCGGTTTTCCAGCCGGAGGTTCCGATTTGATTTGAGCCCGCGCCGATTCAGTTGTGGTACCGATACCGGCGGTGGTGGCGGAGCTTCTAGATAGGTGATCTCGCGAAGGTCTTTGATTGATGTAAGTTACGCCGTTTCGTTGCCTTGGCATGCTTGTATGTTGACCTTGATTGAGTGGAGGTCTCCAAGCCGGCAAGAAGTTTGGATAGTACCGCTTCTACCATTGTATGCGAAGCCGGTTGTGGGAAAAGTTGATTGTTGCTATGCATGACTCTCGGGCCGAAGTCCATGGTTCCAAAGTGGAGAGGGAAACATGTGATTTACTTCTCTTGTCCGCGGAGCTTGCCGGATCTGGGCCGAGAGCCCCGTTGAGAATCTCTTGCTTTCATTCTCTCCATTGTTTCTTTTGACTCGTGGCATTCTTTGGTGGAATGGCCCTTATCTTCGCCGTGAAACAAGCAAGAATACCTCTTTGGTTTCCGGTTCTTGTTCCAATTTTTTTCCTTTGAATTCTTGTTGTAATTTTGTCATTGATAAGACCCTTGGTTGTTATTATTGCCATTCTTGGGCTGTTGCTCTTGCTGGGTGCCTTCGATTGCAAGGACCTGCCTATCTTGCTATTGGAATTGACCTTGTGTCTTATTGTCCTTCCACTTCTTTCCCCCCTGCTGTTGCTTTGATTGGTTGTCTTCGTCCATTCTCCTGCGGAGGTCGTTGTCTGACCTGCAGTATTTTTCAAACTCCTCATTGAGTTGTGCCGTAGTTGTTGGCTTCTTTCTGGCCAGGTGGCTCGCGAAGGCCCCTATGCGGAGTCCTTTGATCGCAGCCTCTATAGCTACGCCATCTGGAACGTCTGGGGCTTTTGCTCGGAGATTGAGGAATCTTTGATAATAGTCTTTCAGCGGTTCTCCCTTTTGGTTCTTGTTGGCAAACAGGTCTGAAGAAGTCAATGATTCACTGGAGAATCCTTTGAAGTTTGCGGTGATCTGATCGCGCAGATTTTCCCATGAGTATACTGATCCTGGTCTCAACATTGAGTACCATGCCAAGGCATCGGCTTCTGCTGCTATGACAAATGACTTAGCCAAAACCGAGTCATCTCCTCCTGCGGAGGCGACCGCAGCTTCGAAACTCATGATAAACTGCCTTGGGTTTGTTTTGCCATTGAACCTTGGCAGGGCGATTGGCTTGTATGACGAAGGCCAAGGTGCCCGTTGAAGCCCTTCTGACAGCGGAGATTTGGAGTCGAAGGTGCCTATCTGCCATGCGGTGGTGACGATAGGTGGCATAGTTGCTGCTAAATCAACTCGGGGCTGTGAGGGTGGGTTGGCTTCCGGGCGTAGACTCTGTATTTCTGCTTGCAAGATCGCCATTTGCTCTCTTATCTGGGCTGCTTGCTGGGAGATTAGCATGTTCGTTTGATTGCGGGACTGCGAAGCTGCCAGTTGGTTTCTTTCTTCTTGCATTCGGCGAAGATCATCTCTTAGTTGGTTGAGCTCTGACTGTATCTGGTTTTCTTCTTCGGCCGGTTGAGGATTGGCTTGCGGAGGCAACTCACCTTCCTCTTCAACTGCCGGCGGGGCCGACGCATATGCGCTCGCAACATTTCTTCTTGGTCGGCCACGAGTGCGCGGCGGAGGTGCTGGTTCAGCTGGCTCTGCCGGCGCTCGCGGTCTAGTTTTCCTAGGTGGCATCTGCGTGTCCTTTTCTTGGCCTTCACAGCGGTGGGCGCCAACTGTTGGACCTCGTACCCGAGCAAACCACCTTCAGCTAGCGAAGCTCAGGCACACAAACAATTGAGCATCTCAGTATGGCATTAATAAGATTTCATGATTATTACAACAAGATCCCTATAATCTAGGGCTAGATCTCAGGATCTACTCTTTTTTCTCTGGATCTACATCAGGGTTGGCTTCCTTTTATAGTGCCAATCCAACTAGATTTTCCCTGTTTACAATTTTACCCCTAGGGTTTGCTACCTCCTGGCCGTAGTAAGCAGCCACCATTGGAGGGCAGTTTGGTCTTGTCTCCCATCCTTCTCGGGCCTTGGGCCGCTTTCCTAGGGCCACCAGAATGAGCCCACACCACGGTCGGCGCGGCGCATCTCCTTTCTGGGATAGCTCTCGGGGGACGGCGAAGCTCCGCCTCTGGAGGTCGGCGAAGCTCCGCCAGCTCATTATCCGCTCGATAGTCCTGTCGGCCTCCGCACGAGTTTCCCTGCATAGCGAAGCTTCACAGCAAACAGTTAGGGTTAGCAGGGCCCTGGCGATCTCCGCTCCGACTCTCCCTGGGAGCGAAGCTCCCTGAGGCAAGCCGGGACAGACGACAGCGTGCCGTGGACGCCGGGGCCAGTGGCCTTCATCACCTTCGCTAATTTAACTCTCTCCCCCCAACACGCACTTCTGCCTCAGCTCCCGCACGTCTGCCCCGGCAGTGGAGGCCGGCCTCACGCTTGCCGCGCAGGTCGCCAAGCACCCCCAGCCCAAGGAGCTGGTCCGCGTCTGGATACTGCTGAGCTCCCGTCTGTACCAAGCCATGTACTTCCTCTCGGAGGTGAACTCTCACTCCTCGCTCGAGAACCAGGAGCGCCTGAGAGGTATGCTTGATCACCCCACGGCTTCGAACCTGGACACACCTTGGCATCTTTCTGCTTTGCGGCCTCCATACAACAACGCCTTTGCCAATATGCCTTACCAGCACACCCGATCCTTGCGAATGGTGCTCCTCGACACAATCCATGGATTCTACTTGCAGGCACTTGCCAGGCTACCGCGCGGAGAGCTGCGCTCTCACCTCCACCGCAGCCTCCTCATGGCCGGTCACTGCTACGGCCCCATGGACCCCGTGTCAAACATTATCTATAACACCATCTGGTACCATGCCAACTTCCTGGCGGCAGTCACCCCGGTGCTTGACGTTATCGGCCCAGACAGCCTCACCCGCCTCGAAAGCCGCTCCTTCTATGGGCTTGTTTCCTTCATCCAGACTCGCTACCACCATCTGTCTGAGCACGAGGCTGTGCAGTGCCTGATCGTTGCCTGTGGTCAGCTATCCATCGCCGATCCTAAGCTCATGTCTCAGGATAAGGGGAAAGAGCATCATCACGACAGTTACGATCTCTACTGTCGCTGCATGCCTAACTGTGATGAAGTTGTCAGAAATGTGGAGCAGCAAAGCCCATGTGCTAATGTTCAAGAGGCTTACAAGGCTGCAGCCATCGCGGCATGGCACCCTAACCCTAACGAGCAAGCTGTGTTCCTTGCTTCTTGGAAGGGGGATTCGGTGGCTATGGACCAGCTCACCTCTGAAGATGTGCACCAGCTCACCTCTGAAGATGTGCATCGTTGGTCTCAGTTCATGTCTCCACAGCCGCCACCAACTCCTGAACGGGTATGCAAGTCTGGGTATCCTGTTGTAGCTGGAAAGATGCGCTCTGAGGCTCAGCAGAGAAGGGTATCCAGAAAGGTGAAGGCTGCATTGCGCAAGGCTCTACTGCAGGATGGGGTAAGTTGATTACATCTGATCCTCATTGAATTGATGAGTTTGTTTGTGTTATTCTTGCTGCTTAGAATAAAATGTTTTGCTAATTGATCATGTTTTGTTTTGTTTTGTTTTGTTTTGTAGAGACCTGCGTACGATCTTCATATCATCTCTTGTGTGAATGAGAATGTTGGTGGCCCAGAGTATTGCGAGGATGTTGCTGAGGATCCCCTGTCTTTTGCCCCCTGCCGCTACCTCTACACTCATGTGAACTTTTTGGCCATTCGGAAGGATTCTTCGTCCGGAACCTCCTACCCGTCCCTCTTCTTTGCTGAGTTTGACAACACAAAGAAGGATGGGGCACCTCTTGTGTGCTGTCTCGTGGAGGAGCCAAAAGCCTTTGCAGGTACGTATGCTTCGTTGAGCAAACATGTTTATTGTTACAATCTTCACAATAGCATTAGTATACAAAGAAATTATTAAAATAAATAGAGTAGAAAATATAGCGAAAGATACCATTATTATAACGGTGTAATAAATAATTTCAAACATAGTAATTCATCATAGCCATTCTAACTTGAAACATAGGAAGTAGCCTTACTAAGAGCTGTAAGGCAAGAATAAATGAACACAAGGTCTCCCTACCGTTTTTAAGGCAAGAATGAATGAACACAAGGTCTCCCTACCACTTTGGCCTAAAGTGTCCTTACAAACAATGAATATTGGCAATCAGTAGTATTTACAACTACCTTGTGTTGACACAATTAGGAGGTAAATCTAGCTGGGGCTAAAGAATTCAATAAAATCTGTTGCGGAGAATTAGTGACCCCTTTTGTTCTTTTTTGAAGTACTACTATAAAACTTTTGAGCATATACACAACAGGGGGGAACTAATTTCATTCAAACCGCATATACACAACATGGGGAACCAATTTCATTTGTACCACAAGGGAGCATTGTAGGTTGTTTGTCCTGTTAAGGTGGCTCTGTGTTTGGGTTTGAGAAGAGGTAGTTAAGGCTTAAGAAAACAGTGTTCGGGGATGGGAAGAGAAAGCTAAGGTTGTGTTAGGCGATGGGAAGAGATACCTAAGGCTTAAGAAAACAGTTGGGCAGATTTTGTTTTTCTCTAACAAGTAGCACCTAGGCTTTGAGTTGCTTGTAATATCACTGAATTATTGTAATATTTACCATAATATTATTCTTATAATTTCATATTTCTAATCATCTTTGTATGACCGCAGAGCATGTGCGAGGCCGCAGGAGCAAGGGTTGTGCATCCAGCTTCGACGAAATTCCATGGTGGAGTTTGA
This sequence comes from Themeda triandra, assembly GCA_018135685.1. Taxonomy (NCBI): domain Eukaryota; kingdom Viridiplantae; phylum Streptophyta; class Magnoliopsida; order Poales; family Poaceae; genus Themeda; species Themeda triandra. The sequence continues at coordinate 131,745 of JAENPR010000384.1, forward strand.
GAAGATGATCCGCGGAGAACATTCTCTGAGCAACTCGTGGCTTATCTGCAAGAACAACTTTGCTGTCCAGCGCATGTGTGCTGTAGAAGAGGATTTCATGTACGTTGAGACTGATTGAATCAGTGTGTAAGGCTCTGTTAACACGCTACAATAGTAGTACTTGAAATGGTTGGTGGTGATGACTTAACCTATTTGAGTAGGAGTTAAAGCCTACAATTCCCGTAAGCTCGTGCTCGTCTGATTTACAATCCTGTGGATGGCAACAACTGGAGTTACTTCGAGTTATTGTGCTCCTTTTGGCTTCTCTCTTTGTTTTACTGACTCCTCTATATGCATGTCCGTTTCTGGCTTCTCATGGTGTAGATCGATATGGATAGCTTCTGATTCTCAATATTTCTTTAATGCCATGCCACTTCCTGATTCTCATTGTTGCCTTTAACGCCATGCCACAACGACCCTCAACAAATGAGTGGCAAGTCTATTTTTTTATGTAATGTCACCTATGCCTTACGTTAGTAAGGAAAAGCGGCCAATCAGCCATTTTTTCCACTAGCTTTGTAGTTCCTTTGTTTTGTTCAGCTGAGCTGCATCTCTTGTCATAGGAAGCTTTGGAGGAACTGCATATGATGTGCTTATAGGTGAAAATGCTACACAAATTTTTTCTTATATATATATATATATATATATATATATATATATATATATATATATATATATATATATATATATATATATATATATATATATATATATATATATATATATATATATATATATATATATATATATATATATATATATATATATATATATATATATATATATATATATATATATATATATATAATTTGCACCTTGGAATATAGATATGGTACACCTCGAAGAGAAAAGATAGATAATTTAATTTGTTTATATCGTCTCTAACATGATAAAAATTTAGGTGATAATTCTTTCTTCATCATGCTGATATTTTGTCACCTTGCTTGGATCACTGCAGTTTGTTCAGCCAAAAATAATTTCAGAAACCGCTACTCTGTAAGTTGGAATTGCGTTCTCTTCATGTACATGCATGGATCAACTACAAACTCATAAGTTCTGCCAAAATCATTCTATGATCCTATATTATGGTGGATTATTAGAGCACAATGTCATATTTCTTAACTAAAAACCAGTCATGGGACAAAGGACATGGTGTGCCCTTTTCACATTGCATAAAAAACTTTACTGCATTCCTTCTTATTGAACTCTAGAATGCTGATTCAATACAATATGCAGTGTTCCCTTCTTTGTGGCGTCCATGTTCACCGCAGAATCATCAGTCTACTTTCCCTTGCTCTCGCTGTTACTTTTATAGTGCTTTATTGGTTCATGTTCTGCTCTATTGATTTTGATTTTTTGGTTTCAGTGCTACAAGACCAGGCAACAACATTGTTCAAATACATGTACACACCTTGCACAACTTTAGCAGTACCGAATTATTTCGATTGCATTCTGACTATTGGGTAGCGGTCTCCAGTCAAAACTTAGGTGTACAAGTTCAAATACAGGTACACAGCTTGCACAACTTTAGGAGTACCGAATTATTTCGGTTGCGGTCTCCAGACAAAACTTACTATATTAAGTCATATTACCAGCACAAAGTTCATAAAAGCAACATTTCGCCTTCCAGCTTATTCTGATTTTTACTTCCTTTGGTCTATTTGTTTGATTTCCATTCTCTGTTTTGACCACTTCCGGCCTGAATATTACCATGCCAATTGTTTGTCATAGTGTTTAGGTCAAGGTTATACGAAGCGCCCTATTCATTTTTACGATGCCACTGTTTCAGTTTGATCCCTCTAATATTCTGTTACACTTTTCATATTTCATTTAGGCATGGTCCGCAAAGAGGTATTTTTTAACTTCTAAGCTTTACCTGTGTCATGACAATTGCCTTAGACAGTTCTGTATTTATTGTTATTGGACAGAGGCCTAATGACTCCCTTAGCTATGGCCGCAAAAGAAGCTTGTGTTTTCTCTGCGGAAACTGGTGCAAAAAACTGCCTCAGACCCAGCTATTGAAATAGACAAAACTAACCCATCAAAGCAAATGTTCTTGCTCTGCATTTAAAATGACTTTCCATAATACATGTTTCACATTAATTGATCTTCTATTATTTTTTATCTTACTACTAATCAAAGAGGGTCGCTTCTACAACTTCTTCCAGGGAATTGGAGCAGAAACAAAGTTCATCATTCATACAAAGTTGGGGGTGCGACACATTTTAGCTACATGGCCATTTACCATTCAGACGACCTTTCACTTCTCAGATGTATGTCCCAGTTTCCTATAGCATTTAGTTCCGTCTTATTTTCATTTGAACGAATGCATCTGTGTAGACTTATTCTTTGTAGCGTGTTCTATCTAATCTCCATAGTTAATTTTATAATATGTGTTCATAACTTATACAGCATACTCAGCTTTTGTGTTCGCCAACCTTCCTAGCACTATTGCACTTATTGATTTCGGTAGAAAAAAAAATGTTTGCGTATTATTTATACATGCCTACTGGATTTTGCTATAGAATACTCACAGATTCTTAGTGCAAATGGCTTACTATGTGCCATAGGTTGGTTGTTTAATTCTTGCCTCTTTGTTTCCAGATACACAAGCACCCATAACCAAATTTGCTGATCTATCCTCATATGTTGCTGAAAAGTGAAAACAAAACAATTCCACCTCTCCGCATTCTATCCTGACTACATAGGTGTTGATCAGTTTGAGTATGTTAGATTGGATTCATGTCATGTGCACTCAATGGAATAATAATTTTAAGTGGTGCTACAATCTTGGGTCAATTCCTCATTTTTGTTCACCTTCAGCTTCTCTATACGTCCACGGTTTTTCCTCAACATGGCTATATGAAAAGTTTTAAATACCAATGTGACTATGAAAGAAGTTGACTCCATAAAACATTATTAGAATCTACTACTCTCTCTTACATATCTCTAGGTGATTTTCTATTTTGCTTCCAGCAGAACTGCCAAAGGAGACGCCTCAGAACAATTCCTCAATTCATTCACTCTTACTATGATAATGCGACTTTGTTAATTTTGTAGGAAGGATTTTACCATCACATAAATTATTTTGCACCTGGATATGTCAATTAAACTAGAGTTTTTTAAAACCTTCAGATGTTATCTTTTATTATACGCTTTTTAGGAATTTATGGTTAGGAATTTTTAAAACCTTCTCTTCATGGGCACGTACAAAGGACCTCAGGTCCACTACTATATGCAATCTTGTATTTAGGTTCCTATATGATTGAATTTGAGGTGTATATTATCATTGCTGTGCCTCAAATTCAATCATATAGGAACCATCAAGACATGCCTAAGGCATATGGCTACCTTCCTAGGAAGGCTATCTGATTTATTTTGGTTTCAATAGCCATACACGCTTATACATTGCTTTGCCTTTTGCACATGAAGTATCTATGTTTAGCTTCTTGTCCTCGCATCTAAAATTCAGTTTCATGTCAACAACTGGTGGTTAGTATTTGTAAATAGAGCTCAAGGTAATAAAAAATCACAATATAACCATGCCATACATATTGAGCCCCAAAAGTTCTTTGATTGCTTCAGCTTGTCTTCTACTCACCCTTCTACAATGATTTTATTTTCAGTCAATTGCCTCAATATCAGCTCTTCCACCTTTTTGCTTATTATCATACTTTATTCAAGCTCAGGAATTAATTGCATCATTGCATGCCATGTTGTTTTTCACTCTGCAGAATGCGCTTGGAAACGAAGCCTGAATGATGTGGAGATCAGAAAATGACATTCAGTGACCAGAAATTTATTTAATTTTTTAATATCCTGCAATCAGCTCTACTAATTCAGTCTTCATTGCTTTATTACTTGGATTTAGTGGTCAGCAGAGTTGCTCCATGCTCACAGTGTGCAGATGTCCAACAAGGAGTTAACTGATCTCCAAAACAGCCAAGGTATATACCACTACAATGCTTTGTCTTACAGGTTATTCTTTGCAACTAAAAGAAATACTGGAATTCACCAAAAAAAAAACTGGGACTCAGTTGCGTACTTCTTTGGCCTATTTGAGTCCCAGGATGATCTAACCCTACCTGAATATATCCTATGAACAAGGTCATACATATCTGTGAATTATACTAGATGTAAGAGCTTATCTTCAAGCAGTAGGAAGTGCATATTGTGAGACCTTCTCATGGCCAGTCACATTTCAAGTGTTGATCTATGTTTTAAAATTCGTTGTCTTCAGTTTAGGTGTGCTTTTGCTAGCTATTCCAAGTATTTATATTGCAAAAAAAGTCATCTGTTGTGTCTATGGAGTATGGACAGAATATGGGTATTGTTTTTATTGATATCATAATATCATTCTAGCCATTCTACTTTCTGTTGCGGGTCTATTATGGAAATATACTGGTCAATATTCCTAGATTTATTTTTTCTTGCAAACAAGAACTATGGTGCCTGTTTTTGCAAGGGTAGTTGGAATTTAGAGCTTGATGATACTTACCTATAGTTATGTCCTACTTTTCCTTTTGAGTCTCGTTATGCTTGGTGTTTCAAAGGGTTCATAATTGAAAGAAACGTGGTGCTTCTTGGTAGTTTTAAATATATTTCAGTTAACAAAATGCACACACCAGAAACATGTCGATCCCTATAGGCTTTTCAACGTCTTAATGCTTCTTAATGTCTTGGTGCTTGGAGTAGGCTTTTGAAGAAAATTAGGAGTAGCCTGCCATGGTGACCTACTGCCTCTTACACAGCTGAAGGTATTGCTGATGTAGAAGACCACCACACTGCATCACAAATTCATACCATGCATTCATCAAATAGATATATGCACATACTTATCTGCCTCTTACACATAGTGAGTATCTCTCGACATACATGGAAACCGAGTCGCCTAACCCTGACACCAAGCTGATGGATTCGAACACCACCGTCGAACAACCTTCGAGATTCAAAAGCAACATCAACCTTCGAGATCGAATAACATCAAGCGATTCGCCTAACCCATTAGATACACAACAGTGAATCCAAATGCTGTGAACCAAGATCTGTCGTTGTTACAGTTCAGACCACTATGTATAATTACTTCGGTTCTTGCTATACTTGAAACAGACCGTCATGGGTACTGTATGCAAACATCAGGCATCTCTCCCCTCTATGAATATTGTGTTTGTATAGTTTCAAAACTAAATGTATGTCAAATCAGTATAAACTATCTCCTAGGCTCTTTCTACTCCATGAACCAAGAACTTTGATCAGCCTTAAGTTCCACATCCCCACTGGGCGTGCAAAGGCGCACCAATCTAGTATGTGCTATTTTGGACCGATCGAGGAGAGAGAATAGTTGTGCCTGCCTGTTTTGCATATGGAACTATACGTTCTTGCATTAACATTGCGTCAGCGTGGCGTCTGATCCTTCCTGATTTCGTTCACGAGTCAACTTGTTGCTCGTGTAGTCCTGGTTGGTGGTAGCGATCGATCGCTCACAGATTATGGGACTGGAAGAAGTCTGTTGCATGGCAAATAGCCAAATACGAAAATGGGAGAAACATAGCGATAGGCCCATACCTATCCAGCCACCAAGTGACGGCCCAATTCATTCACTAACTAACCAAATTATTTATACAGGCCCAGCTGGAAAATAAGGGTGGGCCCAATACACGATAACCTACACCTAAACTGCTAGTTATGCTAAAAATAAATAAGATAAATAAATAAACTGCTAGTACTATGGACCTCTGATTCGACAATCCACAATATAATAATGGAGATTGCTATTCTCCAGATGCCTGATTTTTTTTGAAAGGACCAGGCGATGTGTAAGCCATACGTACCTATCATGCTTCTCGTGTTCCTGGTCAGCTCAAATAAAAAGCAAAAGACAATGCATGGATACCCATCGCCTGAAATCTCAGGCGACTGAACTGTAGGATTTGTGTATAATAATATAATGATCTGCTACATCGTACTCTGCAATTGTTTCAGTTCAGCATTTGCCAAAAATAGCTGAACTGTTACTATTATCTCTGACGCGCTAATACAATGCATCTCGTACAACAGTAACAGGAAGAACGAAGAGAAGCCTGGCTTAACTGAACTGTTAGACTAACAATCAACCAATTGATCGAGCTATCCATAATTTTGTTTATTTTTGCACTAAATAAAATATAATTCACAAGTTTTGCTATTAAAAACAAATAAAACATGCTACTCCTAAATGTCTACAGCATGTTGTATTTCAGTTTTAACGAAATGAAAATGGAGAGTCCCGAGTTAAAAAAAAAAAAAAATTATTGGAGATGCGATGAAACGAACTCACATCCCTTTATCATGCATATCCCCAACTTTAGTTTACTTTGCACTACAAACTATTTTTTTTAACAATGAAGAGAGAAAATAAGGGAGAATGTATCTATGAAATGAGCTACCTCCCAAATTATAGTATATTTTTGCAGTGCAAATTAATTTATTTTCCATTGATGCAAGGAACCGAACCCTTATAAGTACTATATCAATTTTACATATTGCTCTACCATTTGAGCAACATTCCCAATAAAAATGGTTTAAATTTGGCCATGTCATGTACGATTGCATTTCTTGAATCTGGACCTCTGAATGAATGCACGGTAAGTTTCTGACTTAAAAGTTTATTCATGATATGTAGCAGCAATGCATTGACGAATGGCTAAACCATGGGCTAGACATTTTGAATAAAACATTTTTATAACAAAAATGGCTTTCAATCACTGAAGACGAGATGAACAGGATGAACCGTGCATCATCCTGGTCAGCGGGTGGACAACATATATTTCTTTCTGTATAATAATGGAGAATCAATCCTATTTTCACTGAAAACAAAACAAAACAAGTTTAACTGAATCCTATTTTCACTGAAAACAAAACAAAACAAGTTTAACCAGATGACGTCAAAGCGAGATACCAGAGTTGAGGAAAAAAAAAGCATCAAGAACAAACACACAAATTGCAAACAAAGAAACACATATATACATATCTACCAAATATACAAGATGTCTGTTTATATAAAAGTAAATAACAGGGAAACCATGTACAGCTAGCCGCACATCAGTTACAAGCACCATATACCAACGATCAACACATATGTTACATCACTCATAAATTTCACTGAATATCATACAAGGACAAGATGGGGATCTGAAAAAGAAAGAAACTAAAAAGAAACATTGTTGGTCCATATACGGCTGAATATAATGCACCTACCAAACCATTTCAATGCCCATCTGCTAGCTGCTGTTGACGGCTCATCAACTGGAGGTGGTGGAGGTGGAGGAGCAGTCGCGGTCGTCGCCGGCCTCCACCTCACGCCTGTGGAAGCTGCGGTGGCACCCGCAGGCCGCGCATGCCAGCGCCGCCGCCGTGCCCTCCACTCCCGACGCCATGAACTCGCGGCACCCGTCCACGGCGTGCCCGCCGATGGACGCCGCGTGGTTACGCTGGCACTCCCGGTAGTGCACCACCTTCGCCTCCTTCCTCCTTGCTGCCGCAGTGCCATTCGCCATGGACGACGACCGATCTTGCTGAGGCCCCATAGGACGATGGCGTACGTACCTCCGGTTCTTGATGCTAGCTAGCTAACTTTGCGATGGGGAAGATGGCCTGGTGTGGAGACTTGAGAGATGGAAGTAGTAGTAGTGGGAACGACAGGCTCTCTATTGCTATCTATCACGGCTTTGGAGGAGGATGGTGGCCTTTTTTATATGGGGATCACGGGTTGAGAACGAACCATTGCTAGTTGGCTTAGAGCAACCGGGTGCCCTGCTGTGACTTTCTGTTTCACAAAATACACAAATGCCAATGTGTATGTCTATCCACTATGTCTTCTTCATTTTGTCGATTTAGGCATCGCGCTAATTTACACGTAATTTGTTTCTCTTTATCAAAGAAAGATATGTATAGTGAGTCATATAGCAATCCAATATGACTCATAAGAATCGCGTGTTCGACAGAGGTTTCTTTCTTCATGAACACGCCCGACATACATTTTGCTACCCTAGTGGTGGTTCACGCGTTTCGTGTTATAGTGATGTATATTTTAGTCATATTTCGTTTACAAGAATTTTAGTTTTCAAGTGGACGATGAGTCATGAAGCATGATCGAATATGACTTTTATATGATTCACGTCACTAAGACAATTCTTTGATTACCTCATCTTGGCATGGTCATTTCCAAAATTGTTAGCAATGGGGCTCTTTATTTACTTGAGAAATTTTACTATATTTTTTAGGTGGTTCATGATCAGTTAAGTTCAAGTAGTAATCCAATGCTACTTCATGAATGACATTTTAGGGTAATTTAGACCATTTCCACAATATTAATGCATACTCATCTTAGTCTTGGATTTTATTCTTAGGAACAATTGGAAACTTGCATTCATATATTGTTTCTTTACCAGTTTATTTTGATTGTGTGTTTTAGCCATCTTTCATTTATGAGAATTTACGAGAATTTTAGTTTCCATATTTTTGGCACCGATATTCATTTAACAACAATACATGTGCTCTTTATTGAATTCAATTTTTTTTCAGATTGATTATGGTCAGTCAGGTTATAATCCAATCTAGTACTACTTTGTGAATCACATGTTAGTGAGACTATCTGTTTTTTTCACAGCATTAATACATACTTGTCCTACTCTTCGGTTTTATTCTTAGAAAAAATTGGAAACTTGCATATGGATATAGTGTCATTAGTATGCATTTCTGTTTTGTTTTGAATTAATGTTTCTGATGAGTGAGTACGTTGGCACATTATCATGAACAAGTCTGGTCGTTATTTCGGTTGGTACTTGGTAGTGCTAATTCATTTGCACTAACAAAAGGCTACATCCTTATCTTGTGGTGCAGCTACCATATGAGAGCTACTAAAGGTGGCAGTTTGGTGACTAGTATTATGATTTGTCAAAGACCAGCATGACCAACTAACCCAACATTTTTAGTAGTAGTAGGTCCATTTGTGGACAAGATTAGATCAGAATTGACTTGACAAAACGTCTAATGGGTCTCAGTTTGGATAGAGACTCGCCGAGAAAGGTTTTCTTTTATTTCCTGACACTGACATCTTGACAGAGAACCATGAACAGAAAGAAGGAAAATGCACACCCAATTGTCTCAGATTTCAGGGAGTTCCAGTGACTTGTGTACCAACTAGGAACACGTACGGTGTAGAAGGAGGAAATTAGGCATGAAAAGGAGCTATTCCTTGGGTGCACATAGGATCTGAGGTTGGACAGAGAAGCACTCCTCTCCAATTGACTCTTCGTCCTGTGTGCAACTTGCTTCTGCCACCTTCCCTCTGCCTTTTGCCTTTCCTTCGTTCTGATAGACATCTAGCTACCTGAACAAATGAATCATGTGCTCTTATTCATCAGGTCACCATTATTGGTGAATGATGTCTGTATAGGTCTAGCTGTGTGATATGAGCAGCTTGTTTAAATGCAGATCCAGAGCATTTCCTGGAGGCATAGTACCTACCTACTGCATTCGTGCACCATCACCATTAATATAATTACTTCAGAGTTCAGATCTTGTATAGGCTTTGGCCACATTTGAACCTATGACATGACTGACATGTTTTGTCAAAATTTAAGCTAACGTAGCTAGGAAGAATCTTCCATATTATATATATTGGAAAAATGAAAGATGTACCAAACGCAATGTATGGTGGTGTCATATCTCAGATTGAATTGATAGATGCTGGCTGGATACATGCATGGGACTATGGAAGATACTGTGATATCTGCCTGTCAAGGTCGAGTGTTCTCTTCAGGAAACAGGAGAAAGGATTCACAGTACTGTGGTAGAATCAACTAGGCCTTCCCAGTAGATCGAGTAGACTCCAACAGTAGTGACAAAGATTCAGAATGGTCGTTTTCAGTAGCCAAAAGTTGTTTTCTGCGTGGTGGATTTAAACAGTGTTGATGTTTTTATCAAAAGGAAAAAGGAAAGGAAAGAAAGAGTGTTGTGGGAATATTCGGCATGATCACGCACATTTTTTTCGAAAGCATGCATTTGCATGTATTGCTCTAAGAGAATAAGGAGTTCAAGATACAAGCCTGCCTCCCCGGGCGAGATGCCGAGGTGAGGTCAAGCAACACACAACACAAGTCACCGGCTTTAACGGTGCAGCTGGAAGTTGTACTAACTGAAAAACTAGTTGTGCGTCTAGTGGACGGAGAGTGGATCAAGGTGTCACCGGGTTGCCAAAGAAGGCCACCAAGGCGGCGAGGTCCCGGAACCCTGCTGCTGTCCTAGCGAAAAAAGGGTATGTACATGTATGTATTCCTACTCTGCTTGACAACACTTAATAAGAAGAGAAAAGAGGCCGGGGTACCCGTCCGGCTTCTTGAGTGAAGCTTAATTAGGAGGGGGGGCAGATTCTAGTTTGGCCGGTGGCATCCCTTACATCCCAGCGAGAATGCTACCAGGGTTCGAACTCGAGACCTTCCTTTGGAGAGTTTGGTGCTTTGACCATTCCTGCTAAGCTCTCTTCCCAAATTCCCTAATAAATAAGTGTAAGGAAGGGAACATAATTCATGTATGAAAATGCCATTGCTTGTCATGTCATTATCACAGCTACCATTTTGAAACTGTAAACACTTTTTTTGAAGCCTCCTTACTGGGTACAGCTGTAGCATCTGTTCAGCGTACATACTCACACCCCACACACACCACGCACACAACTCACACCCCCATGCACACTTTACAGGCCTACAACTACACACAGTAGAAACCGCGTCCTTCTAGAGATCGACGAAACATGAAGTTCCGTAAACGACGGGCACGTCGTACTGACCATTGTGGCATCACGCGCAGGAGGCAACATGATTTTATTAACAGGGAATAAAATCCCTGAGTGAGGCACGCGAGTTGCGAATCCAGGGATTCGAACTCACGCCTGGCCACTCGCTCACCTGGCGAGGTGACCAACTGAGCTACGAGCTCGTCCTCGAAACTGTAAACACTTGAATTATTTGCTACTCCCTCCGTCCTGAATTAAACATAATTCATGTATGAAAATGCCATTGCTTGTCATGTCATTATCACAGCTACCATTTTGAAACTGTAAACACTTGAATTGTTTGCTACTCCCTCCGTCCTGAATTAAAGAGCATTCTAGCCATTCTAAGACAAAATAAGAGAGAAGTCAATAGACGTATATACCCATCATTTATCTTCCTAATGTATTGAAATCTATTTCTATTTTGCATGATTAAAGGGTGAACTATTAGTTCTTATACAAAATATAGCAAGTGCATAAGTTACCTTCCTTGTAAAAAACAATCACATACTCTTATTTAAGTAAATATTATCTTTTTTTCCTCTAAATGCACTATATTTGAGAACACCTTCCAACGTCTAGAATACTCTTTATATCAGGACGGAGGGAGTATATGTCATTGTCATAATCACTGTTGCATGCACAATCTTTGTCCTTGGCTTTATGTTATTTTCCTTGATGAATATGCAGGTTAACTTTAAAAATAAGCATTGACGATTGTGAACTAATCTTTTCAGGACATACGTACGTACAGTGGTCAGTGAGGTACTCCCTCCATCCTGAAATATAGAGCGTTCTTGCCATTATCAGAGAAAATAAGAGGGAGGACAATAGACGCATGTACCCCTTACTTAACTTCCTAAATTATTGAAAATTGATCTGTATCCCTTGATTAAAGGCTGCAAACTAAGTTTTCTTTTAGAAAATATAGAAACCAGTCAGTCACGTATTGTTATTTGAGAGAATATTATTTTTTTTGTTTCTCAAATGTATTATATTTGAGGACATCTCCAAACCCAGAATGCTCTATATTTCAGGACGGAGGGAGTACTTACGATCGGAGTTAAGAGTTAAGACCCCATATCCAGTTGCCAAGTTGATGGACTTTGGCCAACTTATGTCAAAATGGACTTTGGTCCTTTTTCTTTAATTACTAGCCTTAAATAACGCAATATCCATGCAAGTACTAACAAACAATGGTAGCCGCTAGCTTTTCATCATCACAAACATCAAGAATGAACAAATGGTATATATTACACTACCACCAGTATACCTTATTGCTTGGTACTCCTACAGTTCTACTCCACACGAGCTGCAGAGTGCAGAGAACCAAATCTTGGGAAAAAGTTCTGCAAGTACAATTTGCCATTTTCCTGATAGGAGCATGGTGCTTATGGAATGAGAGAAATGGTTTTATTTTCAACAATAAAGTTCCCAACCTTGCATCTTGGAAAGCTGTCTTCAAAGCTGAAGTATCTGCACATCTGATCAGAATCAAGCATAGCCTTCACCCTTCCATTCTTCAGTGGCTCGACGCCTTGTATTTTTATCTTCTTTTTCAGTTTTCAGTTTTCAGTTTTTTAGTTCTCAGCTCTAGTTTAGCTTAGCAAGGTAGCTCTTTTTTCTCCTCCCTTTCTAACCTCTGGTTAGAACCCCTGTAAGTCCTCTGTACTTTGTCTTTGGATTCAATTTATTTCTTTGGTTGCCGGGGGGCTTTGCCCCACGGTTCTTGCTCAAAAAGTACAATTTGCCATGCTAATTTATTTCCGTGTACGTACTAGCTCGTCTCTATAATTGTAAGGGCTCAATTTGTTTGACCCTGAACACCGTGGATGGCGCATCCATCAGCTGAATTGGCTGGCTCAGCCCGACACCCTTTGGCATGTGAAGGAGCAACGCACTTGAACACGTACCTGTCGGCCAGCTCGGATGGCTGCAAGCGCCGCAGACTTGGTCGGACACTGACATCATGTGAGTGTGACATGGAACACGCTGACGACGATCCACCATCCGCACGAGCGCAACAGCGATCGATGGAACGAAGAAGAAATTACAGCATACAGCAGTATGAACGATTTTTTCTGAACTCTTGGCATTGTGTGTTTTGCAATCTCTGAAGGGTCGAGTTGACAGTCAGAATCCGCGGGCGTCAAATTGATCGGTGGGTCCACACGAGTAGGTAGCGAGCGACGGGACGGGCAGGCAGGTGGTGGCGGCAACGGGAACGGAAATGGGGGTGTCTGCCATTCGTTAGCAGAGGAGGATATGTCCGCGGCCTCGTGTCTGCCATTCGTGACTACTGAAAGAGAGACTGATACTCCCTTTCAAAAAAAGAGAGACTGATACTAGAGGTGGGTGGGTTGGTTGGTTATTTGCTTCTGTATGCAGGCCACTGCAGCTACACCGAATCCATCCGAAACTTAACAACACATGGGTGGAAAGTGGAATCAAACTCAATGCAGCAGGGAGGGTGCAGCTACACTCATGTATTGGTGGTATATACTCCCATAAGTTCAGTAAAAAGATACTTATATAGCTCTATAAAACAGAATGAGTCAAACCTTGACTAGGTTTATATTTACATGTTATTAATATTTATGCTTCTGAATATGTTTATATCAGTACAGTATATCTATGATTCATCTAATTATATACTCATTGCGTATTGTAAACATTAAATATTATTGTGATTTTTGGTCAAGCTTAAATTTTTTAGAGATTCGAGGAATCGAAATCTGTGCCTTTTTTAATGGAAGCCAGGAGGCCCCACTTTATCGATTATCAAAATGATTTCATTCACTACCATAGTTTCTAGAATAGAATTAGGAGGTTCGGTCCAAATACAATTTAATTACCACGTGCTCGAAGCATCTCAGAAAAAACTTTTTCTAAAAACTCAAGAGAGGGGGGGGGGGGGTGTTGGACACCGGGACAAATGGCAAGCATTGACTGCACATGCAAATTTGTGAATGGAGGGGAGGATTTAATAAGTGCCTATTTATAGGGAGGCCAGATATGAAAACGGTGGTACGAATGTTCTTTTTCCTTTTTCTCAAAAAATGAGTTGAAAGTTGTTTGAAGGAACTCCAAGGATGCAATTTAGGGCATGTTTGGTTCTCATGACTATAACTAAAGTAGATTAAAATATTTTATTAATCTTTTAGTCCATCTTGAGTGACTAGTGCAACTAAAGTATTTTACTCATATTTTAGTCTTTTTTTGGTATTTTAGTCCCTAAATGATTAAAGTTTAGTTCACTTTAGTTTTAGTCATGAGAACCAAATTGACGCTTAGTTAAGGCTCTATCAGATGAAATACATTCCTGACTGTCTTTTACAGTAAAAAGTTGTAGCTTTTGTAATCTAGAGATACCAAAAAAAAAAAAGATATCAAAACCGAAAATAGCATTTATTGGAGATACGAGGAATTCAAAGGGACCTGCTAGCGCTCGAACGTTCTAGCGTAGAACGCTGCGCTAGCAGGGCCCGGCCCATCTTCCCGCAACGCTCCACCCCGCGAACGCACACGCACGCGAGACACACACACGGACCATCCCCGTAGTACTCCGCAACCCCTCGCGAGTGCAGGGCCATCCCCGTGCCGCACCAACACCCACCGCCGGCCATGCTTCCCTGCACCCTTCCCTGCAACACGCAAAAGAGAACTCAGAGATGTTTTAGAAACAACATGGGCACAACATTTGAAACAAAATAGAAAATAATATAGAAACATTTGAGAAAAAACAACTGAAACACACTGAAAACAAAACATGGAAATAACATAAAACCCAAATCATTGGACAAGAACTGAGAAACAAAAATTAGAAACAAATAAAACAAAAAAAATAAAACATATGAAACAAAACGAAAAACATAATGAAATAAAGGCACCAGCCACCCCCTCCATGGAGAAACATTGTATGAAAAAACAGCAAATGAAACAAACCCAAAAATATAGATGAAACATCAGACGAGTTGAAACAAAGAAGTGTTTCTATACTAAAAACAAAACTGAGAAAAGAAAAGAAACAACAAGAACAAAACCAAAATTTGAAACAAGCGAGACGAGAAAATAAAAGTGTTTCGAAACAGCAAGTGTGCTCCTATTGAAACAAGGAGATCAAACAAATTGAAACAAAAAAAAGTGGGGAGGAAGGAAGCAGTACGAGGCCTTTGATCCACTTTGAAACAAATCAAAAAATCCGATGCAGCAATTGAAAACCTTTCAATGCAACAACACGCACCTGTCCCTCGAAACAACCGGCCGAGGAGGATGTCCCGCCGACATTGCCGCCGCCACATCCGGTCGTGGCCGCCGCCGTCGCATCTAGGCACGGCCACCGCATCCAGCCACGACCACATCCGGGGCACGAACTCCTTGAAAAATCCACGGTGTCGTTGTTGACGGCGTCCATGGCGGCGTTGAGTGCGTGGTACCCCACTGCGCGGCCGAGCGCAGGGCCATGCGCCGGAGCAGCGCGCCGACGGCCACGGAACCCTAGCTCGAACACCGGATTTCCGAGGGGAGGGAGAGGGGAGAGAGACGATTGAGGAGGCCGGATCCGGCCGGATCCATTGTCGTCCCCGCCGGAGGCCGGATCTGGGGAAACAGGTGGACAATTGCATGAAGGAAGGGATGGAGGGAAGGAGGAGACCGGATCAGGGCAAATCCACCACCGTCCCCGCCGGATCCGGTGCATCCAAGGCCAACGTCGCCGGATTCCACGGCCGCCGCCGGCGGATGTAGCGGAAATGCCATGGCCGGGGCGTGCCATGCAAAGGATGATGCGAAAAAGGAAAAAAAAAGAGAGGGAGGAGCACGGGCAGGCGGCGGCCATGCACGGGAGGTAGAGCTCGCGCGGAGTCTCGGAGCGGCGCATGCGGAGGCGATGCGCATGGCGCCGGCGGCGGCGGACGAGCGAGGAAAAAGCGAGAGACTGGGAGTGGATGAGAGAGGAGACCGAGAAGGGCGGAGAGAGCGAAGAAACGAACGGGTGCATGTGGGGGAGGTGGCTGGTGGGCGTGAGTGAAGCTGCTGGAGTGGGCCGCGCGGGGTCGAGTTGGGCTTGGACACATCGTTCTATGATTAGAACGTCCTAACAATAGCGTTACCGGAATTCAAACCCCCTCTAGAGCTACACCGCCAACTGACAGTTTGCATTACCCTGAAATAAAAAAGACAGTTTGCCTTCGTTTGACTGGAGTCCCCACCCCGACCGCGAAGACTCCCGGCGACCATGCCATGACTCCCTCACCGGCGGCCGCGGAGGACCGCCCTGCGACTGTGACTCTGACTCCCTCACTGGCGGCCGCGGCAACTCCCTCCCGGCGGCTTCGAATCCCTCCACACCGTCGACTGCCACTGCCTCACCGGCGGCCGCGACGACTCCCTTTCGGCTGCGGCGAATCCCTCCCCACTGGCGACCGCGAATCCTTCACCGGCGGCTGCAGGGGACCGCGATGACTCCCTCTCGGTGGTGGCCGCAGGGGACCGTCTCGCGACTCCTTCCCCGGCCGCACCCTCCGGATTCCGACGGTGAGCTCCTCTGGAGACCGCGCCCCTGCTTGTCGGAATCTATCGTTCCCCGGCCATGCCGCCGTCCAAGTCCCTCCCCGTCTCCCCGTCCCCAATCAAGGGCCTTACTCCATTCCAAAGCAACTCTGGTTCGCGGATGTTAATCCCGCTGATCAACAGTAAGGGTAAGGAGTTTGCAGTCCCCAGTAAAACTACTGAACATAGTCCAGCTCCTTGCGATCATTAGAAGACCACTAAATCTCCTGAAGTGTTTATCACAGATGACGATATCTTCAATACTTAAGAAAGCAGTATGCAGATGTGGAAGACGAAATTAGGGATTAACTTAGAAATAAGAAGCTGTAAAAGTTCATGAGGTGATCCCTGAGGCTATGGAAAGTGGTACGTCAAATCAGAAGGAGTGAATGAAACAAGAAAGACATCAGCTTAACTACTATGGACAAGAATGAAAGAATGGCCAAAAAGAGGAACCTTGAAGGTAACAATCCATCAAAAAACTTTTTTTCCGTCTTACCAATTGGAGAAATTTCTTCTTTATCTTGTGCTATGGGTGTTGTTTTAATTGAATGCGATGATTTTGATACCTTTGACTTAGTAAAGGGCTTAGAAACTGTAAGACATAACCTGTATAACCTGTATAATAAGCAAAGAGAGGGGAAAAAAAATCAGGATTCTCAAACTGAACCATAATGTTCCTTCCTGACATTAAAGTCATTTGTGATGGTCTCATCACTCTATTTGCCACAGCCATCACTCTATTTTCCATGACTTCAATGAAAATCTTAAAACTCAACTTCAATGTACAGATATGCATATATTTTTTAATATGTTTGATCTTTTTCTTCCAGCAACAGTGATATAATCCCAAATTTCAACCTCTGAAGAGGGAGAGCACCATTATGAAAGTCCTCAAACATGGCCACATCCTTAATTAGACTCCAAAAATACTGTTAATCCAGTAGGGTCCTTTATTGTATTTCATCTGCAAATGGAATTTCTCACTTCCTTATCAGTGAATTATTTAATTAGGATCTTATACTTTCTGCTTCTATTCCTTGATTTTCCCCTCTTATTGATCTAATCAAAATATTTTAGTCTTTCTTCTTTCACCATTTGTCACTTATTTATTTTCTTCTCTTTAAGTACAAATTGCTTCTTGATAGCACCTATAAATATATATGCGTGTGTGACAAAAATTTTGTACAAAATCTCGTCAGACAAAAACAGGTTCGGCTAAACTACCTAATATGGTCCCTTCATATTAACACGGAAATGCATGAAAATCATAAATCAAAAGTGCCCACTCACAATAATTACAATAAGATGCAAAGTGTCGCACTTATTACATGGAGCCATACATACTCCTTCCTTCTATGACAGATACTGAGCTTGGGCACAACCATATATGCCCATATGTTCAAAGCACACACACATCCAGCTGACACACAACAATAATAATCCAGTCATTTTGGAAGCACACCATGCTCCAGGTGGAACAAATAAAGTAAACACACAGATGCACACAACACAACATGGTCACATATTCACAATGAACTATGGATGAATAACACATGCACACAACTGAGCTTGCACCTTGCACACACAAGATAGCAGTCCTGGATCCTGGCAAATAAGCAATGAATGGATCCAAGGATGGAGAATAAATGCATACTTTTTCTTAGACAGTGCCGATCCCTTTGTTTCTTATTTTGCTTTGCTCTCCTGATGCTGTAGCTTGTTGTGTTTAAGAAGAGGTTTCTTAATATGTGTATGGATGTCTTTTCTCACATGATGAGGGACAGAGTCACCGTTGAACTCAAACTCCTTCAGTTCCATAAGGTGATCAATGCCAGAGAGAGATGTTATCTTAGTGAACGTCCAGATAATTTTCTCAAGCTTAGGAGCAGAATCCTTGTCAAAGCTGATGTTGGAGATCTTGGAGCAGTTGACAATAAGATGTTTGAGCTTTGGGAACTGAGCTTTTTTGAATTCAAGATTGCTGTCGTCATAAGAATATTCCAAGAGCAGTAGCCAACACAATTTTGTTTTTGTTGCAAAGATTTCTATATCATCTTGCTTGAGGAGGGTATTAGAAAGAGTTACCTTGGCAATATGTTGGGCATCAGCAAATGACGAAAGGGTCCTATGAGTCTTCAATTCAATTTCTCTAAGCTTTGCAAGGCCGCCGACCCCATGAAGACACTTTATATTTGTACCTGACATGACAATCTTCTCAAGCTCAGGAGTTGCTCCATCTTCAAATGTGATGTCAGTCTGCATGCTTGAGCCCTCAAAAAGAAAGTATTTGAGATGCTTAAATTCTCCTTTCTTGAAGGTGAGCGTGCTGTCCCCATCCCTAATAATTGACTGAGCAGAAGCTGTTGTCCCATCTTCAGGTACAATTGCTGGCTTTGGGTCAACACAAGTTGTCGCTCCATCTTCATGTATGACTAGCTTCGTAGCTGTAATTGGCTCACCATCTTTAAGTAAAAACACAAGGTGTTCATTGTGCTTCAACTCGAGCTCCTTCAGGTTTGGAAGGGCACCGACCCCACAAAGATGCTTAATGTTGGTGTGGACCAGTACAATCTTCTCGAGCTCAAGCGCTGCGTGGTCGTCGAAGTTAATCTTGTCAGTCCCGTTGAGCCACTCAGCAATAAAATACTTGAGATGCGGGAAATATTGCTTCTCAAAGATGAGGATGTTGTCTCTGTATGCATTGTAACGGAGCCTGATGCAGCGTACTTTGGGAAGCTCTCCAACGTGCATCAATGTTCTTTTGTCCAACAAGGTGCGACTCAGAGTTACCTTAGTAAGTTCTTCGCTACCTTTAGCTAACACTGAGAGGAGCCGCACAACATTTGTGAATCCATCGATGCTCAGGCTCTCAAGAACCTTGGGTGGTTGTATCAAGCGAAGGTGCAGATCTTCTCGGAGTAGATGTTGATCCTCAATAGAATCAGAATTGCCCTCTTTCTCTCTTCTGGTTTTAGATGCAGTGCCCATGTTCGCACTTGTTGTTTGAGATATAGTGATGGATAAAGACCGGAGGCATTCTTTCATGTCACTGATTGCCCAAAGTAGATTCTTGAGTTGTTCTTTGTTGTCACCGATAACCACACCAAGCTTGCTGAGCTGCCATAGTTTTCTAATTTCTTTTAACTCAGCTCCATCCCTTGAAGAAGCCTTGACATTGGACAGTACCTCCATATTTTCCATTTTGTAGACCTTGCGAGGGATGTGGACACTGAAGCACATTGACTTGTCACCCCTGTCGAGTTCACCCATTTCATGATCTGCATTACTTGGATCAATCCGACCAGCTAGCAACCTCCTCAATTTTAGGAGTAGAATACATCTTGTTGCACTCTGACGCACATTGGTGTGCCGGATGTCCAATACCTCCAGCTCATGAAGGTTGTTGATTTCACTTGGAAGATCATCAACATTTGTTTTCCTTAGGCTCAGATACTTAAGACGTAATATCATGCTGCATATGTCCTTGAGGTAGTTCTTGTTCAAGCATGTACAGCCTTCCAGATCTAGCAACTTTAGCAGCCGCAATTGAAGTGAGTAATTCGAGAGGCTCTGCACAAACTTATCGATGGTATCAGAGGCACGAAGTTGAAGACCACTCAAGGTGGAGAAGTGGCGAGCTCGGACATGCGACAGGCGTGCATCCAAAATGTGCTCTTTACTGGCAATTCTGGTGATGAACTCATGGACTGGACTGCCTACCATGCAGCTCTTGACCATTCCTGATGCACTAAGATCACAAGGCATAACAAGGCATCGATCGACCAATGCATTGAAACATCTCTTTGCATGACGCACTACCATGAGCCAGTCTTCCTTTGTTATTAGCCCTTCTATAGCCCATCGCTCTATTGCTTTTGACCATTTGATGATGTAACCTTGAGGGAAGATAGCTAGGTTCAACAGGCATGCTTTGTGTTCTCTTTGCAGGTCTCTGTAAGAGAATTTGAATATCATCTTAGCATTAGTAACATTAGTGGCCATTGAGTTCTCCGAAGCCTGTAGGGTCAGGCTGTCATTCAGCCTACTCAGCTCTTCACCAGTCCTGTTAGAATTTGCGTACAAAGCATGAGCAAACATCCTCATGCAGGATTCATTGGGATCACACTTGACCAAGATGTCACGGAAGATCTGGGAATTGTTGGTGTTGCCACCTTCAGCCCCCTTTGGCTTGTGACCTTGAGCAAAACATCATGGTACAGACCAACAAGGGAACAGGTTATAGGCTCCCCTGGTGGACAGCAAAATTCCATGGCCCTCTGGTTGTTCTTCGTGATCACTGTCACAGCACTGCCATCTCCACAGCCCAACAGGCTCAAAGCATTTCTTATGCCATCCCACTGGGATATGTAGCCTCCATCATCGATGATGCTAATCAGGGTCTTACGATCCTTCAACACCGTAATTTTGTCCGCCATCCCTTTTATTAACAGCTGTCGCCTAATCTCCCATATCATCTCGTCCACCTTGTTCTCGGTTTCATGGACAGTCGGTGAGCTCAACATAGCAGGGTCAGTAACAATGCTGCTTTGATCATGAAGTCCAGCCTGCTGCAGGACAGGGTTGGATCGACCTTTGGCTTGTTCCTCGGCGACAGAGTTGGCTTGCGGATGCTGGAGTCTGGAAAGCAACTCCCATATCATGTCTAGTGCAATCTTATGGTTGTCTAGTGCAATCTTGTGGTTGTCTAGTGCGATCTTGTGGCTGTGGAGGATTTCTTTAATGCGGTCCTCCTGATAGCCAGATGATGGTTGTTGAAGCATTACACTATTGGTGTCTTGGTCCTGTAGGGGCTTGGTGGTGGCCACGAACACTTTCCGCAGGATGTCTTGATATTGGGTATCGTCCAAGCAAATCACTGGTTTATTAGGCTCCTGGGCTTTACCCGCCTTCTCCATATGCATTTTAAGCAAATCGGCTGCCTCTGGAATGATCTCCTCCGATGATCTCCCTATCATGCTGCTGGATCCTGTTTTGTATCCTGGATTGAGCATCATTAAAACCTGATGTAGCAGGACTAAGGGTTTCTCTGAGGGGAGACCAACAGTTGTTGATTTGTTTGTGTCTCCAGTCTTCTCGCTCTTGGCTCCTGCAATCTTGACATCTGCATCTCCAATCTTGCTCTTGATTTCTTCAATCTTGGCACGGACTCCCATCTCAGAAACCTGTGTCCTGATGGCAGAACACATTTTCCTTTGTTCATTGAAAACTGTCCATATATCGACAGCTTGTGAACCTGTACCGCTGGCACTGCCTTGTGCCTGGTCCTCCTGGTGGCATTCACGCCAGATGTAGTACAGGATCTCCTGAGGCAGTAGTGGAAGATCCCAGTAGTGGTGCAATGCCGATAGATTGATCAAGACCTGCCTTGTTTCGAAACGAGAGGACACCAAATCCAATGCTTCTTGTGCAACAGCGCTGGAATCCTCTTCACCGTCCGCCGATGCCACAATGGCAATGGACGGTATTGAGTGTCCCTGTTTGCTGTTCGAGCTGAGCCAGCTGAGCAGTTTCTCGGCACAAAAGTCCTCCAGAGTGCGGGGCTGTAGTGCCCTTCGACGAGGATCGTCCGCTGCCTCCTCTTGGTTTCTGACGTCGTCGTTCGTCCTCCTCCTCGTCTTCTGCTGCTGCCGCTGCGACTGCGACAATAGGTGTCGCCGCTGCCGCAGCTTCAGCACCTTTAGACGATGATGATGAGGTCGGCAGCAGTGGTTGTGCTGCAGCAGCAGCATAGGTGGAGGCGGATGTGGATTCCCGTGAATAAGACTTGTCCTTCGCTGGGACCTCCACGCCGTACCTCAACCGCCGCTTGCCGACGTCGCTCACCCGGTCCCTGAGCTCACGCAGCCGAATGGCCGCTCTGTGCTGGGCAATCATCTTCTGCGCCGCCCAGTATGTCCACCAGACGTAGCGCCGGAAGCCGCCCCGCGCGAGGTGGACCGCGAGGTCACCGCTGCGCAGGTAGTTGTCGACGCAGTTGCTGCAGTCGTGGGCGAGGTCTCGCACCTGCTTCATCCACGTGCGGACCTGCTTGTCGTGCCCGCCTCCGAGATGCGCCGTCTTGGACAGGTGCTCCAGGAAGCTATTCATGCTCTCCATCTCCTCCCTGATGAACTCCACGTCGCTCCCGACGCGGCCCAGCAGCCGCGCCTCCTTCTGAAGGAGGCCCAACAGAGAGCTCACGGCTCCGGACGCGAGCTCCGCCATTGCTGCGACTGTGAGTGCACCGTCGCCGCCGGCCGGCCGGACGGCTGGTGAGCTGTGTATGTCCCCCGCACCGCTTGCTAGGAAGGTGTAGCACAAATGGAGAATGCTTTAGCTCTGTGTTTATTCCTTTCTCGCGTTTGGCTGTGTGCTTTGAGTGTTTCTTTGGGTCACACAATGATGTCCCTTACTTTAGCTCAATGTTTATTCTTTTATCGCTTTTGTCTTTGCGCTTTGAGTGTGTCAGTTGTGTTAGTATCATGTTTCTTGCTTCCAGACTTTAGCTCTTTCTTTATTCTTTTCTTGCGTTCGGCCGTGTGTTCGATCAGATCCCTTATTTTTTACCACAATGCACGAGCACATCCTTACAATCATGCACCGATAGGAGGTTTAGGTTGTGTTTGGTATATCTGGTATATCTCTATTAGTGAAAAGTCACGCAAAATGCCACCATGCATCGCAGAACATGCAGAGGCATGGAAGAAGAAGCGACAGGCTTGCATACGGGGCATCCACGGCTAAATACGCTATAGGCCCCTGCGGGCACACGCGCCGGTCTAGGAGCTAGCGACTAGGAGACCTCTGGTTATTTACCACACAGTATGCAGATTTCATGATGGAGGTAAAACCTTGAGAACCTTGAGAAGTCTGAGAGCGGATGGAGAAGCTCCACCAAATGCACCTTTAGCATTTAAGAACAATTAGTCCATTAACTCGTGCTCTTACACTCAGTATAATCTTAGAAGACATGAGGGGTTAAATGTTTAGGCTAACACCAACAACTAATAAATAATACTTACTAGCAAAACATGCTCATGTGTTGCAACGGGAGAAAAACTATCGTATATTTAGGTGATCAAGAAGAAGCAGAGAAAAGAGGATACTTGCAATGTGCCACTTTGCTAGCAGTTCTCTCTATGGCCGCTTGCTGCGGCGCTTTGATATGAGATTTGGGTGGGCACCCGCTTCATCCCGATGAGTAGTCCGGTAGACTTAAATGCATAATGTTTCGGTGGTTCACATTGAGTCCCAGCCCCCACGGCGACAGATGTTGAGTCCCGCGCCTTGAGGCAACACATGTCGAGCCCTGCGTTCCAATCATGCACCAATCCGGTCCCTCTTCACATAAACATCACTCGTTGTACTCGGTCGTCATTCTTTACATAGATGCTGCTCTTTACCTATTACTTCGCCATCACATTACCTGGTTTCACTACAAGAAATGGTGTTTTACATGACGTTTTTTTGGTGAACTTCTCAAAAATCATCACAGAATTACACGGTGTGTGACGGTTTATTCCAATGGCGATACAGCTATGATGGCTAGTTTGGTTTATTCCAATGGCGATACAGCTATGATGGCTAGTTTAGTTTTCGTCATTGTTGGACGTCACAGAGTAATATAACAACTCAGTTGTGAATTTGAGACGAACAACTTGGTTTGGTCACAGATGAAGCATCCAACATGATGCTGATGCAGACGTCCACGACAATCCTATGTGACCATAAAAATCACTATAAATGGGAAAGCTAGGACCGACTTGTCGGTGTAATTAAAATGTGCCAAAATTATTAGAGCCCCAAAATCAAAACTTGGACAATCATCTACTTATCATGTATTAGAGTGTTTTATTTCTTTTCTTTAGTTAAATTGCGAGCAAATATGTCAGAAAATCTTTAAAAGTTATGGCGCATAGGAATCGATCTTAGCCCTTGGGAAGGAAACCGAGCATGCAAACCACCCGAACAAGCATGTTATTTTAAGATTATTTGAGCCTTTCAATATTTTATAAAAAAGAAACAAATTAGCAAAATAAGAAGAGTGCAGATGAGAAGAATAAGGCATACCACTGCACTATAGCTCTATTTGTGATATTGTTAGTTCTTTTGCCAATTAGTCCTATGCGGATACGGATTGCACTTCCCAAGCTGGATCAAAGTGCTATACACGTTAGATTGCGCCCAGACAGTTTAAGAGAGAGCGGACAGAATTTCTGGGCAGAAGGACATTTTGCCGTTTTATTATTAGGGAATAGATATTATCTTTCAAGCAATTTTCCTTTATTCATTTTCTAACACACAATGATACTACATAATCTCTATAGTTGCCCTAATATGTATGTTTTTTTTTTTATCTATATCCATAGTTTTCTCTCCTGCATATTGGGAACACGTGGTTGACAAATACCTATGTGTAGCAATTTTTCTGATGAGCGATTGTCAACAACAACATGTGGGTTAGCGTTTTGAACTAACCGGGCACACGGAGTGTGTCGAGCAACTTGTCTCTTGGCTTGTGTTGTGCAGGTGTTGAGCTCGGAGGCGGTGGTCGACGGCGTGGAGAAGGTCATGTGAGACGTGCCGTAGCGATGGACCATGGCGGACGTCAGGCTTGGACCAAGGGACCCAGAGGCCAGACGACTAGCCGCGGTGGCTGACACTTGAGATATCGACAAGTGCAAGTGTACATGGAGTGACTGTGTCGACCAAGTCAAGACGACGGTCATGCAAGTCGAACAGACAGCTCTGGAAGACTTGGCGCCCGGGTGGTCGAGGACATTAGTGACACATGTCAAGTGGCCGGGGGCGCATATGGACTACACTACTCACAGACGATTTGGTGGTTTGGGCCTCAAAACCATCAGCGGCCGGTTTCGTGGGTTTGGGCCTCAAAACCCGGCTCAGCTCTCTCTTGTCTAACATGTAAAATAAATGAAAGAGAGGCCAAGGCCAAAAAGAGATAGGGTTTGACCCTAGAACCGGAACCGTGATCTACATGCATGCACTACTATATAAAAATGATTTTGAATGGTACACTTTATTTTTTAGAGGTGGATCCATCATCACAGCAGTCTAAACTCACATGGGCCCATAAATTAGACCTTTAGAAATATACTATAGACAGCTGAGATTGTCAACCACCTCTAAAAGTGACCACTTCCAGAGGTGGCTAGAAATAACAACATATGAAAATGAGGGTTATTACTAGTGGTGACTAGGAACACTAATTGTCCCTAGAAATATGTTTCTAGGGTTTCTGGCCCTAGTATTGCCAACGGCCCTTGGATATCGATTTCTAGAGGTAAATAATGTTTTGGGCCCCCTTCAAAGATCAATTTTGAGAGGTCGTTTATACCAATCCTTGAAGATGGATGATGTCTATCCACATAAATAAAGGTGGTTCCTTTGGCCACCTCTTGCTGTTGTTTCATATCTAGAATTTGTATATGTTCGATTCATTCGAAGTAGCCTAGCAGCCGAAAACTCAGGATTTATACTGGTTCAGGGAAGAACCCTACATCTAGTATATGGTGGTGATGTGTCACGCCCATTTTTAAGAACAAGAATGAGGCGTATCCAAGCCTTATGTGAATCCCCAGAAGTCATCCACATAAGTTGACAAATCGAATAAATTGTACCATCTCAAAGTTTATCACAATACGAATGAATAAATGTCACATAGTCTTTACATAAATAGATAATAACGATAGCAAACTCTCAAATACTAGTAGACTCTCAAACACTAATAAACTCTCAAACGATGGTAGACTCTCAATGGCGGAAGCTTCAACACAGGGACACGTCGACTGGTTGACTCAAGCTAGTAATCATGGCGATAGCTCTCAATCCAATCCTCATCTGTTACCCATCCGGGATTTTCCAAGTAATGAAGTAAAACAAGTGTAAGTACAACGTACTTAGCAAGCATAGCAGGGGGTATATGAAGCTCAAAAGGCTGACACTGGTTAACTGCATTAGCTTTTAGTGTATATCATATTTTAGCAATTAGCATCAAGGTAGTGTTCCCAAACCACATGATCAAGTAAACATGATAAAGGTAACTTAAACATCATTATAGCATAAAACATAATTAATGGGGGTGATCACTTATTCGGTAAGAATCCCTTGGCCGCCCGACCGTGGCGCGGACGACATATCGATTTAACTCTGCGCGAGAGGTGTACCCTTTCCCGTGAGTCGTGATTTGCCCTTTCGCCCGAGGGGATCAGCCTCTTAGTTCTCTACCAAGGAAAACCGACGGGGTTCACTATAAAGTTATGCATAGGTTCGTCTAACAAGATAGGGTGCGGGGTCATCGGATGTAGGGAATCCCTCCTCCCAAAGTAGCACAATACCTACCCGGCTATACATACCATGGAGAAGCCGCCCTATACCCAACTCGCACTCCTCTAACTTGCTAGAAAAGGTCCTAGGCACAACTAGAGCGAGCCATGTAGCTCCCACGGTGGCACGTTAAGTCCCTAGGATGATCGCTTACAAATAAGTCATCTTAATCAAGGTTGCATAATTAATTAATCATGTTACAAGATCATGGTAAAAGCACTAGCATCACTACCCATCATGCATAACCCAAGTCGTCAAGGCAACGGTAATCAATCACTAGGTGAAACTAGTAGGGTAGCAAGACACATGCATATGAAATTTAGTGGATTAATGAATAGGACACAAGGATGGTCCTACTATACTTGCCTTGATCCAAATGTTCCTGGGGTTCCTGCTGGTCTTGAAAGAAATCCGGGCCTTCAACGAAACCCTCACCGTACGAACGAAACCGCGACCAACAAGCGGCAACAACCAAGCATCCGATTCATACATACACGAAGCAAACATATAATTCTATTAGAACAGTACATCAAACAGAATAAAAAATTAAAAAGAGTTCATAAAAATATTCTATGCGTCGCTACGATCACATGGACATCAAGATCATCTAAATCGGAGCTAATACGGAGAAGATATGAGCATTTGAATCTGGATGGCAAAACTGTAAATAGTTGAAAGCGTATTTTGACTCGAACAGACCGGAATACGCTTTCCGGAGACGAAAACGTAAACAGATGAATACGCAAAGGATTCTTAATTGGATACGATAAAACCCGAGGGGTTTTCTGCAAATTTGACCCGCGAAGGGGTATCGGCCAACCCCGGCCGTCCGATCCAAAGCGGACGGACCCAGATTAGAAGGCCGAGGATGAAGGGGCTCGGCCGCGGGAGAAGACAACCGGGGCCGGCGGGCTGCCATGGCCGCGGTGAGCTAAGCTCGCCGCGAGATTGAGGCTGGGCCCTAGGGGCCTCGGTTTGACTCGGGAAACCGCCAATCGAACGAGCGGAAGCGAGGGTCTCACCAAGGTCGAAGATGGAGGCCGAGGTGGACCGAGGCGGTCGACGGCGAGGTTTGGCGGCGAGCTCTTCCCGAAAAGTTCGGCGACAAACTGCGGTCAACACGAGCATGAAAATAAACGAAATAAAGCTCTACGAGATCGCAAGAGCTAGGAGAAGCCCGGCGTAAAGTTTACGGATGAGCTAGGGCTTCGAGTCGACGAGATGGAGATCGAGCTTGGCGCGCGGAATTTTGTGGCGGCGGCGCGAGCTCGAGCGAAGGCGGCGCTTGCGCTAGGGTTTTGGCGGGTGCGCGAGGCGGCTCGGAGCATAGAATTTATAGGGGCGCTTGCTTGGGTGGCACGCAGAGCGGGGACGCGGCTCGGGGTGGCGCGCATCGTGTCCGGCTCGGCCACGAACAGGATGTAGGCGCCGACATGCGGGCCCCGGCTGTCGGTCGCAGAGAGGAAGGTGAGGCGGCCTTGGCGGAAGGAATGGCCAGCGGCCCAAGAGCGAAGAGAGAAGGGGAGGTGGCCAAGCGGGCCGAGAAAAAGAAAGTGGCTGCGCCCGAAAAGAGAAGGAGGGCGCCGGGGCCGAGCTGGGCCAAGGAATGGCCTTCGGGCCGAGAAAGGAAGAAAGGAGTGAGGAAGGAAAAATAATCCTTTTCTTTTATTTAAACTTTTTTCAAGAGAAGTTTTGAAAAGCTTTTCAAATCTGTTTTAATTCAAACCGAAAATCAAGCGCAAACAATAAAACAATGCACCAGCATGAATGCTCACACATGCATCTTGACCTATAGTCGGTTTTAATTTTGAAAAATTATTATTTGGCCTATGTTAAATGCTCACAAAAATGCATAACTAGCTCAGTTTAACTATTTTAAAATTATGCAAATTTTCGGGTGTTACAACTCTACCCCCCTTAAAAGAAATCTCGTCCTCGAGATTTGAGCTGCTTACTCAAAGAACCACGGATATGCCTTCCTCAATTCCTCTTCTCTTTCCCAAGTTGCCTCTGCCTCAGAATATCGATTCCACTGAACCTTCAACATCTTGATAGTCCGACTCCTAGTAACTCTTTCTGCTGTCTCCAAAACCTTTACCGGAAACTCTTCATAAGTAAGATCCTCCTGAAGTGAAAGTTCCTCTAGAGGTATTGTCTCTACCTCCGGCACACGCAAGCACTTCTTGAGTTGAGACACATGGAACACATCATGCACACACCCGGCTTCTCGGGTAACTCCAAGCGATAAGCCACTTCACCACGCCTTCTAAGTACCTTGAACGGACCAACATACCTCGGAGCTAATTTCCCTTTCATGTTGAACCTCTTCACACTTCTCATAGGCGACACCTTCAAGTAGACATGATCACCTTCTTTGAAAACTAGCTCACGTCTGCGGGTATCTGCATAGCTCTTCTGACGAGACTGAGCCACTCTCAGATTCTCCCTAATCATCCTGACTTGCTCCTCAGCATCTCTAAGCACATTAGGTCCAAACACTTGTGTTTCACCAGTCTGATTCCAGAATAGAGGAGTTCTGCACTTGCGACCATACAAAGCTTCAAATGGTGCCATCTTGAGACTTTGTTGATAGCTGTTGTTGTATGAGAACTCTGCATAAGGCAAACTCTTGTCCCAACTAGTACCATACTGCAAAGCACAAGCTCTCAACATATCCTCCAATATCTGGTTAATCCTCTCAGTCTGACCATCTGTTTGAGGATGATAAGCAGTACTGAAATTTAGCTTAGTCCCCAGTGAAGTGTGTATCTGCTCCCAAAAGTGAGACGTGAACTGTGTACCTCTATCAGACACAATCTTCTTTGGCACACCATGCAAACACACGATCCTTTCCATATATAGCTCGGCCAACTTTGGTCCATGGTAAGTGGTCTTGACAGGTATAAAATGTGCAACCTTAGTCAAACGATCCACAATCACCCATATAGAATCATAACCACTCTTAGTACGTGGTAATCCCACTATGAAGTCCATCCCAACTTCTTCCCACTTCCACTCAGGTATCTTCATTGGTTGCAACAATCCAGCTGGTCTCTGATGCTCAGCCTTTACCCGTTGACAAGTGTCACACAGAGCGACATACTCAGCTACATCCCTCTTTAAACCATACCACCAATACTTCTCTTTCAGATCCAAGTACATCTTAGTACTCCCAGGATGAATAGAGTAAGGCTGATTCATGTGCTTCCGCAGGAAATTGTGTCTCTAATGGTCTTCACCTCGGGCACACAAATCCTTTTCCCGAACCATAGTATACCATTCTCATCCAAATGGAATCCAGGCGCCTTGCCAATGACTACATTCCCAGCTATTTCCTTTAACTTCTCATCTTCTAATTGACCCTTGTATATCTCTTGCTCTAGAGTAGGTGTCACTTCTACCTCAACAACGTTAATGACCAACCCAAGATTCAAGTAGTTAAATTCAGCACACAACTCTTCGAGTCATAGTTGTCGTACGAAGCTCGGTGTAACTCTTTCTACTAAGAGCAACGGCTACAACATTCGCCTTCCGGGTGATAATGCACTTCGAGATCATAGTCCTTGATCAACTCCAACCAACGACGTTGTCGCAGATTCAGATCCGACTGAGTGAATATGTACTTCAAACTCTTGTGATCAGTGTAGACATCACACTTATGCCTAATCAGATAGTGTCTCCAGATCTTCAGAGCATGAACCACAGCTGCTAACTCCAAGTCATGAGTAGGATAATTTAACTCATGCTTCCTCAACTGCCTTGATGCATATGCAACAACTCTCCCTTCTTGCATCAACACACAACCCAAACCAAGACGTGATGCATCGCAATAGATAGAGAATTTCTTGCCCAAATCGGGGAATGTCAAGACGGGGGCTGTAGTCAACTTCTCCTTCAATGTTTCAAAACTAGCTTGGCCGACCACACAAACTTAGCATTCTTCTCTAGCAACGCTCGTCAAAGGTTTAGCCATCTTGGAGAACCCTTCAATAAATCTCCTGTAGTAACCAGCCATGCCAAGAAAACTGCGAATCTGTCCCACATCAACAGGCGGTTGCCAATCAAGAACGTCCTTCACCTTCTTTGGATCCACTGCTATACCTCCATTGGAAATAACATGACCCAGAAACGAAACTTCCTTCAGCCAGAACTCACACTTGCTCTTCTTAGCATACAACTGATGTTCCCTCAGCTTCTGTAGTACTAACCTCAGATGTTCAGCATGCTCTTCTTCATTCTTGGAGAACACTAAAATATCATCAATGAAAACCACTACGAACTTGTCAAGATACTCCATGAACACCTTATTCATCATGTACATGAAGTAGGCAGGTGCATTGGTCAATCCAAAGGACATAACTGTATACTCATATAGCCCATACCTTGTAGTGAAATTTGTCTTCGGTATATCGAGCTACGGATCTTCAAGCGATGATAACCGGAACGTAGATCGATCTTGGAGAACACACAGGCACCTCTGAGTTGATCAAACAAGTCTTCAATTCTAGGCAATGGATACTTGTTCTTGATAGTTACCTCATTGAGAGAGCGATAGTCAACACACATACGCTGAGTTCCATCTTTCTTCTCCACAAAGATCACTGGAGCGCCCCATGGAGATGCACTAGGACGTATGAAACCTTTGTCCAGCAACTCCTTCAACTGTTTCTTAAGTTCTTCTAATTCATCAACCCCCATTCTATATGGACGCTTAGCAATAGGTGCAGTACCAGGTAATAACTCAATAATAAACTCAATGTCACGGTCAGGTGGCATACCTGGCAAATCATCAGGGAAAACATCTGCAAACTCCTCCACGATCTGGTTCTGAGGTGTAGCATCTTCTTCTACCAGATTCACAACTGCCACAGTAGGTGTCTTCTCCACTACATCAACACTTATACGATCCCCTTTTGGTGTTGTTAGAACCACAACCTTCTCTTTACACCGTATAACCACTCCATGTTGCTTCATCCAATCCAATCCCGAATAAGATCAATTCGAGAGGCACTCAACACGATCGGATCGGGCGGTGAAGTCTACCCCCTTAAGGAGACACTAAGAAGGACAATATAGAGAAGCGATATACCCCCTCCCGGTGAGTTTACTAACATTTCTTTCATGGCAAGTAGGGGTATACTATGTGTTCTAACAAATGCTTGTGATATGAAAGTATGAGAAGCTCCAGAATCAAAAAGAATTGTAGCGGGGATAGAGTTGATGCTAAACGTACCAACCATAATCTCTCGGCGCCTCATTAGCGGTTGCCTCTTGTCCGACTCGGTGGAGACATGGTTGACATTCCCATATGTAGCATAGGACCTAGCATTGCCACTCGCTTTTACGAGGTGTCTGCTGCTTCGGTGGGTTGGGGCGGTTGTTAGCATAATGGCCGGAGTGACCACAGCGGTAACACACTAGAGGAGTGCCGGGAGTCCCACTCTTGACGGGAATGTTGTTAGGAGCACTCGGACGAGGTGTCGGTTGCCCTGCTTTGCTGCGGTGTGCGCGATTCCCATTCTCGCTTGATTCCCATTGTTCTGCGTGGCTCCCATGCGGTGACGTTGTGGATACCGGTTCCCTTCTTTGGTTCGACCCGGTTCCACCGACTCACTGGTCCTGGTACCTCTGGCTGGTGGCCTTGATAGTTGGAACGGGAGCGAGTGTTGCTCCCATATCCTGTCCTTCCATCCGCCTCTTCTGTCCTTATCCTGCGCATATTGTCAAGCACAATAGCGCTATTCACCGATTCTGGAAGGAGGCATGCTTCGACCAGCCAAGCGCAACCTCGGCTCATAGTATATGCCATTGAGAAAGTGGCGCCTCTTGTCGGCTTCTTCTCTCACTTCATTGGGCGCATAGCGAGCAAGCTCATTGAACTTGTTGTGATACTCGCTCATGGTCATGTTGCCCATCCGAGGTTCCTGAACTCCTCTTGCTTCTCTTCAATTAGCCCATACGGAATGTGGTGCGCCTTGAAGTCTCGACAAATTCATCCCAAGTGATAGCAGGAGCATTGTGGGGACGAAGCTCTGTAGGAATCCCACCATGTTTGTGCTCCTCCCTGCAGCTGTCCGGATGCGAAGAGCACCTTCTCCTGGTCATTGCACCGAGCTAACTCCAGTTGCTTCTCCACAGCACGCACCCAATCATCCGCATCCGAGGAGGTTGGATAGGATGAGAAAAGAATGGTGGATGCCCATACATGAACTCTTTGCGCTTGTCCCTCGGAGGATGGTTGAATTGCACTTGTCCTCCTCCTGCTTGCTGATTCTGGAAGTAGGCGGTCATGGTCTGCAGCAACTGTCCATGCATAGCCATCATCTCCTCCTGAGTCATTGGTGGCGGGTTGGCGGCTCTCCTTGGCGGCATCTGCATTCCAATTCATATAGAAACCATCATTACCACAATTCTGCCATAAGATATTGATTCTGAAATTTTCTGGGCGAGATGCAGTAACAACAGTTCAGAAAAACAACCATAACTGACATTCCAGATATCCAATTCAGGCAAACTTTATATGGTTGGAAAGCTTATGAAGTTAGCTATGACTTTTATTCAGAACATTTTTACAGATTCGGTGATTAAGATTGCCAAAAAGAGGTCACAACAGAAACTGTTTCTGACTTCCAGACTGCGCAGAAACCTCAAATTGTGACCAATGAATCACACAACTCAGGACAGATATTAACGTGATTTTTACACCATTGGAAAGCTACAGAAGTCTAGTTATTGCTATAAAATTTTCACCAGATTTGCAGTAGCCAATTTCGAGATATAACAGAAACATTGCAGACTGCTCAGAACTTTCAGCAGAGGACAGAATCGAGATAGACCCAAAATATCTTTATAAAAGACCCCAAACACTAATATGTTTAACTAAGGAACGTTATGGACAAGCCCATAACTTTCCAGCACTCAATACAAAAATTCCAACTCAATCAAAATTCATAAAAACAACTCAACGAGCACACCAAGATTCACTTAACACAAATGACTCTTTAACGACTAGACAAAACGATACTAGCGACAACGATATATATAGGATGATCCTAGTCCTATGGACGAGATGGGGCTTCAAACTTGTCGTAAAGTCTTGCTTCTCCTCTAGCTTCCTTTTATCATCCTCCTCTGTCATCATCTTCTTGAGCGCCTCCTCGGTGTCATGCAGCTTTTCACGAAGTTGATCACACTTGTGCATCAAGTCGGCAGCTAGATCGCCCACTGTCGAGCAGCGGGTTCCACTAAACCCCCAGCATTCTCCATAGTCCAACCTTCTTCGTGTTGATTCCCAACAGGTAAGTAGCGATCGACTTCGTCCTCCACGGCTTCCGGGCGATAACCCCGGAGATACACCCAAGCTCGAAGGCGGCTTCATCAATGCTCTCTCTCATGGTGGCGCATTGTGTAGGATGAAAGAATTCCATCTCAGCTGCTTTCCCTACTGCTGTCTTTGAAGTGACAACCACCATCGCCCTCCAATGAGTTGCTTGCAAAGGATGACGGTACTCTGTACAAACGCGTACGGCGGACCGGCTTCCCAATCAGAATAATGCTTCACGAGCAACCTCACCAAGCGGTAGTGAAACTTGGAGTAGATGGTAGTAGGATCGGGGAAGTGATCTTTCATAATCCATCCCATTGGTGGATTTGGACCTCCTTCTCCACCAGAGTTTCCTTGAGGGTGCGAACTCCCATGAGACGGCGAACCTCCATGCGAAGGTGAGCTTCCGTGTGAAGGCGACCCATGCTGCACACCAACATGCACATCTTCTTCTTGGGCTTCCTCTTCATCACTACTGATGTCGATCACAGGCACCGTTTCCTCTTCATCCTCTTCTGCGGCTCTATTTCTTCGGGATCTTCTTCTACTTCTTCGAGCGCAGGGGGTAGGAGATGGCAATTGAAGCGGCGCTGCATCGGTACTTGGATGGACATCTCTCTCATATTCACTATCCCAATCGACACTTGCACCATCCTCGATTCCGCGAGGTGGGTAGTACCCTCCCGTGGAGATGCGGCGATCTTGTGGTCACGAGTCATCTACGAGAATTAGAGGGATTTAGATTAGAAACAAGTTTTTCACAATAGATAAGATAGAAAAGCATAAAAATTTATAAATTAACAAGATTGAGATGGAAAGCAAGAATTAAGTGAAACAAGAGAGCTAAAACGACCATTCTAACTAGGCTTGCGTCCTACGGTCAACAAGGAGCTGGTACCAATCTGTCACGCCCATTTTTAAGGACAAGAATGAGGCGTATCCAAGCCTTTATGTGAATCCCCGAAGTCATCCACATAAGTTGACAAATCGAATAAATTGTACCATCTCAAAGTTTATTACAATACGAATGAATAAATGTCACATAGTCTTTACATAAATAGATAATAACGATAGCAAACTCTCAAACACTAGTAGACTCTCAAACACTAATAAACTCTCAAACGATGGTAGACTCTCAATGGCGGAAGCTTCAACACAGGGACACGTCGACTAGTTGACTCAAGCTAGTAATCATGGCGATAGCTCTCAATCCAATCCTCATCTGTTACCCATCGGGATTTTCCAAGTAATGAAGTAAAACAAGTGTAAGTACAACGTACTTAGCAAGCATAGCGGGGGTATATGAAGCTCAAAAGGCTGACCTTTGGTTAAGCGCATTAGCTTTTAGTGTATATCATATTTTAGCAATTAGCATCAAGGTAGTGTTCCCAAACCACATGATCAAGTAAACATGATAAAGGTAACTTAAACATCATTATAGCATAAAACATAATTAATGGGGGTGATCACTTATTCGGTAAGAATCCCTTGGCCGCCCTGACCGTGGGCGCGGACGACATATCGATTTAACTCTGCGCAGAGGTGTACCCTTTCCCTGTGAGTCGTGATTTGCCCTTTCGCCCGAGGGGATCAGCCTCTTAGTTCTCTACCAAGGAAAACCGACAGGGTTCACTATAAAGTTATGCATAGGTTCGTCTAACAAGATAGGGCTGCAGGGTCATCGGATGTAGGGAATCCCTCCTCCCAAAGTAGCACAATACCTACCCGGCTATACATACCATGGAGAAGCCGCCCTATACCCAACTCGCACTCCTCTAACTTGCTAGAAAAGGTCCTAGGCACAACTAGAGCCAGAGCCATGTAGCTCCCACAGTGGCACGTTAAGTCCCGGATGATCGCTTACAAATAAGTCATCTTAATCAAGGTTGCATAATTAATTAATCATGTTACAAGATCATGGTAAAAGCACTAGCATCAGTACGCATCAAGCATAACCCAAGTCGTCAAGGCAACGGTAATCAATCACTAGGTAAAACTAGTAGGGTAGCAAGACACATGCATATGAAATTTAGTGGATTAATGAATAGGACACAAGGATGGTCCTACTATACTTGCCTTGATCCAAATGTTCCTGGGGTTCCTGCTGGTCTTGAAAGAAATCCGGGCCTTCAACGAAACCCTCACCGTCTGAACGAAACCGCGACCAACAAGCAGCAACAACCAAGCATCCGATTCATACATACACGAAGCAAACATATAATTCTATTAGAACAGTACATCA
The DNA here is from genome assembly GCA_018135685.1 of Themeda triandra. Classification (NCBI taxonomy): domain Eukaryota; kingdom Viridiplantae; phylum Streptophyta; class Magnoliopsida; order Poales; family Poaceae; genus Themeda; species Themeda triandra. The sequence goes on from JAENPR010000384.1 coordinate 168,063, forward strand.
AACAGAATAAAAAGATTAAAAAGAGTTCATAAAAATATTCTATGCGTCGCTACGATCACATGGACATAAAGATCATCTAAATCGGAGCTAAAACGGAGAAGATATGAGCATTTGAATCTGGATGGCAAAACTGTAAATAGTTGAAAGCGTATTTTGACTCTGAACAGACCGGAATACGCTTTCCAGAGACGAAAACGTAAACAGATGAATACGCAAAGGATTCTTAATTGGATCTGATAAAACCCGAGGGGTTTTCTGCAAATTTGACCCGCGAAGGGGTATCGGCCAACCCTGGCCGTCCGATCCAAACTGGACGGACCAGATTAGAAGGCCGAGGATGAAGGGGCTCGGCCCGCCGGAGAAGACAACCGGGCCGGCGGCTGCCATGGCCGGCGGTGAGCTAAGCTCGCCGGCGAGATTGAACTGGGCCCTAGGGGCCTCGGTTTGACTCGGGGAAACCGCCAATCGAACGAGCAGAGCGAGGGGGTCTCACCAAGGTCGAAGATGGAGGCCGAGGTGGACTGAGGCGGTCGTACGGCGAGGTTTGGCGGCGAGCTCTTCCCTGAAAAGTTCGGCGACAAACTGCGGTCAACACAGAGCATGAAAATAAACGAAATAAAGCTCTACGAGATCGCAAGAGCAAGGAGAAGCCCGGCGTAAAGTTTACGGACGAGCTAGGGCTTCGAGTCGATGAGATGGAGATCGAGCTTGGCGGTGGCGGAATTTTGTGGCGGCGCTGCGAGCTCGAGCGAAGGCGACTGCTTGGGCTAGGGTTTAGGCGGGTGCGCGAGGCGGCTCGGAGCATAGAATTTATAGAGGCGACTTGCTTGGGTGGCACGCAGAGCGGGGACGCGGCTCGGGGTGGCGCGCATCGTGTCCGGCTCGGCCACGAACAGGATGTAGGCGCCGACATGCGGGCCCCGGCTGTCGGTCGCAGAGAGGAAGGTGAGGCGGCCTTGGCGGAAGGAATGGCCAGCGGCCCAAGAGCGAAGAGAGAAGGGGAGGTGGCCAAGCGGGCCGAGAAAAAGAAAGTGGCCTGCGGCCCAGAAAGAGAAGGGAGGGGCGCCAGGCCGAGCTGGGCCAAGGAATGGCCTTCGGGCCAGAAAGGAAGAAAGGAGTGAGGAAGGAAAAATAATCCTTTTCTTTTATTTAAACTTTTTTCAAGAGAAGTTTTGAAAAGCTTTTCAAATCTGTTTTAATTCAAACCGAAAATCAAGCGCAAACAATAAAACAATGCACCAGCATGAATGCTCACACATGCATCTTGACCTATAGTCGTTTTAATTTTGAAAAATTATTATTTGGCCTATGTTAAATGCTCACAAAAATGCATAACTAGCTCAGTTTAACTATTTTAAAATTATGCAAATTTTCGGGTGTTACATGATGATCTTGTTCGTGAGCCCACATGCTTGGGTCGTAGTAGGGGTTACAAATGAGTGTGAGTGTTGATGGGATCGAAGGACTTCAGAGATCATGAACATTGTGAAGGTTTTGTAAAGAAGAATGGAAGCCTCTACCACCCCTTATATAACTAAGGGTCAACGTTACAAATAGAAACGAATAGAAAAAGGGTACTCCTTGGTCATGTGTTGTGGCAGTCTCTACTATTGTCGTCATCCTGCCACTGTTGTGGAGGAGATTGAGGTGCATGTGGTCATGCCCATTTCGTAGTAGGTGGAGTAGGGTAGTTTTGCACAAGGTTTCCAAATTAAAAAGACAAGGTTCGTTGCTTCTTTCATGACATCCTGAAGTACACTCATACAAGAAGCATGACCATCTCATCTTGAGGATTGCAATGGTCTTCATCCTAGTTTGTAGTGACCTCGTTTGTTTCCTAGAATATACATGTCATTTTCTCTTGAATGTAATTTTCATCAGATTCATCAGTCATGTTGCTCGAATTATAATCCTTTGCTGCATGAATGCTCTCTAGTGTCATTTCCACTTGTCTCATTGTTGGTCGATCCTTGCTTACAAACTTCACACACATTGCTGCTAATAGAGAGATATCAATAACTTCTCCGGCGCCCTCTCTAAGAACCTGTGGATCCAATATGTGAACTAAATTATGTTCTGATAGTAGGGTGGAAAAATGAATCACAAGACCATGACCCTCAGAGGATCTATAAGAAACTGGCTTCTTTCTAGTTAGCAACTCGATAAGAATCACACCAAAACTATAGACGTCGCTCTTCTCAGTAAGATGCCCTGTGTTGTGGTATGTAGGGTCCAAGTAGCCAAATGTTCCTTGCACAGTTGTATCCAGTCCTGTTTCATCAACTGGAATATACCTTGAAGCTCCAAAATCGGACAATTTTACGGTCAAATTATCATCAAGAAGTATGTTAGGAGACTTGATATCCCTATGGATTATTGGCATCGAAACAAGTGAGTGAAGATACGCAAGGGCCCTTGCAATTTCAACTGCAATCCTCACTCTATCTTTCCAGGGTAGTGATACTAAACCATTGACGTGAAGATGATTGTGAAGAGTGCCATTCGAAATAAACTCATAAACAAGTAGAGGGACTTCTGTCTCAAGGCAACATCCATGAAGTTTCACAATGTTTCTATGGTTAATCTTAGAAAGGATAACAACCTCGTTTATGAAGTCATCAATTTCTCTTTGTATCACTATCTTTGCCTTCTTAATTGCCACGACATGAAGACTTGATAAAATCCCCTTATAGACTATACCGTGCCCTCCACCACCTAGCTCACGAGATTTGTCAAAGTTATTAGTGGCTTCCTCTAGCTCTTCTAAAGTAAGGATCATTCTTTCACTTATGTCTGCCCTTTGACATACTAATTGTTGTAGCAATTGACCATGATTTTGCTTGAAGAATCTTTGTCTCACTCTTTTCTTTCGTGTCATAATTCTGTGAATCATATATGTGGTGCTTAACACTAGAAAGAGAAGAATTGCTCCACTTCCAATTGCTAGGCCAATGGTTAGCCCTGAAAGTCACACGAAAGGTTGTAAAAGAGCACATTGTACATGATCTCATATTAATTTAGACGATGTGGCTCAAACATTTATGTGTACAAAAGTGTGATCGCTATCCAACTAATTTGATATGAAATCTTTTCAGAATGCATGGATTGTCTTAATACTATCAGTGATTTTTGCTTTCACCACCGACAACATCAAGGCAAAGGGACCATGACAAAAAGTAATGCAGTCCCATAACACTGTCATCGGATCACGCCAGAAGAAAAAAAACAACCAAACAACACCATGCATAATGTTAAAAGAGACCATCATCATGCATGCTCAATAGCTAGAAAAAGCTTCGTGTTAATAAATAAAATAAAAGAACATGCTCCATTGGATTTTATGACAATCTAAGTTGTAATGTCAAACCAAATATTTTGTATCAAGTACAAACACGAAACAAATTAAAGACGGTCTATGCTATTGACGGTTATGAACATTCCAAATATTTTTTGTTGTCAAAAGACCTAATATTTTGACTAATCTAGACCACTTTTAGAGATGTTGTTTATTGTTTATTAGAAGGATTTTTTTGGGACAATTTTTTTTGTTGTTGAAAGACCAAAAAGAACATATCTGGCATACATGAATAAAAATGAGACTTGAGCATAAATCCATAATAATATAATTATTTATTAGCTATGGTAGTTTATACACCAGATTATTTAAGAAGCAATAGCAGGACGAACAAATACCTTTATTTGATTTGACACAGCCATTTCGAGTGTATGGGCTTCCGGTAGTTCCCCTCGGACATTGGCATAAATAGTTGCCAGGTAAATTTTGGCACTCACCAAAGCATTTATCCGGCAGCATGCACTCATCGATATCTACAATAAGAAAGGATAAAAGTTATTAAACAACTGTCATATTTTATTATAAGTTATTAAAACCATGTTTTGCTTAATTTTATGATGATATGTCTGAGTGTTTCCCAAAAGACAATTTCAATGGGAAAGCTGAACTATGCCAAATGGACCCAAATAGCGATCATATTTTAGGGCGCGTATGACAGATCGATTAACATTAAATCAATCATGCTGCTCGTATTTTCCTGGATTTATCCCATTTATTACAGAGAATTTGCCGATGTTATGCTTCAAGTGGTAAGCGACGTTCTCATCGACCCATGGTGATTTCGGGAAACCTCCAAATTTGCTGACACAGTCCTTCGGATGTGCTCATAGGGATAGGTTTGCGTACGTGTGCTCATAGAGGTGAGTGTGCGTGCGTGTTAGGCGTCTGTGTTATAGTGTAATTAAAAAAAGAAATATCTAACGGTCTTTTGCGATCATGGCATCACTTAATAAATGGTAAAATTACCTCGGCATCCGTCGCTGAGGTAAGGATTGCCTGCATAACCATCATCACATGTGCACACGTAGCCGGTGCTGTGGTTGAACAGCAATTTGTTGAACGGGCCGGTTGTGGCTATGCAAGTGCTGTAGCTGCTGTGGCACGCATTGCTGCCCAGATCCTTAGGGCACGTTGCATTCCCGGCACGCGTTGCCAGCGGCGGCAGCCCTTGCAGCCAGTGGCGGAGCTCGTCAGGAAATTTAGGTGTGGCAGACATTGGACAATATATTTTAATGATAATATAGCTCTGCCGAACATATTATTGTTGTGTTAACAAACATTGACATCTGCATCAAATTCCCAAATTAGATGATTAAATGTGATAATAACAACGTGAACAAATCAGAATGCAGTAATGGCCATGCCAGGAACCAAAGCTAGCTTCCCTCACCCGTTCCTTGCTGCCACCATCCCCTACCCCTGACCCTGGATCCCGTCCTCCATGCGCTCACCTTCATCATGCAGGCTGGCATACGACGGCATCGAAATAACAGGCTGGCAGTCAGTTGTGCTGGCAGTGGTATGCACCAGCTGCAATTTAGGGGCATGAGCATTGCCCTTCTCGGGCTACAGCTCTTGGCCCATGGCAGGCGGCGCGGCGTGCTATGGCTGTCTAAGACGTGAGGCAGACACGATGGTTCGCACGCAGCGGCTGCCACTACAAGAAATGAGGCTTTACATGACGATTTCTGGTGACGTTACAAGAAAACATCACAGAATTCTATTGTCTGTGACGATTCATTCCAGAGGTGATACATATATGACAATTGGATGTCACTGATCTTATATCTCTTTAAAATGATGCAAGATGAGTATTCGATATCCTGCCCAAGACATATATTTATTTTAGATTAGTAAATTAATAAAAATATAAATAAAATATTTATTCATATTAAATTAAATTAATAATGGCACATTTGCCTTGATTAAAAATATAATGCACGTGAAAATTTGATTTAGGCATTTAGCATTCCCGTGAAAATTTGTACAAAAACAAATGTTGATGTTTCAATGAAAATGAGAAGCAATGTTTTATAGCAATGCTGTTATGATTGTACACTAATTTGTGATGTGGAAAAACAAATTTCTAGCAACGCTGTGTTGATTTGGCACTAATTTGTGATGTTCTTTTCGTCACAATGGTTTGGACCTGGGCTTGGATATGGGCTGCATATAGGAGATGAGCAACTAATTCATGACGATCACAAATCCCAATCTATGACGGCTTAATTAGGTCCTGCAAATGTATGACGTGAGATACATGACGAAATCTTTGATCGTCATGGTAAGTTAACTGTGACGTATTTTTGACTGTCTGTGACCAAAGTGATCGTCATGTAAAGCACCATTCCTTGTAGTGTGCGGTGAAGCGAAATCGGGACACGGCCAGATGCTGTCGCATGGAGATGCCGGAATGGAGGAAAACAGAGAAGTACCAGGGCTCCCTAGAATCTGCCAGCGGTAGGTGTGGCAGCTGCCACACCATGTCTAATGGGGAGCTCCGCCTCTGCTTGCAGCGCCCTGGATCCCACCTCCCAGTCCAGCGACGGGTGCGTGGAGAACAAGTGGCAGCCCAGGCGCCCATAATCGTCGACATCCTCGAACGGCAACGACTCCTTGCCCTTCACCAGAGATGGCGCCAGCAAGAGTTCATTCCGGGACGACATGAAATTGATGGTGTTATGCTTGAACGAGATGTGGCTGACGACGTGGAATCCGGTGCCGAGCCAGAGGACCATCCGTGGCGGCGTGGTGCTTGTGTTGCAGGTGAGGTTGAAGCCCTGCAGGGAGCACCCGGGCTGGATGCCGAACGGGTAGGGAACGCTCACGTTCCCGCATCTGGTGGTGCAGCCGGGCAGCCCAATAGCCATGGCAGCCACCAACAGCTGCAGCCACAGCAGCGCCGCCGCTACCGCCACGAGCAGTGGCCGCACAGCCACAAAGCGGCGCATGGCCTTTCTCAATCCCTCCTCGCTCGACCGACGACACTCTCGTTTTCCCTCGGGTAGCCAACAGGCCTACTATACTTGTCATCGACGATACGTACGATATTTATATATATGTTGCTGCAGCTGCTAATGCTAATGTGACGGAATGGGATACACCCCTCATCAGGCACGTCTAGCTAGAAAAAGGAAACGTAAGCATCTATGTTTGTTTCCAACCAAACGACGGGCAAACCAAAGCATGTGTGGCACACGTACAAAACCGTAGATTAACAGCTTTGTTCAAGCATAGATTCGAACGAGGATGATACACAACGTAACATTAACATATCAGATATATATACGGGTAGCTTGTTCATGCAAGGTTCACACATTGTTGTTCTCATTTTATACTGTAAATGCACAGGTTATGCTCATTTGGTTGCACAATTCTGGAGTGCACTGCAAATACAAACGAGTCCTGCTAGCGCTAGGACATCCTATGCATAGGACGGTCCAGCGCCAACAGCGGCCCGACCCGTCTCCCTCAAAAAATTGTCCTCCTCCCCCTCACCCCCTTCCCTGCAGTGTCAGTGTGCACTGTCCTCTTACGCACCCTTCCCACCCTTCCCACCCCCCCCCGGCCGCGCGCCCCGCCACCACGCAGAGTCCACGCCCGAACTCTTGACCCCGCGTAGAAGGCATGCATCACCCGGCGGCATCCACCTGCCCCGCTGCGGAAAAAACAGAACTTGCATCCAACACCTCCAGAAACACCATCGGCCCTCCACCTGAAACACCATGAAAACACAAAATGAAACAATGAGAATTGAACCAAGAGATGCATGCAATAGAAACAAATGATTGAGCAAAAATGAAACAATAGATTGACAGAAACTGAAACCCCCAAAGAACATGTTGTTGCAACAAAAGAGTAAAAAAGAGACTAAAATAAAACAATTGCAACAACTGAAACAATAGTTTGAAAAGAAATAGAAATAAAAATAAAAAAATTGCAAAGACTGAAACAAAAAGGAACTAAGAAATAAAAAAACGAACTAAAAACAATAGAGTTTCTGAAAAAAACTGTAGAAGAAATCTGAAACAACATGAGTGCCCCAACTGAAACAACAAAAAAATCCTCGAAAAAAAGAAACAACAAGTGAAGTGTTGTAGAAACGAACCGAAGAATCGGTTGAAACAACGAGTGGATCTGTTGAAATCACCGGAGGAACATCGTCGGAAACCCCTAAAACTCATGAAACATCACCTCAAGATCTAATGAAACAAACAAAAAGACACAAAAGAAACAAAAAAAAAAAGCCTCGTCGAAACCATAGCTAGTCGTCGGAAGGGAGGATAGCAGATGAAAAGAGGGAGAAGGAAGGACAAGACCTACACAGACCAGGTCCGCCAGAGCCCGCCGCGACCGCCATGGCTGGATCCGGCTCCGTCGCGACTGCAATGGCCAGATCTGGCTCCAACACGACCGCAATGGCCGGAGCTCCCCCAGACGGGGCCCTAGCTCGTCGGCGGAGGAGGAGGAGGACGCTGATCCGGTGGATCCGCAGTCGCCGACACCATGGCCGAGCTATGCGAAAAAGCATGGACGACGCAATGAGAAAGGAATGAGGGAAACGAGCGCGCGCGAGCACAACCCCGAGCGCGCGCACACGATAGCGGTATGTGGCGCGGCGATGGAGCAGCGACAACAGCAGCGCGGCGGCGAGTAAGGGTGACGCAGAGCGAGGAGGAATGAGTGAGTGGGTGGAAGCGGAAACGACGAGGAAAGAGGGGAGGAGCCAGGGTTTGGGGGGTGGGGGTGCGCGGTGACGCGTGCCGTGTGCCGCGCACGCAGCCACTGGGCTCCCGCCGCGTCCGTCCCACGCGTCGGACGACAAATGGACAGCACTACCGAATACAAACGGACCAAAGCTAGTTTTTATCGACAATTATGGAAATTCAACCCCCAAACCATCTGCCGCCGAAACATGTGCGTTGCTGGCATATATGGAAGAGGTGCAACAATGTGGTCTTAGCGACAGAACTACGCTTGGCGTGCCAATTAGCTGCTTGCGAAGCAGAAGCCTTCTTATGGTCTGCTCTGCTTCCAAGTGATGGTAGAAACATTTTGCACTGCACAACCCCCGTCAACTTATAAAAAAAAAACACAATGTCTGAGCCTCGGCTCATTCAAGAATCCCAATCAAAACAAAGGTCCTGAATATTATCGTTCTTGTTCACAAGTATAATACAGAGGCAATAACAGTGCCCATGCACTGATGCACAGCACAGTTCCTTTAATCCATGTAAAAAACAAATAAAATAAAATAAAAAACCCATGCACTGAAGGGAGCAGCGAATGGGCACGGCAGCCGCGGCGGCGTCACGTTGGCCTGGTCCATCCACTTGACCAATTTCGCAACTTCTGATCCACCAGCCCACCATCATATCCTGGTTGGATATATGGCCCATTAGGATCGTTTTGGTGGGCTGGTTCGTCGATCCACCCGGCTGATCCACTCCAATGCAACCCCATCGTATTTTGTGGACATATTCGGTAACGGATCCTATGCAAACTAGTTATCCCTTGCAAACTTGCAAACTAACGATCTGGACCGCAGAATGTTGATCCAAGGGGGCGCATGAGAGAGGTGGAAGGAGGGATTTGTAAAAGTATGATTAAGAGCGAATGGTTAAGTGCAAAATTACTCAATCTCTCCACGCCCCTTGGATCAACATCCTGCGGTCCAGATCATTAGTTTACAAGTTTGCATTGGATTCCTAGTTTGCATAGAATCCGTTGCCCAGCAATTCAGCATAGCGTCGATTTGAGCTAGCAACTCAATTCATAACGGTACTCGAGTTTTAGTCGAAAAGAAACAGTACTCGAGTTAGTACTGTTAATGGACACACGTAATTTTTGCCATAAACTTATTTAGTTGAGTATAGACAATGGTCTTGTTCAGTTGAAAAGCCGGCAGATTTAATAGTGATGTGAGAGGAAATAAACTGAAATATGTCGAAATCTGTCGGCTTTTCGACCAGCTGAATTGGACAAATAAGGTTTCGCACACTTAACTGCTACTAATAAATGATCAAATGCAATAGTATGTTGTAGAATGACTGCATATATCGACTGTAGTCACCATTTTTCGATTGTTCCCATGTTCGACCTTCCACACGCGCACTCCCCTTTGTGGCTCCCCAGCCTACCACTAAGGCTTGAAGAAAATCCCGTAGGTCAGTAGCTTATTTGACTCGGCTTGTTTATATTTTTCAACAAGTTGAGCTAGCACTTTCGCTCACGTAATTAATGAGCTGGCTCGTGAACCTAATAAGCCAAAATTATTGGCCTTAAACTTTTATTAGTGTTATATGACTACATGTCTCTTACACTTTACATATTGTTGATGACTAGACTATAACTCTATGAACTTGAGATTAATATGACTCTTATTTTATTTTAAATGGATCTATGCATAATCAATAATAGATTAAAGATCCATCATATATTGTATGGAGTATGAACTATAGATGATGTATGGTGTAGTATTATAATATAATAGTACATATTATTTTTGTTTGATTTATTAAGACGACTAGACTAATTTTATATTTTTACTATTGTTAAACTTTAGATAGTACAGATGTTATACTTTTAATATTTTTAATATGAATGGCTCGTAAGCTTAATGAGCCAGCTCGAGCTCATAAACAAGTTGAACTAGCCTTCTAGCTTGTTAAGATAAAGCCAGTACGAACTGAGCCAAATGAGGCGAGCTAGCTCGTTATACCATCGTCATCTAGCACGGGCCACCTCCTATTCCCGATCGGCGATCGCATATCCTTGCCACCGCGCCTACCCACAGCCACGTCATTATCCACTCACAAGTCCACTACCATTAACTCAACCATGGTAATAAATATCCTCTTTATTGGATCATCCACTTTTTTTTAGTGATTTACGTTTGATCCTTTCTCATTCTATTACTATATACATGTAAAATACAATTTCGTCATAATACTCTAATTCTCATCAAATTTATATATATTGTTGTCATTCATATAAGATATCTATTCTATACTATAAAAGAGCGAAGAAGGATTGATAATCATCTTTAAATCTAACGGTGTACCTTAATCCAATGGTGGGCCATCTACCGTATGTAAGAAATCATACGCGTTCCTGCCATCCAAAACAATCGAACCTCGCTTTTTTTCTTACTCGCGCGCCGTGTACCCGCCTTCGTGTACCCACACGGTACACACCCTGCTTCCTCAACAAGGAGTCAAGGACGGAGTACTGCTATGTCCGCGGCTACAACATCGATACATAGATCGGCATGAGAGATCGCTGGGAGCCCTCGCCTCTCCTTCCCTCGGTGGTGATGGCCTCTTAATTCTGAAGGCGGCACAAGATGCAGAGCCCAACATCCCTAACCTCCACGGCTCCACTCAAAAATCGATCTATGTAGATTCTAATTTCTTCTCTTTCATTTTCTGACGGTTCGTCGCTTCGTGGAGGATCAAGACCTCGGAAAGCCGCACAGGAAAACCCTAACCCTTGTATGCCTCTGTCGCGGTGCTTGAGTGGAGGAACAGAAAGAGGCAGCGTCCTGGTTGGAGGCCGACGAGGTCTAGGAGGACCTGTTTCAGTTCAATAATCAGATATAAGAGGCCACCAAGGTAATCAATGACTGTTTATCTTTTCCCTATAGTCTATCCCTATAATCTGGTTTTAGTTTAACACTCTAAAACATTCAACTGTTCTCCATAGGATCGCCGAATCTTGAATACCGATGAATCTTGAATTATGCCCTATAGTAGTAGTGCCACTGGTAGAGAATCGGCTTTTTGTCCCGGTTGAGAAACCCCATTTAGTCCCGGTTTCCCAACCGGGATTGGCCATGCGGGACTAAAAATAGACCTTTAGTCTCGGTTTCAACTACCAACCGGGATTAAAAGGCAAGCCAAGTATGACACCACGGGGCAACCACTAAAGGTGTTTTTTTTCTTTTCTTTCTTTTTTCTATTATTGTTTCTTTTTCAATTCATACAAATTGTAATATGAGCTATCCCAAAATAATGATATATCACATAACACATAAGCAATGCCAAAATTATATTATATTTTTATTATGAACTCATACAGCAAAGTAAAATATTCTTTTAGCCTATACAAAAGCACATACATTCCAACCATGTTTTTCTATACAAAATCACCACTAAACATGCCAAAGAACCGGCACCCAAGTTCTTGCCAGCCAAGCAACACCGAACATTCAGTTCCAAGTACCTGTATTTGCAAACAAACATTTTAATAAGTCAAATCATAATATTCAGTGTCTATTATTCAGTCTCTAGCACTACGTTGAAGGGCAATGTAAAAAATTCAGTGCATATATCTCGCTAAAAGCAGTTAGCTCAACAATTCAGGGCTTTGTCTTACCTTTTATCAGATTTATCTTCAAAAGGCTGCTAGCACATTAGCGCTCCCAAGATGGAAAATGATGCACCCAACCTGCAAAGAAAAGGATAAATGCAAACATAAATTTATTAAATAAATATACAAATCATGTAAAACTAGAAAGCAAGCAAGATTGGAAGGGAATGAAACTCACTACATTATGCACGTAAATCCATATCGCTTACTCCGTATGTGCGAAGCTCCTCAGCCATTGAAATTGCTCGCTCTTGCCCCGTATGTGCGAAGCTCCTCAGCCATTGAAACGCTCGCTCTTGCCTACAAGTCAAACTTTGAGGAAGGATATAGGCATGCATGCACTTTCTTTGGAATTGCTCCGGCGGCGATGCAATCTAGGGAAGTGGTGGCGAGATGGGTGAGGATTGGATCTAGACTTGGCGCAAATGGATGCAATCTAGGGAAGTGGAGGCGAGATGAGTGAGAATTGGATCGAGACTTGGCGCAAATGGCCGCTGAGGAAGGATATAGGCATGCATGCACTTTCATCCCGGTTCGTGGTTTCACCCGAGACTAGATGTCTATTTTTAACCCCGGCTGAGTCTACCAACCGAGACTAACAATTTACCGGGACTAAAGAATGACTTTTAGTCTCGGTTTTAGCCACCAACCGAGACTAAAGGTCCCTCTCATGTTCTCCTCCTGCAAAAACTACTGCATGAGCCTTTGGACAGGAGATTTTATCCCAGTTGAAGCTACCAACTGGGACTAAATCTTTCTTTAGTCCCGGATCAAAAACTAGCCGGGACTAAATCCTAGGTTCGAAAGTCTGTTCTCTACCAGTGTGCAATGCAAGTTTAGTTGAATTTAGATAAAAGTTTAAAATTAAGCTGATGTATTTAACTGTTCCCATACTGCAACATGTTTTTTATTAGTGGTACATACAAAAGCATCTGATGTTATGCTGTGATCAACCCCAAGCTGCTGCTGCAAGCCATCTACGAGGATGACATGGCCATTTTTTACATTATGAACAGTCTTCTGGATTTTGAGGTAACTGTTTGGTACCCCATCGTCCCAAGTATTTCCCCATCTTTCAGAATCTTATTCACATTAGCGATTTTGATATGTTGTTCCATCAAGTACAAATGCTTGTTAATTCGTAGAATAATTCTAATTAGACTGAATTTTCAGGGTTCAGGAGACCATACTGATGAGAAAAGTAGCATCAACCATATTTTGCCAGCAGGAGAACCAGAGCTCCCTTGCCGTAGGAGAAAGACGACACCCAAATAAACAAATAAAAAAGCATGCCACTTTTCCACCACTTCGCCTTGTATGCTGCATTGACGAAAGTTCTTGTATGTACAGATTAAAAGAAAAGGTATAACACTCACGTTTTCATGTTTCATTCATATTTGTGTCTGTGAATCTGTGATGGCATGCACCTTGGTGGACATGCATAACTTTTTTATCTGTTGCCCGATAACATATAGTTGCAACTCACCTGAATAACTAATCAAATGTTATACACATGTGCAGATATATAGGTAAAGCAGCAACGATCAGAGATGTGACGGTTTGGAAATTTTGATATGGCACCTGCTGATGCAGGACTATTTTCTATGATCATATCCAATACAATGGGCCTGCATTTGTATTTGTAAAGCTTAAGTTTAAGATCTTCTAGATGATGTCGGTAAAGTCCTTGTATTTTTCCCTGTATGTTGTTGTTTAGACATGTCAATTTATTTTCACAGGGATAATGATGCTTGTAAACTAATGTGTCCCTCATGCACACGAATTTCTTCCAATAAGGATTCCTCATTTTTCGTTGCATGCTTGTTGTGAAGGATTGTGGATTGATCTTTTATTGTATCCATCTAAATTATAAAATCAATGCCTCCTTTTTTACTTTAAGGATAGGTGATATTCATGAGTATGTGGAATTGATCAAGCTGGTAATTTTAATTTATTGCTTGCTACAAAGGGTACCATCCGAATGTGCTCAGACCCAAGAAATTCAATGTAAAGCTGATCCTTCTGTATCTTGCAGTTGTTGGTGTTAAATTTCATTAGAAAAGTAGGTAAATTTACCCATCTATTAATTATTCTGAGATTGGCAATGCCAGGATTTAATAAATTTTTGTAATAACAAGATTTAATATTAAAATACTTTTCACGTGTGTTATGAGATGTTTAAATGAAAGTGACAATATAAGTTGCGCAAATAACACTACAGTGCGTGTCGTGAAGTGTTTAAGCACTTGAAGGTCAACAAAGTAACTTGAAAATTCTAGAGATTGAATGTGCCCAAAAAATACATCAAAGTTCACACAAATAAATCATATCACTCGTCACTCCACCATTAAGATATTAGTGATATAGACACACTACAAGCCACACCGTTTTAGAAAGAGAAGAGACAAATCATGGCCACGTTTTATTTTATAATCTTTTTATCAAATATCACATATCCAAGCATGTGTGTGTTGCACGTGCATGTTTACTAGTTATTTTAAAAATTTCCACAGCAAGCACGCGTATTTAACCAGTTCTCTATATGTGTGGTCATTTTTCAAGGTGTGCCCGTGTTCCTTCTTCCTGGTCCCTGTCCCCGTTTGGCAGTCGCGACACGAGAGGCGGAGGCCGGAGGATACGATTCCCGATTCCAACGTTGGCGCTGGCGTAAATAAACCACTAAACCCTAAACCCTGCCCCTCCCTACCCCCTCCACAAGTCCGCGTCTCCCAACTGGCCAGCTGCCCCTGCCTCCGCTTCCCACCGCCGCTACGCTTCATTCGCCTCCCGGAGGCCGCCGACGTGCCCCGCGCGCCCAGCGCCACCCGCTCTCGACCCTACACGTGTGCCTCGCCTCGTCTCGCCCGCGCCGCGCGCGGTGTGGTCAAGGCGGCGCTCTGCGGGCTCGGCTGCTGCGGCTCGTGGGATCCATGGCAATGGCCAGGGCGCCTGCGCTGCTCCGCGGGTGCCCGTGCTCCGCGCCTCTTTCCTGGGCGCCCTCGCCCTTCCGCTCCCGCAGCCGCGGCCGCTCCATGATGTCGCCGCTCACTGGCGCCAGGAGGTAATGCCCGCCATGCCTACTATTTAGCGGTTCGATGCTCGTTCCGGTGACCTCTTATGATGCCGCGTGATAGTAGCCAGTAAAACGTGTCCATCACTTTGGTGTTTCGCCTCTGACTTTTAGAATCGCTGATGATTGCCAGGCAGTACTCCCAGAGTTCAGTCCTTGGAATTCAAGACAGCCGAGCTGTTAATCTTCCAGTATGTGTCAACTTCAATGTGCAAAGTAGCGGCGCTCAGGAATGGGCTGACGAGAGCAGGAGGATATCCTTAAGCAAAGCCAGCAGTCGCAATAGTTCCACTCATCTAGGGTCGGGTATTTTCCATCATGAACCCTTGGAAGATTTCAGGGGCTCCAGCCAATCTCTATTGCACAGTATAAGACAGAGAGTGGCACCGAATTCTCTTGCGAATAGGCACGCCAACACGGAATTGGCAAAGCATCATGCGATTAATCGTGCCGCAGTTGCTGTGACAGCACTGACTAGTGTTGTTAACGATGACATTAAACCAGTGAAGAGGCCTAAGGAATCTGAAGTGGAGGCTCATTGGCCTAATGGTACCAAGTTCCATTCTTCTCTTCCAAAAATCTCTGAAGTTGAAACAAGCTTGCCATTTGATGAAAATGCTGCAGATGTCCATGCTAAAGATGTGAATGAATGCTCGCGGAAGGCACTTGCTACTATCTATGACAGTTTTGGTGGTTGACAATGTCATGTCAGCTAAGAGTATTGTTCAACTGCTTACTACGAAGTACAAGAATTATATTCATGCATGTCACACAAAGGTAAGCCATTAAAGCCTTTTCTGATTGTTCAAACATCTAAGATGCTTTATGTAACTATGTTTGTTTACATCAGTCATGACTTTGCCTAAATATATATAATATTTTGACGTATTCAATCTGTATATACTCCTCCTTTAGCATTCGTTAATTAGGGTCAACATATGACTAGATACCCACCCATTTTTATTCCAGTGTCTGCTTCTTTCTGCAATTTTTGTTCATTGTGCACCATTTATGCCTACCAATTGTTCACTATGGCATCCATGAAAAATGAGGGAAAAAGGTATATCACTATCGTCATGTATCTTGAATAGCGAGTAGAATAGTACATACCCATTATCATCTTGTTGGTTTCAGTGGTATGTATTGGGTAGGGATGCACATGGGGGTACCCAATGGTGTGTTTTCTTTTTTTTTTTCGAAACCATGCATTGCATGTACTTCATTAAGAGAATTGGGAATAAGGTTACACTACCTGTTTGGCTTACAGCGAGGTGCCAAAGTCATACGGGTTCCACATTAACAGTAATCACCGGCTTGAACGGTGGAACCTAGAGTGGTGTACTAAGAAAAGAAACTATTGTGCGACTAGCTCGACGTGCACAGCTGTTTTGGTGTGTTTTCTGGGTCAGCTAATTAATTATGTAGCATGCTGTTTTGGTTCATTTCCTTCCCTAAACTAATGAAGTGGCATGTCATTTTAATTCATTTAAGCAAGTTTTGGGTCGGCCAAATGACAAAAAAAGTGTATGTTGCGAAACTTTCTTTCCTTTTGAATGCATATCCATTCTTTGGTATTATAATTCAGGATATTTCAATGCTATACAGGTAGATATTGATGTTGAAAAAGTGACACCAGTTGGTCATGGAAAGGTCACATGCTTTAGCATCTACTCTGGCACTAAAGGTGCTGAAGCTGATTTTGGAAATGGCAAGACATGCATTTGGGTGGATGTGCTGGATGGTGGACAAGACGTACTCATGGAGTTTGCCCCATTTTTTGAGGATTCATCAATCAGGAAGGTAAATGCAGCTTACTTGTTCTTTTTGTTTGGAGGACTGGCATCTGCTCTGTTCCGTAAATTGCATATCCCTATTGCAGTATAAATGGAAGTCATTGCAATTATTTAAGGAAGTAAACAATATATCACAATCAAATCTAAACTCATGCTTACAACTTTCATATGTGTTGCATGCTGAAATTATTTTTTTTTCACTGACTTCACCCATTTTTTTTTGCCATCTCTAGTCAAACTTTGCTATTTATTTATTGTATAGTAATAGGATAAACCATATACCTCTGTTGTCTTATCGTTTGAATCTTAAGCAAGTATCTATTTTTCTTATCTAGGTTTGGCACAAGTATAGTTATAGTCATGTCATAGAGAACTATGGAATTAAAGTTGCTGGGTTTCATGCTGATACAATACATCTTGCAAGACTTTGGGATTCTTCAAGAAGACCGGATGGAGGACTTTGGGATTCTTCAAGAAGACCGGATGGAGGATATTCTCTTGAGGAACTTACAAATGATCATAGGGTCATGGGTGTTGTCTCAAAGGAATTGCGAAAGATTGGGAAGAGATCAATGAAAACCATCTTTGGTAGGAAAAAGATAAAGAAGGATGGATCAGAAGGGAAGACTACCGCAATTGAGCCTGTTGAAATTTTACAAAGAGAAGACAGAGAATTGTGGATCTGCTATTCTTCCTTAGATTCCATCACTACTTTGAGGCTTTATGAAAGCTTGAAAAGCAAGCTTGAAAGGAAGCCTTGGATTTTTGGCGGTTGCCCCAGAGGTTCATTGTACGATTTCTATGAGGAGTATTGGCGCCCTTACGGTGCTATTCTTGTAAAAATGGAAACAGCTGGAATGCTTGTTGACCGTGCTTACCTTTCAGAGATTGAAAAGGTTGCTGTTGTACAGCGCAAATTAGCTGCAGATAAATTTCAGAAGTGGGCATCTTAAGTATTGTCCTGATGCAAAATACATGAATGTTAAGAGTGATACTCAGATTCGACAACTCTTCTTTGGCGGTATAGAGAACAGGTATAATCCTCACCATCATGTATTCTCTCTGCTAAGTTCCTTTTGTGTATCCAGATTTTGTGTATCCTTCGTCATCCATCTGTCACTTAGAGAGCAAAGGTTCCTGTATGTCTATTAAATACAAAACAAAAGGAAGAAAAACATTAGTCATTGAATGTTTAAAGTTGTATCCTAGATATTTCTTGCATGCAATCGTTATAAATCTTGATGTTTTTAATCTTTGTACAGCAAAAAACCTGGTGAATTTTTGCCAAAGAGTAAAGCTATTAAAGTGCCTAACGATGAAACTGCAGTTTCAGAAGGCAAGAAGGTTCAAAAGTATCGCACAATTGAACTTTTCAGCATTGTGGAAGACCTGAAAACTGATAAATTTATTACTAAAAGTGGCTGGCCTAAAGTTAGTGTGGATGCATTGATAAATTTAGCTGGGAAAGTTCCATCAGATCTTGTTTACTCAACAGATGATGTAAATGATGATGGATGTGCTAGTCATTTTGAAATTTCCAATTGTGATCTAGAAGGCACCTCTTCTTATGGAACTGCATATGATGCATTTGGAGGAGGAAAGGAAGGAAAAGAAGCATGCCATGCCATTGCAGCTTTATGTGAGTTCCGTTCGATTGACTCGTTAATATCCAACTTCATTGTTCCTCTACAGGTGAGCTGGCTCCACCTACTCTAATGTAGATTGCGTTGCAGCAATCATTATTGTACACATGGCTATGCGAGGAATCACTTACTAGCCTTAGTTATCTATCTGTATCTTTATTCTGTTATATTTACTGTATCATTGTTCCTCTGGCAGGGAAATCATATATCATGTAAGGAAGGGCGGATCCACTGTTCCTTAAATATCAACACAAAAACAGGGCGTTTATCAGCAAGGACACCAAATTTACAGGTTAGCATTTATTTTAGGGAGCTTACACGTTTTTTTCAGTATGAAATGGTATTCTAGATGTCAGGAATTATACAAGATTTGGGCTGTCTTTCTACATATTAGATACTAGGTTCAAGCTAATGTACTCAGATAGACAATAATCTGTTACCCAAATGTATGCAGCAGTTAGATACTAAGATAAGATTGGCAAGTTCTGTATTCTTAATATGTGTGGACTGGATGAACATAAATGAAGAACCGGTACTGATATTATTAAAGTAAGCTCTGTTTTGTTTCTGCCAAAATAGGTAGCCTAGGTTGTTGCAGTATTTAATATGATAACCAAAAGACAAGAAATGTCTTGTGAAGTGTTGCAAGCTGTGGTTGCTTTAAATATTATCGTACTGTGATACCAACATCAAGTAATTTGCTCAACTTGTGATCTACTCCATGACAGAACCTACCTGCGCTTGAAAAGGATAGGTATAAAATCCGCCAAGCTTTTGTTGCAGCTCCAGGGAACACTCTTATTGTTGCTGATTATGGTCAGGTATGCTTGTGCGCAGTAGAATTTTTGAATGTTTGTATGCTGATGATACTAGTTCCAAGTAAAAAAAAAAAACAAATTTGTTTTGTGTGTAGCTGGAACTCAGGATCTTGGCGCATCTTGCTGATTGTAAAAGCATGTTAGATGCTTTCAGAGCTGGCGGTGACTTCCATTCCAGGACAGCCATGAACATGTATCAGCATATTCGTGAGGCTGTTGAAGATGAGAAAGCAATTCTTGAGTGGCATCCTCAACCCGGTCAAGAGAAACCTCCCGTGCCGTTGTTGAAGGTATGGTAGCTTTAATGGTGTTTCTGAGAATTATGTTGATTCCTTCTAATTGTTAAAACTATGTTCAGCGCTACTAGTTATTAGCTTTTGTACTGCACTTCCAGGCACATACAGTTTCCTTTCCTTTTCCTTTTACCTTCCATGCATGTCGTCTGGTCCAGAACCTATACACTGTGGAGTCAATTATGGGTATGGATCTAGGAAATGTTATTAGCATGAGAATATACATGGTGTGTATGAAAAAAAATGGACTCTAATGCTTTTCTTGTGATGTAGGATGCTTTTGGTGCTGAGAGGAGGAAAGCTAAGATGCTAAATTTCTCCATTGCATATGGGAAAACGGCCCGTGGGCTTGCTCGTGATTGGAAGGTACATACTTTTCTAACAAACATATAGCTCTAAATTAAGCAGCAATTTAACTTTAGTGTGCGTTGCACCTTAGTCTGAGCTTCTTTGGATTATTTAGTTTGTGCCAGTGAGCAACACACTTGCGGAGTAGCCATGTTTACAAGAAATTTAGCCTTTCATGGCTTCTTGTAAACCCTTCTTCTCTTGTCAGGTTTCTGTCAAGGAAGCAGAAAATACACTGAAACTCTGGTACAGCGATAGAAAGGAAGTTCAGGCTTGGCAAATGAAACAAAAACATCTAGCACATGAGAAGAGAGAAGTTTATACTTTGTTTGGGCGATCACGCCATTTTCCAATTACAACTTCTAGCCAAAGGGGTCGCATTGAGCGTGCTGCTATCAATGCTCCTGTACAGGTGATCACTGTCTATTGCAAATTTGCAACTCGTTGAAATTAGTTATGTGCTAAAATTATTTCCTTTGAACACCACAGGGCAGTGCAGCTGATGTTGCTATGTGTGCAATGCTTGAGATAGACAGGAATACTCGTCTTAAGGAGCTTGGCTGGATGCTACTCTTGCAGGTAGTTCATGCATAAAGTCAGGGGCATACTTTGATTTCTTCTTTGAAACTGAAAAGGACATTGCTTTTTATTATAACTCCTGTAACTAGAGTACTGGACCTTTGGTATCCCGTATTGAGTCAAAATGGATACATTGATGGTTGCAGATTATTTTTCCCAGAATACAACATAAATTTAGACCTAGCAGAACTGACAGCTCCATCTTTCAGGTGCATGATGAATTGATACTGGAAGGGCCTTCAGAGTCTGCCGAGCTGGCCAAGTCCATAGTGGTTGAGTGTATGTCTAAGCCTTTCTATGGCACCAATATCCTGAAGGTCGACCTTCCTGTTGATGCCAAGTGTGTACAGAATTGGTATGCGGCCAAGTAGACCGTAGTTCTGTACTTTCGAACTTTATTCCTCTTAATGAAAAACGGGTGAAGTCCCTATCGCGAAAAAAAGTAGACCGTAGTTCTTTCCTCCCTTCCCTGTTCAGTGTTGACTACCAAACACAGAAAAGGTTGTGGTCCCAGGAGGGTGTCAATTCCTAAGGTGAAATTTGGTGTATTTTTTTTTTTCGAAAGCGAGCTATAGCTCGTACTACTTTAAGAGAGGAATAGAGTTTTACAAAGCGGGCACATGTGGAAGAGGGCGAGTTGACGTCTCCCACAAGGTCCGAACACAGCACAAGCAAAAAACAAAAAAACACACTAAACAAAAGACACCGGCTCGAACGGTGGTGCTTAGGAGGTTGTACTAACTAGTAAACCAGTCTGCAGGAACCTCAACGGGAGCGACTAGGCCGTGAGGGCCGCGATGGCCGAGAGCCCCCGGAAGCCCGCCGAGATCCAGGCGTCAGCCTCGTCCTTGATCCGAAGTAGCAGCTGTGTTACCGTGCAGGAGAAGCCATCAAAAGTCCTGCGGTTCCTCTCTTTCCAGACTTCCCACGTCACAAGAAGGACTAGAACGTCGAAGCCATTGCGGATGGCCTCCGGGACCTGATCCCGAGTGTGCAGCCACCAGTCCACCAGCCTGTCCTCGCTACCAGGGGCGATGCCGAGGTTGAACCCAACCGAGGCCAGGAGGCGGCTCCACACTTCCCTGGTACAGACGCAAGCCAACAGAAGGTGATCCTGCGTCTCATCACCTTGGTCGCAAAGGGCCCCGGAGGCCGATTCCTGCAAGCCGTGCCTCGCGCGACGCGCGGCCGTCCATAGGCGTCCATATAGAGCAAGCCAGAAAAAGTATTTGACCTTGGGCGGTGCGCGTACCCGCCACAGCTCCTTGGCCCCCAGAAGGCCAACAGTCCCTGCGAAGAAGGCTTGATAAGCGGAGGCGCTGGAGTACTTGCCGGTAGCAGTCCATTTCCAAATGAACTTGTCCTGCATGTCGTCGTGGAGCTGTACCCCCGCCAGCTTCCCAACAAGGTCGACGATGGCGAGCATGACCGCGGGCGTGCGCGACCCCGTCACGTCCCTCACCCATTGGTCATCGCGAAGGGCATCACGGATTGAGCGTTTGCGACGGCGGGCGCCAACCCGGGCAAAAAGAAGCGGCGCAGAAGTCGCGAGAGGTCCATCCGGTAGCCAAGAATCCGTCCAGAAGATGGTCCAGGCGCCATTGCCAATGTCGACACGCACTGAGGCGTTGAACATGGCCTCAACCACCGCCTCAGTCTTGGAAGGCAGCAGCGCCCAGGGGGCATCGGCGTCGGCCCGCCGCTGCCACTCCCAACGGAGACGAAGAGCGTACCCGAGGAGGCGGAGGTCCGGCAGTCCGAGACCACCGAGTCCACGGGGGGAGCAGGCGACCGGCCACGCGACGCGGCACTGCCCCCCAAGACGGACTCCGTCCCAGCCCAGACGAAGGCACGACGACGCTTGTCAATCTCCCGCAGAGCCCATAGTGAAAGCGCACAGCAGATGGAGACGTGGACAGGGATGGCAGATAGGGTAGACTTGGCGAGAGTATTCCGTCCCGCCACGTTCATGGGGCCGCCCTTCCAGGCGGGGATCCTGGCCGCCACTGTGTCGACGAGTGCCTGTTCATGGGTACGGCTGAGCTTTCGGAGGGACAGCGGCGCGCCGAGGTACCAGAATGGGAAGTCCTGAACTCGGCATGGGAATGCCTGCAGGACCTCGTTAACCATGTCCGGCGAGCAGCGGATCGGAGTGATTGTGCATTTGTCGACGTTGGTGGCCAGCCCAGACGCACCGGCGAACAAGGCGAGGACCTGCCTGATGCAGGTGAAGTCCACGGCGTGAGGGGCTAGGAAGATAACCAGATCATCTGCATACACCGAGGTGCGGAACTTGATCGCGTTTCCTGGGATTGGGTGAAGCTGCCCCCGCCGGTCGGCCTCCATGATGAGGGCGTTCAGGATCTCCATGACAATGATGAACAGGGATGGCGATAGGGGGTCGCCCTGTCGAAGGCCGCATGCATGATAGATCCGCCGTCCCGGTCTTCCATTGATGAGCACCTTGGTAGTGGCTGTGGACAGCAAGTAGGAGATCCACTCTCTCCAACGTAGCGGGAACCCCAGATGTTCCAGCACCTCGAGGAGGAAAGGCCAGGAGACGGTGTCAAAAACCTTCGCAAGTTCGACCTTGAGTAGCATCATGGGAGTGCGTCGTCCATGCAGCCACTTGCACGCAAGCTGTACGGTTCGAAAGTTCTCATGGATCCTTCTGCCCTTGATAAAAGCCGTCTGGTTGATCTTGACGAGGTCATGCATGAACGGCTGTAGACGCATCGCCAGAGTCTTGGCAAACAGCTTCCCGAACGTGTGAATCAGGCTAATGGGCCTGTAGTCACGTAGGCCTTCCGGAGAGGTTTTCTTGTGTAGGAGCACCATGATCGCTTCATTGAGGCAATTGAAGTTTCTGAAATCCAGCTCCCAGAGTCGGTCGAAGGCGTGCACAACGTCCTCCTCAACCACACCCCATGCGACCTTGAGGAAGGCGGCCCCGAACCCGTCCGGACCGGGCGCGCGGTCGGAGGGAGAGTCCTTGACTGCACGCGCAATCTCCAGTCGAGAGAAAGGACGTCCAAGGTCAGTGAGATCCAGCTGTGGCAGTCGAAGCTGGGCGAGGGCGATCCTGTTGGAGTGTAGGAAGGGGGTCCCCAGGATGTCATTGTAGTAGTTGTACACCACCTCTTCCTTGGCAGCATCCTCAGTGAAGGTTTGGCCTTCGTGGGCAATGGCCAGTACGTAGTTCTTGTGCCTGTGATGGCACGCTTGAAGGTGGAAGAATTTGGTGCAAGCATCCCCATCCCGGAGCTGCCGCGTGCGCGCACGCTGCCGCGCCATAGTCCGCTCGAGTGAGGCAAGTCCCAGGACGTGCGCCTTTAGCTCGCGGAAGAGGCTGAGCTCCCCCGGCGAGAGGCTTCGCGACTCTTGAGCCGAGTCGAACCCCTGTATGATGGCGCGGGCCAAGGCGAGCTGGGAGGCCACATTGCCCACGTGGTTCGCGCGCCAGCTCCTTAGCACCCTGGTAAGACGACGCAGCTTGATATCGAGGTTCTTGCAGGCGTCGATATCAATGTCCGTGGCCCCCCAGGCGGCGGCCACCACATCACTGAAGCCGTGCACAGTAGGCCAGAACAGCTCGAAGCGGAAGCGTGGCACCGCCCACGGATTGGAGTTGAGCACCAGAAGAAGAGGCGCGTGATCCGAACAGTCGGAGGAGAGGCTTCGCAGGTGGTGGTCAGGGAAGAGCTGCAACCATTCGACAGAGCCGAAGACACGATCAAGGCGTTCCAAAGTAGGATCGTCCCGACCATTATACCAAGTGAACAGGCGCCCATTGAGATGAAGCTCCTCAATCTGCAGATGATCAATGGTGTCACGGAAAGCCCGCATCAAGTTGCGATGCAGACGTCCGTTGTTTTTGTCTGCTGCCAAGTAGATCTGGTTGAAGTCACCACACACAAGCCAGGGGCCAGGACAAGCCGCCCGGGTATCCCGAAGCTCCTGGAAGAAGGCGTTCTTCTCTGAACGTAACACCGGGCCGTAGACATTTGTCAACCACCAGCTCTCCTGTCGAGGGGAGGAGAGGGCGATTGTCACAGAGAAGCGTCGACAGACTGCGCTAGAGGCATCCCACAGGTCCCTGCGCCAGGACGTGCACGCGCCGCCGGCTACCCCCACGGCCGGTAGAGAGACGAAATCGTAGTCCGAACTGGTGATCTCCGTGTTCAAAGCACTAGAGAAGTTGGAGATCTTGGTCTCTTGGACGCAAACAAGAGACGCACGATGCTGTGTGACGATGTTACGAACGACATTGCGGCGGGCGCGCTCGTTAAGCCCCCGCACATTCCACAGAAGAAGATGGTTTTCACTCATTAAGGAAATAGTCCTGCAGGTCGTGTAGAAAGCGCGGCGGCTCAAGGTCCGCGACGGCCAGACCGAGCCACCCTCGCGCCCAACATGGGGAACAGCTTCCGCATGGACTCACGGCGCTCGGAAGGCACCCCATCCCCAAAAGCTCCATTGAACCTAGCTGCAATGGTGTGATCCGGTGTGTTGGCTTCCCTGTCCGGGTGTCCTTCCCATTTGTTAACTAAGACGCGACGCGCCTGCTTCTCCGGATTGGGGTCACGGAAGGCCGATTTGGCAGCCAACCGCGTGCTTCTGCGGGCACTCCACTCGTCAAGTGGAAAGTTAGAGCGGCGCAATCTCAGAGGTGCCCGTATAATCGGCGTCTCCAGCGGCAGTGACATGTCGCTGATGAAGGCATTCACCGTCGCGGCAGAAGGGGAGTTCACGACAGCAGGCGTCAGTGCTATTTCCGGTGATGGGGCGTGCGCCGCCTCGCGCACCACCGTAGCGACTGTCGGCGTCTGGGAGTCCTCTGCGTCGCGCATGTCCGCCGGCAGCACGTGGGCGGAGGACGCAGGCTCATTGTTCATGTCGTTGTAGTCTTGGACGGCCTGCTGGGGCGAAGTGCAGAGGTCCGCCGTGGCCAGCGCACAGTTCTGGTCCGCCAAGGCGAGCGAACAGTCCTGCACTGGCCCCCGGAAATCGAGTTCAGCCTCCAACTGAGTATCCCACCAGCTCCGCGGAGGGGGAGAAGGTGGTGGAGGCGTCGCCCGGCATTTGCCTCCGTGTAGAAGCTAAGGAGCGATGTTGAGGAACCTGGCGACGAAACCCATGGCGCACGCACTTGTCGGGCACGGCCTCGCCTGCGAGGGCGTGACGAACAGTGCCCGCCGGCTTGACGGCCTTCCCAAAGAGAACCCCACAGGCGTTAGCAGTGCAGGCGAGCGGGTTGGCAGCGGCGTTGATGGTGTCGTAGGTGCCGAGCGCAGCTCCCAATGATCGGCGAGGGTTGCGGTGGCAGAATGCCGCAAAGGGCAGGCCACGGTGCCAACCATCACAGCCAGATCGTTCCCGTCCGAAGGGACCGGGTAACCGCTGGTGGGGTGGTCGTTCCGGTGGCGGGGATCGGTAGCCACGGAGTCATCATGGGAGTCGCGATGTGGAGTGGTCCAGTAGTCCCCAGGGCTGGGCGCTTTCCCGTGTCCATGGCCTTCATGGTCATCAGCGTCGTCTTCATCATCACGGCGATCCTCGCCGCCGTCATCGGCGGGCAAATCGGGGGCCTCGAGCATGTCACGGTGCCCGACGAGGCGCACCAGGACCTGGTACTGAAGGCCGCGCCGTCTGTTCCACTCGTCAGGGTCAGCGGTAGGCACAGCCGGCTCGGGGATGAAAATGGTCTTCGCAAGCTTGAACAAAGAACTCCCGGTCATCATCGTCGGTCCTATCGCGGAAGTCCGTCCAGTCGACATCACAGCAACAGGGGCCGAGAACCCATTGCGCGACGTCCATACTGCGAGCATGAGCCGGGGCCGTGATAGCCACCAGGACCTGGAAGGAGAAAGCCACCGCAGTCGAGTTGGTGAAGCGAGACCACGGCATCCAGCGCAGGGGCAGGGGCCCTCTCCAAGGATGCGAAGCAAGGATGCGGTCACGATCATGGCGATGACGGAAGCGCACGATGAAGTCGTGAGGGTCGTGGTGCTTGATGTCGACGTCCCCAGGATGGATCTGGAATTTGGTGTGCAGAGCGTCCCAAATCATGGCGATTGCCACGAACGGCCGCGTTCCGGCCACTACCACCACCAGGGTGGAGCCGAGAGCGTCCTCGTCCGCCTGCAGCCTCGCTGAACGTGGGATGACCACGATGGAAGAGTCGCCGCGGGAATCCGCCGGCAGCGCAATGGCGGCGGAGTGCGCGTCCACCGGCGGAGGCGCGCCGCGTTCAGCCCCGACGCGACCCGAGGGGGGACGTGGATGTCCGTGGAGGGCGGCGGCGGCGGCGGTGGGGGCGGTGGCGGAGGCGGTGGAGGTGGTGGCGTCGCGCCCCCAGCAGAGCCCAAAGCCCGGCAAACGGACGGCACCGACACGGACCTGCCAGTGGAGACCGTCTGGCCCGACGCCGTATCCGCGGAGGCATCGCGGCGCCGGCGTGCGGGAGAGGGGCGCGGGTGGAAGCGGTCCTCAAGCAGGACCCGACGAGCGGGCGGTGAGCGCGGGCGCTTGGACCCCGCCAGGCAAGCACGGCATTCGGCCCCCAAATGGCCCTCCGCCCAGCACCGGTAACAACGCGCCGGGTTGGGGCAGCGAGCGCGGACATGGCCATGGCGGAGACAGCGGTAGCATGCTCCGGCCAGCTCCGGCGGAAGGTAGGGAGGGGAGCGTCTGGGAGACCTCCGCGGCGGGGAACGCCTGGTAGGCGAACGCACCCTACCGAAGGGCCTGCTGGAGACGGCGTAGAACCCCTCCTCGTCCTGGAGGCCACGTGCCCGCGCCGGGTGATAGGGCGGCGAGCGCGGCATTCGCCCACGGCCTCCGCCCGCAGCACATCCGGGTGGGAGCGGCAGGCGGCAACCATGAACCCCTCGGCGCGGCGTCGATGACGGTGCCGGCGGACCCGGCGACGCTTGCGAGGTGGGGGGAGGACCTCCTTTCCCCGCCCCTCCGCCAGTGGAGCAGGCAGTTCATCCTCCAGCTCGGAGCCGGACTCCGAGGAGGCCTCCGAGTCACTGATGGCCACACGGCCCTCAGGACCGCGGACGAGGCATTCTTGCAGGAGGGGCGAACCGGCGAAGAACTCCTGCGGTGGTGGTAGGTCTTCAAGCTCCGTGTCAGCCCAGGCCCGCATGGAGGATGGTTCCGCTACGGCCGAGGAGCGGTCGAGCGCCGCCAGGAGCTGCCCAGGGGAGCCCGCCTCGAGAGCCGCTTCAACCCCTGGGTCGCGGCGGAGCGGGGTGGTCGGGTCGGTCATGGCGGTGAACCGGATCTGGATCTGGCTACAGGGGTGGTGGATGGAAGAAGAGAGCTGCAGCTTGGGGGGAGGAGGTGGAGAAGAAGGATGGGGAGTGGAGGAGAGGGACGGGGAGTGGGAGAGGCAAACCTAGCAGCCGGCCGGCCGGCGGGGAGCCGCGCACGGCGGCGGGGTGGCGGGCGCCGCCCGAGTCGCCGAGTCGCCCCTCATTTCCCCGATGCAGCCACTCTTCCCACCGAGGGCCTTTTTAAATTTGGTGTATTTTGAACTGGATCAACTGCTAATTGCCTAGTGAGCTCGTCTCTAGGTGGATGCCATGCACTGGTCATTTCGCCAGTGAGCAGAGGCCAGTGAGGGGTCAGCACTAAGCAGCCAAGGAATTGTACACTACTCTGTGTAGGTCGGATAGCTTGACCTTCCACGCTCCCTGTTAGGATCTGTCGATCTTTCATGCCTGATCACTGTAGTTGATCGCCCAGGATGGTAGTGAAAACTAAGCATGCCGTGTTCATAAGATTTGTTTAAGGATGCTGATGGTTGTGTTAGCTGACCTGTTCTGCTGATGTCTAACACTGCCGTACGTACTGCAACAACGTTTTGGTCACACGAACATGTAGTTGATTCTAAGCGTTATTAATCTCTTTATTTCTGTTGTTGAATTGCGTGTCTTGTTGATTGTCTCTTCTCTGAACATTGCCCGCACAGCAGGGTTGGGCAAATGTTACACTTAGTTTGTTGTCTATATATAAGCTTCTGTTCTGCTCAAATCATGTTAAAACAATTGTCCCTGACGATCTCTAAATCTGATGAAACAGCACACATTGCAGAGGTGTCCGAACATAAATGTGAATCTTTTTTTTCGAAAGACCCGTTTCCGGCTTTTCATTGATAAGAAGAAAGAAGTATTACAATGGCCGGCGCAAGATGCACCGCTCCCCCCTCTTTTGCTCTGAGCCAACCTAAGTAGGGTCTAAGCCACCCCGGACAACATTTACACTAATTTACATTGAACTGAGATACAACTACCCCTAACTGTGCCCCTGGCACACCCTCATCCACCGGGAGCAAAGACTGAATGTGTTTGTTGCCGGCTGTAGCCCAATCCGATGCCTGACCATAGATGGCTTCGACGATACCTTGCATTGGCTTGGCCTCCTTCCTGAACACCCTATTATTTCTTTCCTTCCATACTTCCCAGGCTACCAATATGAGCAGTGATTTGGCCCCTTTCCTGATCGTTGACGGTAAGGTATGCATCACTTGGAGGAACCATTCCTTCATACTGATTGCATTGCCCCATGCTGTTGGCTGAAAACACCTTACCTTCGCCCACTCCCCGACTCTATCCCAGACTGATCTGACCACTGGGCACTCCACAAACAGGTGAAAAGATGTTTCCAAATTTCTCATGCACAATTGACAGAAATACTCATTGGGCCATTGTCTAAGTTGGAGTCTAGCTGCAGTCCACAACCTATCTCTTAGCAGAAGCCACAGAAAAAACTTACATCTCGGCGGCGCTCTGGTGGACCAAGTGTAGGTTGCAGCATTACAGTCCTCAAGATGTTGGAACTGCAGGTCGTAGGCTGACTTCGCGGAATAACACCCACTTGGCGACACAGTCCAGATTATCTTGTCCTGCAGCGTTTGCACCAGAGGCAAATCTTGTATCATCTCTGATAGGTCTATGTACTGCGCAATGAGCTGAGCATTCATGTTGTAATCGACATCCCGAACCCATGTATTGTCATGCAATGCCTCCGCCACTGTCCTGTTTTTCCTCTTGCTATGAATGAAAAGCTGCGGGAAAAGATCACCTGGCACATGACCATGCAGCCATCGTGAGTGCCAGAACAGCGCTCGCTGACCATTTCCCACAACCACCTCGGTTGCCCTGTTAAAGAGACGCCTGTCTTCATCATCCACCTCAATTTGCAAAGTCTTCCACGGCCTCTCTCTGTCATCCCATGCAAACCATTGCCATCTGAGCCGAAGCGCTCTGCTGAAAGCTTCGAGGTCTTTGATTCCCAGTCCACCTTTTAATGTAGGTCTGCAGCAAATTGGCCAAGCCACCTTACATTTACCTCCGGTGAGTTGATTGTCTCCTGCCCATAGGAACCGCCTTCTAGCCTTGTCTAGTTCTTTAATAAACTTTTTCGGCGGCTTGATTGCTGTAATCAGATACACTGGCAGGGCTGTTAGCACTGACTTGACAAGCTCCTTTCTGCCAGCAACTGAGATCAACTTGCCCTGCCATCCAGCCATTTTCCCTTTTGCCCGATCTTGAATGTACTGTAGATGCACCATCCTGATTCTCCCAAGTGTTAATGGCAAGCCGAGGTATTGGATAGGGAACTGCACCCTGGCGCCAGAGAAATCAGCCAGTACCTCATCCATGTCTAAACCTGTGCACCTAATAGGCGCCACTGTGCTCTTGGTCATGTTGATTCTTAGCCCCGTGGCATCTCCGAAGGCCGACATAATGTCCATAATGCAGCTAATATCGTCCTTTGTTGGGTTTGTGAAGATCACAGCATCATCAGCATAGAGTGAAAGTCTTAGCTTTGCGTGTCGACCTCTGAGCGGTGATAGCCTTCCTTCTTCTGTAGCGATGTCAAAGACACGGTTGAGGGCGTCCATAGCTAAAATGAACAGATATGGTGACAGTGGGTCACCCTGCCTGAGCCCTCTACGGTGTAAGATTCTTGGTCCAGGATTGCCATTGAGAAGCACTGATGAAGATGATGTTCTGAGCATAGCAGTCAGCCATTCAGTCCACCTGTTACTGAAGCCCCTGTGGGTGAGCATCTGTAGAAGATATTCCCAGGATACTGTATCGAATGCTTTGCTGATGTCCAGTTTGATTAGGCACGAAGGAGTTTTGGTTCGATGGTAATGCCTTGCCAGCCCTCTAACATACATAAAGTTGTCCTGGATGCACCTTTTTTTGATGAAGGCGCTTTGGCATGGAGCAATAAGATCATCAATGTAGTACGACAGCCTGATGGCTAACACCTTGCTGAATAGCTTGCCGAAAGAGTGTATGAGACTTATTGGCCTGAAATTTTTTGGTTCAGAAGTAACCTCTGTCTTGGGCAGCAGCACCATATGAGCGCCATTAATATGCTCCAACGCCCCATTGTGGTGAGCAAACATGCAGTTGAAAGCAGCTAAGAAGTCCAACCTGATGATACCCCAGCAATGCTTGTAGAAATTGTTTGTGAATCAATCACTCTCTAATTGCGAGCTGCTGCCAATGGCGGACGTATCGCCACCCAAGGTACCCCTGTGGTGGTCAGGACTCAGGAGGATATATACAGCTCGAGGAGTTCAGGCGCCTGGTGGCTATACCTCAGTATGTACCTCTCCATAAACCTGTCCTCTCCGGCATTCTCACGATGGTCACCAGCCGCGCGCTCCTCGCCGACGTCGACGTCTCTGGCCTTCAAGGCCTCGATGGCGTGGCACCGCGGCTCCATCCGCTTGCTGAGGCTGTACGTGAGCAACACGAGGATTTCCGCATACAATTTATTATCATGTACCATAATCAACGGCACAAAAACACAAAGGTTAACCTTTTCTAAAAAAAAAACACACAAAGGTTAATATTAACATGTACAAGAACCAACTGCATAAATTTAGGGATAAAAAATGATTTTTATTTTTACTTTTTTTTCACGCCATTCCAAATATCAATTTCAGAATATGAAAACTTCAAATAGAATTTGGGGATAGTAAATAATTTCAAATGGAAAAGTCATCAACTACAAGTTTTTAGAACATTAAAGTAGACTTAACGGTAGTGGGGTCTTATTGCCCTCTTGGGGAGTGAGATACATGTTCGAATATTTATGGTTGTCCCTTCTTAATTCTTCTTCACTTTTTCAACGCCATGCTTAAGTTTAATATAACTAATAAAATAAAACACTATATATTACACAAACATGCAAGTGGGCTAGTAGCAGTGGGGTGCTGGTTGCAGGTTTGAATCTTGGTGGTTGCCCCATTTTGTTTTTTCTTGTCATCTGTTCCATGGCATGCTAAATATTAGTATATATGAAAAACTTCAAACAGAATTTTATGATAGTAAATTATTTAAATAAAAATATTATGCTATTTTTATTTTTCTGATATTTTTCATGACATGCTAAAGTTTAATATACGACATCTAGCAATACAAATATAATGTTGCCCACAACATTGCATTACAATGAGCACACTCACCAAAAGCAAGACAAAAGAACCGCGGCAATAGTAACAAGATATTGCATGCGTCTATCTAGGATTATAGTTGCAATAAGTATCTAATAATTGCAATGCCAAAAGAGATCATTACAACAACAAAATCCCTTGACAATAGGAATATGTTGTTACATCCATTCAGAACTCTTGTTGCCCAATAATAACTGCAGATTATTATTCCAATCTAGAACAACCATGGCAATAGTTAAAAGTAAAACAACCAAATTCAATGGCTTTGTTTCGATACTCTAGCAACTTCTGGAAGGAGTTCTTTCGCTTGGCTGGTTCAGAGTTATGCATGAGCTCAGTCAACCAGTGCCTGGAGCAGTATCTCAGGTGCTTCGTCCATTCTTGTCCTAAGCAGTGGCTCCGCTCAGGTTGGCTGAGTACTGGTACAACACAAGTATGCACTCGGCTCTCAATACTTCTCCCTTTGAGGTCATGTACGGGCATCCACCACGACACTTCGGTCTTTCACCACCTGAGGCTACCGATGTCCCTGATGTGGAGGCCATGCTGCTGCATCGTTCTACAGCCCTGGACCTGGTACGTCAACATCTCCTCCGAGCACAGGAACACATGAAGCGCAACGTCGTCAAGCTACGCTCAGAACGTTCGTTCAACGTCGGCGACAAAGTCTACCTCAAGCTCCAACCTTATGTCCAAGCTTCCCTGGCACCACGAGCTCATCAGAAACTGGTGTTCCGCTACTTTGGTCCCTACACCATCTTGGCCTAAGTGGGCAGCGTCGCTTACAAGCTCGACCTCCCGGAGTCGTCATCCGTGCACCCGGTATTCCATGTGTCTCTCCTTAAACCGGCTCCTTCAATGAAATATCCTCTGTCTTCAGCTGTGTCGGATGTCTCTGACGGTCTCCAAGTGCCGGAAGCTGTTCTGCGTCGCCGCCTCCACCCACGTCAGGCTGGTGCTGTGCCGCAGTTGCTGATCAAGTGGTCAGGCTTGGAGCCAGACCTGGCTACTTGGGAAGATGAAGTCGCCGTCAAGCAGCGCTTCCCATTCACTCCGGCCTGGGGACATGTCGGGTCCCAAGGGGGGGACAGTGTCGACACACCTCACCCTGCTATCACCCAAGAGGAGCCCAAGAAGGAGACATGCAAGCGGCCCAAGAACAAGCGAGTGACCGGTCCAGAATGGGTCTGTAATATTTGCAGCCCAAGCCCAGTTAGGAGTGAGTAAAAGGTAGAGCTGGTGAGCGAGAGAGGCAACCAATCAATTCTATAAACCCTAAGGGATTCAACGCCGCCGCCGGCCGGCCGAGCGAGCGAGACGAGTGTGTGTGTTATCGGAGATTCGCGTGTGTTCGAGGGATTCGGCGCCGCCGCAGCGAGCGGCGTCGACACACAAACAGCGTTGTACGGGCCGTCGTCCCAAGGGGATGCGCACGATATCCTGCTTGGGCGCGCGTCCTCTCCATCCACCTTCTTTCTCCCGGAAGATGACGAGCGTTGCGGCGGGTGGAAAAGCTCAAGGCCGCGGCGACAGTCCCAATCCCCAACGATGGCAGTCGGGTCCTCCATGGCTAGGCTAGATCTAGAGCCGCCAACTGAAGCCATGGTGGGCAGTGGTGCCAACTGCAAAACGAGCACGGCGGCTCGGGGGAGAGAAAACGGCGCGATAGTTGCGGGCGAGTGTGAGGGCTCTTGCATCGCATCTGCTTTCCCGTTCCAATCCTGCATGCCTAATCGCAAAATCTCTGCACTAACTAGCAATCAAACGAAGCAAGGCTCTCCCGATCCTCTTCGTGCTCTCTTATTTCGTCCAAATCTTCAAGATCCTACTCGAATTTGTGCCAAATCCCACTTGCGCTGAAGATGATTCACAAAGTTCATCATCCTGTTTATTCTATTGACCGGCAAGTCAAAAGAAAATAGTATATATATGAGGGTGACGATGGATGTCAAAGATTTTCTTTCTTGTATTAAAAAAAAAAATCCTTTCTTGTGCAGAAGGCACACTTTGAGCAGCGGTGAAGCTTCCTTGGCAGTCGTATTATGTTCTATATTATTTTATAAAAAGATTTGTGTTATTATAGATTATATGATGTATTAATATATCATTTATAACCATGACCATCTTATGTATGTATATATTTCTGTGACCAACCAGCAACACAAGTGCACACATGAATTATATTTACAGTCGATCATTGCTACATATATGCATTAAAGAGTTAACAGACAACCAAATAAGCAATCTATTGTATGCAGAAGATTTCTTTGTCTATGCATGGATCAAGCCTAGCAGTGTAGTTCATCATAAAGGATTGATTTTTGGGTGTGATCTATTATCTATTTTTGTTATCTGATTTCATGCCGAATAGAGATACAAATGTCATTTCCATTTCTATGTGGATTAGGCAAAAATTATTGCAAATACATATAAATATATCATTTATATTGATGGTTATAAAAAATTATTGTAACTATATTCATCATCTTATCTATGCTTGATCGTGTTTCTCTCGAATAGCAACAAAATGGTATACAAAGTAGTACTCGTAATTGATCGTAGCCATGTGCAAAGCATTAAACAACATGCAGACAGCTAAACAGACAGCCTATTATACAAGTTGTCTATTTAGTTGTATGCGTTTCGGATTTCAAGAATTGTTGTCTGTGGGTTGTACATGCCCTAGCTTTAATTTGTTTAGATAGAGACAAACTAATTAATATATATGATCTTGTGTAGCGTGCCAAGAACAAATATAGTAGAGAGCTCGCGGCTCGGCACACATGAAAAATGGTGATAGACTCTAAGCTCCTCGATTTGCAGCCTTCATATTGTCGTCTCTTCTTGAAGAAAAAAAAATCAAATGTTTTGTTGGAGTACCCCTCCAAGGACAAGGACAAGAACGGGTGCACGTTGTGCTCCACGAACGACGCTATAGCACTGTCGGGGAGCATGCATGTTGCCGGCTACGATGAGAAACATTAGTTTCCACGCTCGTCAAGGAGCTTTGAAACATTGATAGTCTATCGAGATGGCTTTGAATTGGTTCTGCATAGTTCTTGTAGGGTTACATTGCAATTGCAAAGGCCCCTTCGAATGTAAAATTCGTAACATTAATTTAAAACTGTTTCGCGTCTTATAGATACTAGTGCAGAAGTTACACTACGACACAAATGATTTTTACATGTGCTCAAAAGCGATTTTCAAGAATGTTTTTAAAACCATTACCACAACACCAATTTTTCAAACACGCTCTAAATGTGATTTGTGATGCCCACTTTAGATCATCTACCGTCGCCACCCCTTTGGTTCTCACCATCTCCACCGTCTAGGGCCTCTCTTTTCTTCCTCTCCGGTACGTCTGCTGGCGGCAAGAAGGAAAAGGAACCCATCTCTATTTTACAATAGTCTTTTTGATTAGTTTGTTCAGTGTTTGGCCCGATAAATCTACCTATGGTAGCTCTTGGGTGAGATTTTGTATCTACGATGACTTCAACTGTCATGAGAAGGTTGCTTGCCTCGCAGGCGTTGATGTCGTCATCAACAGGTGGCCAATTTATGACATTATCTGCAAGGGAAGGAGTGCTATTGGGGACTCCCGGACCCACGAGGATAGATAATCATTCACATCCTATAGACACCAGTGCAGAAGTTACATTACAACACAAATGATTTTTACAGGAGGTCAGGAGATCAAAACCGATTTTCAAGAATGGTTTTGAAACCACTACTACGACAACTTAATTGTTAAGTACTGGATGCTCTTTTGTTGTTCTATATTCAATATTTTGACCTTAAATAATTTTCAAATAAAAGGTCCACCTAATGCTCTCTTGTTGTCCTATATTCAATCCATGAATAATATGAGCATTGGGGAAAAAATCAGATCATAGTAAACATTAGAAGAAATGGGGAAGGAAATGGGACAATGGAGATAGGCAGGGTACTGCAGCCATCGCACCTTCATGATCAGCAGGTGTAAAAGGTTACGGAAATGCTGGGATGATTCGGGTGGACTTCAGCCATATTCCTCAATGCAACCCAGGCTTCCTTCGTAAGCGCTCTGTATCTACCTTTACCCTCCCGGAGGCCAATATTAAGGTCCAGGAGTGACCAGGTTCTCAAAGCCCAAGTCAGGAATTTCTGTCCACTCAGACCACACTGCCCTAGGAACACTGAGATAAAGACTTTTGAGCCTTGGCATAGCTCTTTTCTGAAACACAACTCGTGGATAGTGTCCCCCAAACTTGCAGTGCAGAAGGCAAGAGAACAAACCAGCACTGATGATGAATTCCCTAGAGATTTTATAATGTCCTCCAAAGTTATAATGTCCCTTGTCCGAATACATATCTAGGTTTTGGAGAGAAGGTAACCCTCCAAAAGTTTTGAGATCCTCCTGCTGTAGCTCCTTGACACTGATCGTTAGGAAGGAGAGGTTCTCATCATATGAGCATTTTATCCAAACAGGCGCAGCTTCAAGAACCAGCAGTGATCCAGTAACAGACTATGGAGACTCTGGGGCCCAACCCAGCCATCCAAGTTACATGAATTTTCTATAAAGTGAATAGATAAATTCTGGATATTTTGTAGCTTGTCACTCCACCAGCACATTTTGCTCTTCTGTTGGCAAGAGGACATTAATATCCAACACCCTTAGTTTACTTAAGCATTCCAGCTTGTGTTAAAAACTGGCCCATGTGAAAACCATTGTGTGGAGTTTAACATGAATCAGTGTTGCTATAGCCTCTCAGCCCTAAAAATCAATCCTTTACCTCTAAACCTATCTCTTCCACTCCCTCCCTCCCTCCCTCCCTCCCTCTCTCTCTCTCTCTCTCTCTCTCTCTCTCTCTCTCTCTCCCTCTCTCTCTCTCTCTCTCTCTCCCCCTTGCCGGCGACCCACCTCCCCTCTTCTCGGCACGTGCCAACCCCTTTCCCACCTCACATCGCGCTCTAGATCCACGCGGCGGCAGGCCGCGCTCCCGGCGCTGGCGGCGCGAGATGTGTGGAGTGGGGCCGTGAAGGCGCGCGGAGCGAGGAGCAAGACCGCGGAGGTGGCTTCTAGATCCACGACAGCAGCGGATCCCTCGGCGGTGCGGGGCCAAGTCAGTGCTGACGACGGTGCCTAGATCAATGATGGCGGCTCCCTCGACGGCGCGGGGCCACATCCAGAGTTCCAGGCTCTATAAGAAATTTCAGAGTAATTACACATGGGATAAGTAATTCAGGATCACCCCCTACAAATAAAGCAAAAGAAGCAGCCCAGAGAACACCTAGTACTGTGATTTAACCTTTTCTTTAAATTTGGTAATTGTTGTCTTCACTAATGTGCCTTCTTGGTTCTCACCTCTTTGACTTACTCCTACATTTCTCTATGGATGTATCTATTTGAGATTCTAAGAGCCAAACTGCACGATTGGCCTCTGTTCAATATACCCTCCCTCCCTCCCTCGCTCCCTCCCTCCTCTCCCTCTCCCTCTCCCTCTCCATTAGAAATTGACATGACCGACATTGAAGGTGTCGTAATGCTAAATACCTAGTTGGGGAGTTTTTTATCTGAAATTGTTTCGAGTGTTGAATATTTGTTTTAAGTTCTCAAAGTTTATATACCATACTGGGTTGACACATTCCCTACACTAAAGTTGCAGGGCTCAACAAAAATTCTAGAACTTTTTTTTATGAAAGGATGGCAAAAACTTTTCCACAATTTGTATTAGATGAAGGCAAAATGTAAGTGCCCACCGAGTTTTTTAAATGGAAACCACACCAAAAAACATACAATTGAGGAGCATCTGTGGGCAACTAGCTTATTTCCTCCCCAGCTGATAGGCCGTAACCGTGCCACCCTTTAGAGAGTGGATCAGTCTGGGCCGCCTAATGGGCATGTGAAGCAGCCCAATCAGGCCGCCACGTGGTCGGTCTATGCCGATGGCCACGGCCGTCGGCAAAACCAATCGTTTGACGACGGTCTGACGGTACGGCCATCGGCAAAGGGCACGGCGTCGGCCGGCGTTTGCCCTGGGCCACTTTTGCCGATGGCCTGGCTTTGCCGATGGCCTGCCGTCGGCAAATAGTTGGGTTTGCCGATGGCTGTTGTTTGCCAACAGCCCGGCCGTCGGCAAAGAGTGGTTTTGCCCATGGCCTGTCTTTGCCGATGGCTGGGTCGTCGGCAAAATATCTTTGCCGTTGGCTCTGCTTTGCCATCGGCAAAGGCTCTAGTTTGCCGATGGCTTATTCCCTGGCCATCGGCATACACAGCAGCCATCGGCATATAAGCCGATTCCGGTAGTGTCACGACCTACTCCATGGGGCCGAAGGCTCGGCCTAAAAGTTATTATGCTTCCAAACTGGCCGATGGGCAGCGGGCTGCACCTTGAGTCCATCTATCTCCGGGCCTTGTCAGCTTCTGGATCGTCTACATTTGCGACCATTATGGTCTATAAGCCCATATTCAAACGTGGGCACGAAACCAACTGCAATTTTACACAACAGCTGGTTGGCTCAGCATAGATAAACACGACCAAATCAAAATCCCATCCGAATTCCCATGAGCAATAATATGTATGTACATCAAGCATGGTATTCCAATATATTGTATATACCATGAACAAACCAGCTGGACATATATATGAACCCAAATTAAAGGTTTCAATGTAGACCCACCGGATGCTGCACCAATCAACTAAACAGATATTGGAGTTGAGAGGTGCTGAGATAAACAAATTTAGAAAATAGAGCTAGATACTCCCATCCAAGGTTCTACGGAGGCTCAGAAGATTTTTGGGCCTGAGAGCCTCCGTAGTTTGGAAAATAGATGGCTAAATGTTCTGGGATTCAAATCACCAAAAATCTAGGTGGTAGCAGATTTTTGCTGGACAAGGGGAAAAAAAGGCAAGACCAAAAACATGCGAACCACTCACTGAATTGGCAGCATACAGAAGGATCGGAGTATGTGTAAGCTTGTGCAAAAATGAGGCTCCTCACATGCACAATGAATTAAAACGAATGTCTTCCTGATGAACCATCTCCTATATATGTCCACCGCTTGTACAGCGCCATGGTATCAGGCGTTATCGACCCAGAGGCCAGAGATACTGGCGAGCATCTTAATCATCCCAGCAAATAGGTCGAGGAGCTGGCTATCACAATGCAAGGAATATATCTTTCTCTGATAATCCATGAATAATCTGAACCATTGAAAACATAACAGATCATAGTCAACATTAGAAGAAACGGGGAAAGAAATGGGATAATGGAGATAGGCAGGGTACTGCAGCCATCGCACCTTCATCATCAGCTGCTGTGACCGGTAGCCGAAATGCTTGGATGATTCGGGTGGACTTCAGCCATATTCCTTAGCACAGCCCAGGCTTCATTCGCAAGCTCCCTGTATCTACCTTTACCCTCCCGGAGGCCAACATGAAGGTTCAGGAGTGACGGCAGGTTCTCAAAGCCGAAGTCAGGAATTTCTGTCCACCCAGACCACACTGCCCTAGGGACTCCGAGATCAAGACTTTTGAGCCTTGGCATAGCTCCTTGCTGAAACACCACACGTGCATAATATCCCCCAAACTTGAAGTGCAGCAGGCAAGGGAACAAACCAGCACTAATGACGAATTCCCTATAGGTTTTACAATGTCCTCCCTGCCCCAAATACGGGTCCAAAGTACATACTAAGTCCTGGAGAGCATGTAACCCTCCAAGAGTTTCGAGATCCTCCTGTTGTAGCTCCTCCACTCTGATAGTTAGGAGGGAGAGGTTCCGAACATGTGAGCATTTAATCCAAACCGGCAGCTTCGAGAACCAGCCGTCATCTGTTAACAGACTACGGAGACTCTGGGGCCCAACCAAGCCATCCAAGTTACCTATGAAGCGAATAGATAAATTCTGGATATTTTGTAGCTTGTGTACGCACTCCACCAGCACATTTTTCTCTTCTGTTAGCAACAAGACATTAATATCCAACACCCTTAGTTTACTTAAGCATTCCAGCTCTCGTACAATACCACTGGAATATTGTGACCAGTCGGTGTTATACTCTATCCGTAGCTCTTCTAGGGATGTTAGACTCCCAATCCTATTTTCTGCTGTTACTGTCTGATCAATATAGAGGCACTTTAACTGTCTTAGCTGTAAAATAGTGGATGGCAAGGTTGAAATTTCATTCTCCGTGATGTCCAGTACCTGTAGGAATTGCAGTCTCCCTATTTCCTCAGGGAGATGAACAATCTTTGTGGAACATAGTCCTAGGAATCTCAAATTTACTAACTTCCCAATATACTTGAGGTTGTAACCATGTGAAAGATTACAATTTTCCAAATGCAGCACACGTACAACTTCAAACCTTGAAAGGGCAGGTATAAGATTTACAGCAGATGAAAAGGCAGCCAAAGACCTCACTTGATGCATGCTTACGGTAGCACCATCCATACCCTCATTTACCCTGCCATTTTGAAGGGATAACCTCCGAATCTTTTGTGACGTAGATGCAAGACCCACGTCATTCAATGTGGTAATAAAGTTTTCTTCACTTGACAAGGAACTGATAAGATCAAGCAACACATCATGTACACGGCAAGATGATACTGCCGTAGTATCCATGAAATAAATGGGTTGAATCAAACTTCTGTTTATGAGTTCATTGAAGTAACTCTCTCCAACTTCAAATAGACTTCTCCCTTGTTTTTCTGGAATAAAACCTTCCGCTATCCACATCCATATTAACTGTCTTTTGTTAATTTCATAATCTTCTGGAAACATACTTAAGTACAACAAGCAAGTCCTTATATGGGATTCAAGACTATAATAGCTAAGCAAGAAAACATTTCTCATATTCACCACATCTTTATTATTCTCCATACCAGTACCAATAGAACTGCAAACCTCACACCATTCCAATTTATTTCTTTGTTTACTAGCCAGCAAACCAGCTATTGTAATAATAGCTAAGGGTACCCCAGCACACTTGGTTAGTATTTTATTGGATACTTCGACTAGATCTTCATCAGGACACTTGTCTTTGCCTTCATGACCAAATATTCTTCCATAAAATAATATTCTAGAACTGTCAATATAAAGAGGTTTCATCTCGTAAGTACCACCAACTTCTTCAGCCACTTCCATATTACGTGTAGTTGTGATAATTTTGCATCCAGAATTATTAGGAGTCAAAGCACATCTAATATGTTTCCAATGTGAGATATCCCATATGTCGTCAATAACAATTAAGTACCTAGACCACAAAAGCCATGTTATCAGAAAACAAAGTTCTTTAACTACACTACAATTACAATATAGATGGCAACGAATCTCCATTTCACAATCGTTATGCATACTCATTCAAAGAAACCATACAAATTAGAAAAATAGTGGAAATTCTGACCGCGAACCTGAGGATAGCCTCCGCCCCTCTCTCCTGGCACCTTCCTCCCCGCCGGGCGGCGGCGCGGCGCGCCCGCTCCGGCACCGGCGCCCGCCGCCCCCTTCCAGCCCACTCTCCAAGCCCGGACCCGCCCCTCCCACCCCGGCTCCTCGCTTCTCCCTCCCCCTCCCCGTCGCGCTAGGGCCGGGCGCGCGGCCGCCGCCGGCGCCGCCGCGGAGTGCGCCGAGGGCGCGGGATGTCGGCCGGCGACGCCGGCGCCCCCTCTGCGAGCGGCCCGCGCTCCCCCACCTCCGCACGGGCGCCGTTGCGCGGGATCTCGCCGCCCTGCCCTGGATCGGCCGGCGGCGCCGCCGGCGGGCCGAGCCCCGGCCAGGGGCGCGCCGCGACCGCCTCCACCACCACCAGGTGCTCACCGGTGCACGCTGGGGGCCCGGCCGGCGCGGGCGACACGCCCCCCGCTGCTGGCCTGCTGGCAGCCAAGGCAGGGGCGGGTCTGGAGGGGGACGCCCCCTCGGCCGGCCCAGCAAGGTCCGCCGGCAAACCCGTGGCGCGTGGCTCCTCTTCCTCTACAACAGCACCGGGAGAGGGAGCCCCTACGGCCTCCGACCGCGGGGAGCAGCGTGCGGCCAGGCCGCCGGACACCTCTGGGCGCCAGCCGCGGCACGCACAGCAGGTGTTCGACGAAATGTCGCCTCCCCTGCGTGGCCCCTGTGTGGTATCGCCCACAGCGCCCCGCGCGGTCCTTTTCGGCGTGGTGGAGGATCCCGGTGTGGCCGGTGCTGGGGACGCCACCGGCCGCCCGCCCGCCTCGTCGGCCCCCCCTTCGTCCTTGGTCGCCGCTTCCCTGAGCCTGGAGGTGGGGGACACCCCGGCTCGGGTTGAGGCGCCCCCGGCCGCCGCTGACACCAACTCCGCTGGGCGGGGCAGCAACGCCCTTTCCCCACTCGCGGATCCCTTCTTCCCCTCCTCTGTGGGCCGACCCAAGACCGTGCGGTGGGCTCACGGCGACCTCACCGACTGCTCCGACGATGACGAGCCCGCTTACGGGATGCCGCACCACCTCTTCGTCCCAGCTCAACCCACCCATGGCCTTGAGGTCGGGGAGACCTCGGCCAAGGTGAACTCTCCCGCCGTGCTTGGCCGCCCGGCACGGAGCATTGGGGACGGGGAATCCTCAGCCAGTGCCGGGCCGACGGCACCCGGTGGCCCTGCCTGCGGCAAGCCATCTGCCGACGAGAGCTTGCTGCGGCACCGGCATGGGCGGCGCCGCCGAGCGCGTCGGAAGCAGGCGGCCGGCGGTGCGTCGAATGCCCCCAAGACCTCCTCTACAGCGGCCTACAGGGTCAATGCGCGTCGACGTCTCGGGCCGTCTCCGGAGCCGACGGCTCCGGCCCGACGACGGCTCGGCCCGGTGGCCACCTCCCGCGTGCCGGCCCCACGGAGGCTCGGCCCGGACCCGGAGCCACGGATCCCGGCGTCGAGACGGCTCGGCTCCAACCGCCGGGCTTCCCCTCCAGACAGTGACGGTTGGCGTGAGGTGCTACCCCGCAAGCCACCTCTGATGGCCGCTGCGCGCATGATAGCGGCGAGGCCGACCCGGAACGCGCGGCGGCCACGGCAGGCGCAGGTGGGACGTCGAGGGACGGTGCCTCAACTGCACAGCAACGGGGCACCAGATCGCGACGTGCAAGCGGGAGCCCCGGTGCTGGAACTGCCATGGGCTCAGCCACCGGGCACGTGACTGCACTAGGCCACCCGGGACATGTTCGTCCTCCGGGCGGGGGGGCACGGGCGCCGGCCGCGCTCCTAAGTTCAAGCGGAGAGCGAACCCCGGGAGCTCGGGATGTGCCGGGGGCCGCTCTTCACCGCCGTGTCGCTCTCCGGGGACGAACGTGGGTGCGCAGGGGCCGGCCACGTCGCCCCCCGCCTTCCTCTGACGTCGGCGCCGACATCGCCACCAGGCGTGGCCCTGACGCGGATATCGCCGCCATCCAGGCCGCGGTTGCTACGGCCATCGGGATCCAGCCGGGGGAGCTGCAGATCCGACGGTGCCCCGAGGGTTTCATCATCACCTGCCCCAACCAGAGGCGTGTGGACAGCGTCAAGCCAACCATGGCGGAGGTTGTGGCCCGACACCGGGAGGGTGTTGTGGCACACGACCGCAAAGAACCACCGATCCTGCCCCCGCAGCAGCGGGCCAGGACGGCGACGACGAAGAGCACGCAGATGTGGCCACCACTTGGCGCGCCGACCGCCGCTCCTCGCACCACCGCCGGCTCTACTTCGGGAGCCACGGCGACGGAGTCCAGCCGGCTGCGCCGCCCGCGACACCGTTGGCGCCACGCCGGCCGTGGAAGGGCCGACCGCAGGAAGACGCCGCGACAGGTGTGGCGCCCGCGCGCGCCACAGCCGGCACCCCCCGTGAAGGCCGCTGACGCGGGTGACTCGGCGGGGAGCCTGGAGTCGCCCGGGGCAGACTGGGAGGAGGGGGAGTTCCGGCCGGACACCTCGCCACCCGGCCCACCTGGCGAGACTGACATGACGACAGAGAATGCAGCCGCCATGAGGAGGACCCGGATGCTTAAGGCACGTTGGCGTTGCTCGTCCACTGGGGAGAGGAGCTCGCGACTGGGCTGTCGGGCCCCGCTTCGCCGCACGACCTCGGCCGCGCCGACCGCGCGGATGCAGAGGAAACGTTAGGTGACGCTGAGCTGCCAGAGGACGACCCGTCTACGCCGGTGCACGGTGGGCTCGGCAGCACGACGGAGGGCCCGCTTGCCCTCCTCGCCCACTGGGGAGCGGACCTCGACGAGGGTCCACCGGGCTTCCCCGTCCCGGTGCCTTCCCCGCACCGGGAGGAGCGGCAGACCACCCCACCGGTGTGGGGAGACCTTGTGCGACGCAGACGACGGGTGGACTGCGGCGTTCGCGGGATTTACCCCACAACGCCGTGTCCACGACGCACTGGGAGACGCTCCGGCGGAGGCCGTCGAGTCCGACTCGAACGACAAGGGGCAGCAGACGACAAGAGGCCCGACGACCGGGCGGGGTAGACCCGGGCCGGGAGCTTGGAGTCACCGCGGGCGCCCGGGGGTCCCGGGCCGTGCCGCCGACACACCGCCGGCCCCGGGAGGGGCCCTTTGTGTGCGGGGCTTCCGGAAGCCCGCCCGGGACCACGGCGGCCGCCGACGAGGCGCCGCCGGGGTTCTGCACACCCGTCTCCCGGAGGTCCGTCGTCGACTCGCCGACCGGCGAGGCGGGAAGCCCGACCAAAGATGGCTCCCTC
Organism: Themeda triandra; assembly: GCA_018135685.1. Lineage (NCBI taxonomy): Eukaryota > Viridiplantae > Streptophyta > Magnoliopsida > Poales > Poaceae > Themeda > Themeda triandra. Next base: position 212,485 of record JAENPR010000384.1, read on the forward strand.
ACAGGGCGGCTCAAAAACTTCGCCAACAAAATCTTCCACAAGGCGACCACCCCGCTTCTTCCAGCCAAGGTGGACGACTCCAGCTCCATCAAGCTGCCAACGCGGAGCAGGCGCATCGCAGCCAACCCCCTCTCCAAGTACCCGGTGGCAAAGAGAGGCGAGATCCTCGCCATGCGGAAAATGGGGTTCATCGAGTCACAGCCGACGGTGGAGGGACACTGAAGTTGGACGCGATGTTCGAGGGAAGACCAGGGGATGCTCGAGCCTTGCAGGAGTTGCTCGCAGGCGAGGAGAGTCAACAGCGACCGCGGAGGCGCCTCAGGGCCGGGGGCCACGCATGAGCGCCGGTCCCGTCAAGTAAACTAGAATGTCAGTGCGTGAGTAATCCGTTATGTACGTGTTCTGGGGTGGCGGGCTGTGTTTCAAATTTGTTAACACCCCAGAAAAACTTGTAAAACTCTCTTCTTCTTAATACAATGATGCGCAAATCTTTTGCGTATTCGAGAAAAAAAAAAGAAACCATACAAAATTCATGAGCAAATTGGTGACAATTTTAAGGAAAAGAAAAAAAGTAATCAATTCTCAGACACCACATTATTTCATACTAGAACTTCTGTATAAATTAAATCTAACTACTCTAACTGGGGACAAGGGGAAAAGGGTCACAATTGACAATACAATGCACTCAAAGTAGTAGAGTTAAGAAATAAGAGTGCAGAGGATGACAGGAATTTAAGGGTTCAACTAGCAATAAATTTTCAATTCGTTTTTTTTTAAATAACAGTGGTGCTTTTTCAGTTGTCCTATGTCAAAATTTCATAATTATAAAATATAAATTGATGGCTAGTATCGTTTGATTTGTCCATACCTCTTCTTCTGGAGGAATTCCTTGAGATCATCAATGATGACATCAATGCTTATATTGTTTCTCTTGTCAAGTTGATACATCAAGTTGTTGAGTAATTTCTCCATGTCTGGATTCTGAGACACCGATATGAAAGCCGAGCAATCAAATTCTTCTCTAAGCTTTTCATACACCACATTAGCCAGAGTTGTCTTTCCTAGACCACCAAACCCCACAATAGAAACAATCTTGTCTTTCTGCTGCTTGGACACATCATGGCCTTGTATCAGAATCTTGATTAGCTCATCTCTTGCCTCATCAATTCCAACTAGCTTTGCCATGTCCTCATACCGCACCAATGCACGAGGGTCAACATTGACAAGCTTATCATCACTATGGTTATCCTTGAGTTCGTACCTGCAGCGACGCTCATGCACCTCCTGGACTTGCCTCTTGATATCTCTGATATCAGAAGCAATCTGGCGGCGCATGCTAAGCCGCTTCAACCAATTGGGGCGGCGGATCTTAGGCCGCGTCAACCAGTCGAGGCTCCCACCAATGACCTTCTTCAAGTCATATTGTTCGGCTTCGGTGACCTTGATCCCGGCCTTGCAGCGTACCATGAACATGTCGATTTTGTCCTCTATGTCATAGGATAGCTCCCTCACATCCGTGGCCCAGAGCTTGTCCAGTTTGTCAAGCTTGTCAGCTGGCGTCTCTGAGATCTTCTCGAGGGCGACCTTCATTCTCTCAAGCTCTGCTTGGAGGAAGATGATGCCGCCCTTGACTTCCTTCTGCAGGTTGTACTCGCCCTGGAGCAGCTCAGCAAGCTTGGGGAGGAGGCTTGGCAGCGCCTCCGCCACGATCTCCATGGTACCGTGCAGTGAATCTGTCTCCCTGCAGGGTAAAAAAACTTGCTCGCTTAGTAGCTCTTGGGACGTGAACGAATTCATAAAGTGTATATGACAGAGCAGTATATACAATACCCAGAGCGGCCGGACTCAATGGTTGAGAGTTGAGACTTGCTAGGCAAATTGAGGCACAGCCGCGCAGCTCGTTGTCGACTCGCTGCTCTGCTCCCTGCTGGATGGAGCTGCCCCTGGGAGTCTGGGACGAACTGTGCTGCGCTGCGCTGCTTTTGCTTTGTTTCAAGGTGCTGTATGTGCCGCGGCACCACTGCTGAACACTCGCTGTTTTCTGCAAAGCTCGCGGCTCGGCAGTCGGCGCAAATAAAAATTGGCGATGCACGTTGAGCTCCTTAGATGCCTCCGCCATTGCCGGGGTACGCGCATCTCTCATTTTGGTGCAATAATGGCGAGATTGTGGATGCACGTTTTGTCGAGGAGCAATTTGCAGCTACCAAAAAGATGTTCAATAGATATAGAGGAATAAATAATGTGCAGCTATACAGAGGTACTGAATACGGGAATAGAAAACACAGTGAGCAATTAGCTAAACCGTTGGCGACTGAAGGGGGGAAATTCTGGATTCTTTAGTTGTTCGCTATGTATTCCCTGTTTTGCATGGCTCCGGCTATGGCAACACAGCTTCTTCGAAGTTCTATCAAACACTTTAGGACCATCTGTTTTCTAGTGAATAGTAAATCCGGAAACATCTTTGAGCACAATTTGCTCAATACATTCCAGTACCCTAACCAACCACACTGCTGTTGAGTTAACTCAACGGGCGTGTTGACTTGATTCATGTGCTACTACAGCCTGGGCTCTGCTTACAAGAATCAGTTTCAATTGATCAATTGCTGTCATGTGCTCCTTGCCTCCATCGCATCCTGGACAGATGATGCTAAGCTGGATCGATCCACTGCTCCTGAAGTTAGGCTGTTTATACATGTGCTGCTATCAGACTCCAAAATTATTTGGGGGTGGCACCAATGGGCAGCCAGACATTGGCGTTCAGTTCAAAGAATGCAGCAAGATCAGCCTCCTCTACAGATTGACAGTCAAAGATAACTCTCCAGGTTCCAGGCTGTCAGCTCAACTGCCGTCTGATTATTTCTGAATATTTCACTGCACCCGAACTTGCCTGACCGGTAGCCTTAGTGAAACTTGCATCCCTACCCCAGTGGTTGCCATTTAGGTACAGGATGGGAATTGCCTTTCCTTGCTTGGATCCACCAATAATTTACTAGCCTTCTTACATTCTACATTTGAGCTTCAGTATACCGGAGTCCATGAATTCAGCACTGAACCTATCATTTGCATTGAGCCCTGAATAGAGAAACAAGTACCCATGGCCCCATGGGTAATATTGTTCCACGCACCCCTATTCTTCTTTAAGGATATTAGCAAGGCATCAGGCTTCTATCCAGCGCAAGCAAGAACCAGTCAGTCCCTATACATTGCAACAGCTCATTTTCCAGCATGTTCCATCAGCAGAGCCATGGACCCTCTGCTACTGCATTAGCAGCATCTTCAGTCCACAAAATTGCATGTGTCATCCAGAGTCATATATGCCTCGGTTTCTTATTTTGTGTGTGCTGCAAGAGCTTCTGAAGCCAACTTCAAAGCAAACATGCATAGCCTGTGAGGACATAAGCTTTCCTAATGTCCCTCTTCTCCAAGGATATGTCCTTAGACTAGATAGATGCTTGCAGATCATCATGACACACTGCAGCTTCAGAGGCCTTATATTTCTGACAAACTTCAGCATCCCCAATACAGAATTAATATAGCATAAAGTCCCTTTGCAGGGGACATTCATCGAACTATCAACTGCAGAGTCCATCGGTAAGAGCAAGTGATGCAAGAATCAACATCTGAAATAAGGGCAGTAACCTGTACCACCAAGAAAGCCAGTCAGGTCAAAAGAAAATTATGATATAGCCACAAACAAATACAACCCAATTTTCAAATAGGGGCAGCAACCTAGCCACAGCAAACTACCAGCAACCAACACCAATGCTAAGTAATCAGCAACTAAACTAAACAACCCGTTCTTCCCTGACACGAGAAAAGGCCTCATATCTCAATCTTCCAACGAAACCCGGAACTGCAAACGCCGCGCTTGATATTGGGGACTTTTCTCTAAACCAGAAGCTCCGACTCCAAACCGATAGCTCACCAAAGGCATCATTGTTATTGGACAGCAAGATGGATCAAATCCACATTTCTCTGCTATTAGGTTAAACCACTAGACTAACAGGGATTCGTCATATCATCGAGGCCACAGAACACATAAATCCACACAGAATTGCCGCTTGCTGCATCCTTTTTGACTAAATCATCCGTTTGCTGCATCCTTTTTGACTAAATCATCAGCCAGCACCTGATATGAGCACAAAACAAACATCTGTGATATGCCAATGAGCCAGAACACAATAAGCATAACACAACATTGAGCATAGTTTGAATGATTTAGCATGTGGATATGCCGAGACAATGATAATAAAAATCCTAATGACCATTTAAGGATGCAGATAACTACTGATACGAGGATATGGAGTGCATTTTTAATCTGCAGAGGATTTACACCTTTGCTCATGTGGACTATATCTTGGAATTAGTTTGACCAGCAAAGATTTATAGTTTTCATGACATATATTCAAGGTAATAATTATACAAGAGCATAGTTTTGTTGTTAATGAACATTGTGAGATCATACATCATTCTTCTGTATTGTTCTACGTTTTAATGTCTCATCTATTCAGTTTCTGTTGTAAAGGAATCTAGAATATAGCAAAGCATTTACATTTAGTTTCTCACAAATATTTCAAAGGATGTACATGGCATACTTAACAGTTAACTGAGAAAATGATATCGGCAGTTGCACAGTGTTGTTTCTTTGAAGAGTAAAGGAACTAAATGCATATATCAATTTTTATCATTTATTCTATGCATATATAGACCATAAAGCTGGAAGAGGCCTTGATTGTTGGCTTCTAACTGGATGTAAGTAACAATCCTGGAAACCCTTGGGTTCACATGTAAATGGTTAGCAACATGATGGGCTGAAATAATGCAAAGATAATTTGTGGAATGTTCCATAGCATTTGAACACTCAGGATAAGGTATGAGAAGTTTATGGAATCATGGTGTGAAAGAGCTCACAAACGTGTTCATAGCATATTTACTTCATGAGCAATTTGCTTATAATAAACAACATAACAGTATAATGCTCCTACCTACAACACAATGCACCTGACACCAATAAGAAATTTGGAGTTCTGCAAATGCATACATACCCATTTATCATGCAATTGACCATATTACGGAAGGTCTGAACACTTTAAACTTTATATCTTCAGATTGAGAAAAAGGCCACCAGTGCCTCAACAAGCCAACATGTCACGTTTGAACAAGCTACAACAGGCTGCAAAGTGGCAAGTGTGCACAATAATCAAGATATCCTTCATCCTTCATTGATTAACCCATGAAAGTATCATGATCTGTGAGCACAATTTGGTTGCTGTCATGTGCTCCTTCACATGCTGGATAAATGATGCTGAGCTGGATCGATCCACTGCTCCCGAAGTTAGCCTCTTTATGCTTGTGCTGTCAGACTACCAAAAATATTGGAGAGTGCCACCACTGGGCAGCCAGACAGACGTATCCCTTCAGGGAATGCAGCAAGTTCAGCCTACCCTGCAGTGGGAGTTTTTCAAGCCAACTTCAAAGAAAACATGCATAGCTTGGGAGGGACATCTGCTTTCCAAATGGCCCTCTTCTCCAAGGATATGTACTAGATAGATACATGCAGGTACACTGCAGCTCCAGATGTCATATGTTTCTGATGAACTTCAACATCCCCAATACAGAATTATTATAGCACAAAGTCCCTTTGCAAGAGAACATTCATTCATTGAACTTTTTTTCTTGGTAAGAGTAAGTGATGCAAGATATTGAAATAAAGGCTGCAACCTAACCACAAAGAAAGTCCCCTGTTACTTATTAGTTTGGACAAATTATGATACAGACGCAAAGATATACAACCCAATTTTCAAATAAGGGCAGCAAACTACTTGCAACCAACACCAATGCTAAGTGATCAGCAACTCAACTAAACAACCCATTCCTCCCTGACATCAGAAAATGACTCATTTCTTGATCATTCGACCATACCCGGAACCGGAACTGCAAACTTTGCTTGATACAGGGTATTCTGCTCTGAACCGGAAGCTCCAGCTCCAAACAGATAAGTTTACCAAAGGCAGCATTGTAATTGGCGCAAGAAAGATGAAACCCAGATTTCTCTGCTATCACTATCAGATGAAACCACTAGACTAACACAGGGGATATGCCAAATCCTTCAGTCCACAAAAGTCATAATGAATGCAGAAAATTAGTGTTTGCTTCAGCCTTTATGAATCATCAACCACCACCTGATATGAGCACAAAGCAGACAAACATCTGACAAAACATAGTAGTAAGCATAACACAAACATGAGTGTATTATAGATGTTTAGCATGTGGATGCAGTGGTAATAAAAGGCTTAGCCTTTTAAGGATGCATGCAAATGACTACTGATACAATGATATGGAATGCATAGTATATTACATAATGGCTTATGTAGACAAGGGTACAAGCAGTTTAAATGCATCATTTGACCGTATACAATTGGCATAACTGAAAAGAGCTTACTAGCAGTTACGTAACAAAAATATCACTCAATTGAATGAAATCAGTAAAAGATTGATACAGTGAAAGTGATATATCCTACACAATCTAGTGAGTACGGCTATAAATTTAGCATCATGCGGAAACCTAATCAGTTTATCAAATAAGGCTAGAAAAGGTATAATGGTGAAACAGAACCATCTAACCAAGACAACGGTCACCGAAAAGAAAGACAAGCAAAAGAACAAATCCAGCTTGCTCGACGAAAAAAAAACAGAAATCTCGCGAACTGTTTATCTTCTGGGTGTGAACCCGCGCGGCCATCATCGCGCGCGCTCCGACCGCGGGCAATCGTCATCGCTCGCCGCCGGCAGCAACCGCGGATGCCGCCGAAACCACCCCTTTCACCACCAGCCGCGCCGCCTTCCCACCAACCCCTCGGAGGTCAGCGGGGGCAACACGGCCACGGGAGAAGAGGCAGCTCCGGCCGCCGCCGCCGCCGCCGCCGCGGCGGTGCCGCCGGACGGCTTGCTCGGATAAGATCAAGTAGCGTTCGAGAGGGCCGAAACCCCACTGCCTCTAGCGTCCTTCCCCATGGGCCATTTTACGAAAATGGCCACAAATGGGCCTCTAAAGGCCCGCCGGACGGCCCATATAAGCTACGACAGGAAACCCTAGCTCTTCGAGGCTATAAAACCCCTTTCACCAGGCGCTCCACACTCTCCGCCGCCCCCTCTCCTAGCGACGCCCCCAAATCCCCAGCGCCGCCGCCGCCGCCGCCGCCGCGAGCCCAGCCACCACCACCGCGACTTCCACCATGTCGGTCCTGAGCCGCCCGACCCCGGGCACCGTGCAGTGCTTCGGGAGGAAGAAGACGGCCGTCGCCGTGGCGTACACCAAGCCCGGCCGCGGCCTCATCAAGGTCAACGGCGTCCCGATCGAGCTCATCCGCCCGGAGATGCTCCGCCTGAAGGCGTTCGAGCCCATCCTCCTCGCCGGTCGCTCCCGCTTCAAGGACATCGACATGCGCATCCGCGTCCGCGGCGGCGGCAAGACGTCCCAGATCTACGCCATTCGCCAGGCCGTCGCCAAGGGGCTGGTATCCTACTACCAGAAGTACGTCGACGAGGCCGCGAAGAAGGAGGTCAAGGACATCTTCGCGCGCTACGACCGCACCCTCCTCGTCGCGGACCCGCGCCGCTGCGAGCCCAAGAAGTTCGGCGGCCGCGGCGCGCGCGCCAGGTTCCAAAAGTCGTACCGTTGAGCGCCGCTTGCTGCTTGCCGTACCGTTGCCTGTGTTGTCCTAACTTGCCAGATCGATCGCCCTATCATTGGAGCTACTTGTATCTAGATGCTGTTTTGCCTTCATCTCTGGACATTTTAATCCTTTGTCACCAGTGTTTTTGATATTGTGATATGAAATATGAGAAAATTTGAAGACTACCTCTGAAGTCTTGTTTTGCTATTACCTGTGATAAGGATCTGAAGTTTTGTTTTTGCCTGTTACCTGTGTTACGGAATTTACAAAATGTTTGCCATAAATGAATTTGTTAAGGATCTGAATGTAATGGTTGTCTTTCAGTTTTGCAGCATGTATGATCTTTACTAGTTGTCTTTCAGTTTTGCAGCATGTATGATGTTTACAGGTTGCCTTTCAGTTTTGCAGCATGTATTTATATTCCTACGCTCATCTGCCGATTAGTTGTTAGTGTAGCTGACTTGATTAGATGATATGACTTTACGGAACGCTGATGGCATGATTGGCTTGGTTGCATGTTTGTCTTTATATTTGGTAGATGAGTGATTCTTGGATGATGTTGGTTCTAGGTAGGAAATGTTAATCCTTCACTCACTAGTCCTTCTGGTATTAACTGTTTAGGAATATGTATCTATGTAGCCTTAGTTTGTACACATGTGGCTTTTGTGAAGTTGCACAAAAAATGGACAGTTAAAAATCGTGAAGTATGAATCTTTGGATTGGTCAAGTGGTTTCATTTTGTTTAGATGATGCCTTTTAACAAATGCCCTTCTATTATGGGTGTGGCATGTACGCCATTGAATTATTGTTATGTCGTGATTGACCAGGTATCTTTTTTTTTTTTTTTCATTTGATTGTGTTGCTCTATAACACAAATCAAATCTGTTCATGTGTTTAGGATTTTGGTGCATCACATATGATAAAAAATGTGAGGCTTTTGTTGTAACATATTCATCAAACGATGTTGCTGAGATGGGGAAAATGGCTGCAAGCCTTTATGGTAATTCTGCTTCATTGTAAGCATCACCTAGTATCTTGCTGGTGGAGCCATGGTTCTTGCATGTGGGTGATCGAGCATTTTGATCTAGCCCTTTTGAAATTCCGCTGCTTGGTTTAATGTGCTGTTGTCTGGTAACTCATTTCTGCTAGTTGGAGCTAAAGCTGACATTAAGACAGAGAAAGCATCATGAGAGCTGTAATTCATTCCTGAGTGCCTTGTTGCATCATGTTGAACTCTCTATTTCAGTCATGAATGGGTTGCACCAAGTTGAGTTGTAATTTATTCCTGATGATGAGTTTGTGGGTATACTGTGATTCTAGGCCAAGAATCACAGAAGGCTGCAATGCTAATTTGTGTCTCCGTTATTCTTGGCCTGAATTGGAAAACCTGATTCATTCTGATTGTCTGCAATTTGCAAGTGTTAACGCCCCCATGTGTTTTTGTACTGGCCTTCTGTGTACGGGCTTACTTGAGTTAAAATTGGAGACAACTGAGAAACTGCCTTTTGAGATTTAATTCCAACTAGTACCATTCTGAGGTTTGAATAAATCCTTCACTAATCCACATTTCAGTCACTACATCATGCCTCATTATTACACCTTTAGGGAACAGTGAGCAGTACAGAAAACATTGCTTTAACTGGGGAGATAAGTGCTCGTAGCTCAAGTATATCCGTTTGTCCAGTTCTTCAGACAGTTCAGTTAGTGACCAAGCTAATAGCTTATTCAGAATAGACTTCCACCCGTGCTCCTTGGGGTTTTTGTGCTCAATGCCTCAACAGATCTCCAATCACTTTAATTGCAGTTGGTAAGCCACCACAATTTTCAAGAATTTCCATCCCGACATTTTTTAGTCGGTCAATTCCGGCTACCTGCCAACAAATTAATTTAAGGCTGTTTATTATTTCTGACAATGGCCGGGTTGCTTATATAGTACATTATTACAAACAAATCTAGGACGACTCGGCAATGCTTCCTTCTGTGAAACAATGACACTTGTCTTAGCCAATATATTAGAAGTGTTCCATATTTTTTTATAGGGTAGATTTGCTGTAGGATGCTCTTCTACAATGGTATTTGCCGCTGGATACTAATCAGACATTTTTCAGCTGGGGTAATTGGCTCCTAGAAACTGTAGCCATCAAAGTTTATCAAATTTGAATTGATTTAGAATCTTGAATGTTCATTTCAATATTCTATGTTTTATAAAAATTGTTATTTAACATTTTTCCTCCTAGACCCAGACCCAATCTGGCCCATTTCCTCATTCCCTTCTTGCTTTCTCCCTACCAGTCCCGCCTCATCTTTGGCCACTGCTAGACCTCATGGCCCAGTCCACCATGCCAACGACCTAAGCCTCCACACTCCACAGGCTCCCAGCCACCTCACCCTCCAGCTCAAGACCGATAAGCCTATGTCGCCGCGCTGCTGCTGAAACTGATAAACCAGAGACCCACCGTGGAAACACAAAGGCTCGACCGACCACGCTCACGCAGACCTCATAAACATCCTTGCACGAGCACCGCGCTGTGACTCGCCACCGTCCAGAGCAGTGGCGAAGCTAGAGCAAACTCGAGTGTGCCACCGTCTAAAGCAGTGGCGAAGCTAGAGCAAACTCGAGTGTGATGTATTTGCCTTGCGGGTGCATAGTCTCCTAGGTGGTGCATATATGGTAAAAATTTTCATCAATCTCACTATTTTTCATTTTTTGGTGGTGCATTGGCACCCACTGCAAACTACGTAGCTTCGCCCTGGTCCCGTGTTCTAGTCCTTCATCGTTTCCTTAGGCCGGCCATCACAACGCTCCGTTGTGTCACTCAGACACTGTGGGACTGCTGCGGCCCTGTCCAGTAGTTTTTGTCTTCGCACGCTGAGACGCCACAAGGGAGAGCCGCTAGACACATGTCGATTGAGCATGGGCACGCGTTCATCCATCTCTCCACGCCGCCTTCTACCTAATAATAATACAGTATCTAGCAGGTACTCCCGTGTTTCGCACAAAGGCAGTAATCAAAGATCTCTGCATATTGTATGATCCTCTATAAATAAGAAAATACAAGTAGTGGAAATGTAAAGCAATGATTCGGTAGGCAGAGGAAATATTGGTCGTTCCACAAGCCGCGTATGTTTTGTAATCACAATCTCGTGTTTTTAGTGAATGGAAGGATTGGTAACCATGGGGTTACCGTTTCTTCGGGTGCTGTATCAAAACTTCTTTCTGCTTAATGTAATACACATCATCGGCGTGTTCTAGAAAAAAAAATTATTTGTATAGTACCCGAAGGGAAACTCTAAAAATGAACATGTACCATGAATTAGTTCAGATGGTCACCTCCGTTTTGAAAAGTCTGTAGCTACAATGTTTTTTTTTTTTTTTTTTTTTTTTTTTTTTTTTTTTTTTTAGAATCTAGCTTGAAATAGTTCGGAGGATGTCTGAGCGCTATGGCAACAGCGGCCGCAGAAGTGTTCACGTCTCCATAGGCACCACACTTTATTCTTTTTTTTTTTCGGCCTTGGCATTCCATCGAGCGAGCGACTGAAATTCAAAAGGACCAATGCAAAAGAGGACGAACACTCATTTGGGCCTCACGCACGGGTCACCAGTTTCCCTTCCTTCTCAGGCCCAGCCCAACAAGCTCTCATCAACATATGGGCCCAAAAACTCAGGCAGGCCCAGACACACCTTTCGGCCCCACATGTCATTCTCAGCGGCGGCGATCCCTCAAAACCCTAACGATTCCAATCGCTATAAAAGCTTCCCCTCCTTTCTCAGCCCCCTAAATCCGCCGCCACCCGCCGGAGCCGCCGCCGCCGCCGTCGTCGCCCTCGCCCAGCACGCAGCCTCCTCCGCCGTCTCCGCAGCCCTAGCGCGCAGCCTCCGTCGCCGTCGCCCTAGCCCAATCCTTTCAACCATGTCGACCGTGCTGCAGCGCCCGGCGGCAGGCACCGTGCAGTGCTTCGGCCGGAAGAAGACGGCCGTCGCCGTGGCCTACACGAAGCCGGGCCGCGGGCTCATCAAGGTCAACGGCGTCCCGATCGAGCTCATCCGCCCGGAGATGCTCCGCCTCAAGGCCTTCGAGCCCATCCTCCTCGCCGGTCGCTCCCGGTTCAAGGACATCGACATGCGCATCCGCGTCCGCGGCGGCGGGAAGACGAGCCAGATCTACGCGATCAGGCAGGCCGTGGCCAAGGGGCTCGTCGCGTACTTCCAGAAGTACGTCGACGAGGCCGCGAAGAAGGAGGTCAAGGACATCTTCGCGCGCTACGACCGCACCCTCCTCGTCGCCGACCCGCGCCGCTGCGAGCCCAAGAAGTTCGGCGGCCGCGGCGCCCGCGCAAGGTTCCAGAAGAGTTACCGCTGAGCGGTTGCTTGCCTGGTCGTCGCAAATTTGCAAGGTTGTTCGCGGCTTTGTTTCCCGTTCGTGGATATTTAGCTGCTGCTGCTTTTTTATCTTAATGCTTTAGAATGGCACTGTGGTATCAATGTATTTTGAAGACTATTAATTAGTCTGAAGTATGTTTTGCTGTTATTGTCATTTTCGAGTGATTATCATATGATTGCCGTTAGACAGCCTCTGAATCCATTTTGTTTTAAGTTCACTCGTGCTAGTTTCTGTCTGTTTAGCCTTTGTTGATTGGATTGCACGACTATGAGAGTAGTGATAGCACTATTGGTGTTAGATACTGGACATGGGATTTGGTGTTCTTGCTTAAATTGCAGCTAATGCACAAATGCACTAGGGAACGAATTGTGCATGGTTTTCTACATCCTACTCACTGAAGTGAGCTACCAAATGCATTCTTTCAATTTTGGATGGTTTATCTCCATCTATTCTCTGTAATTTTAGGAATTTCAAATGTTGGCCATTTACACAGTCAGTGTGACAATGGAGTGGCAAATCCTCATTTCTAGCCAAATTTATTGATTAACCCATCTACTGTAGTCAATCTGCCAATAAGCTCCTTCAATCAACTTGAGTTGCTTGCTTTCATGATTAGTGTAGTTCCTTTTTATCAGGCACTTTGGTACCACCTCTGGTATGATTCTTTGTAAATTGTGACTGCAATGGCTCTTGTTAGTATAATATTGAGTATCTTGTTTTAAGGGACATTATTCATAGTCCTAGTAGCGTTTGGAGAGAAAAATACTGTCACTTTCCATAGTAGTATTATGGTATAGAGTGGACAGGTGATTGTTTGGTGGAAAAAGGGGGAGCTTGTTTGCAACAGGCCCAGTAAAATCCTCAATAGCACTAGCGCTAGAGAGTGCTCTGTTCAATTGTTTGCTTGGTGTTAAATTCCAGTTTACAAATTGTAAGTTGTTCTGACTTTTCTAGGTACCTAGTCTATGAATGTAGTAAAAGCTTTTGTATCTAAAGAAGACACCAATTATTTAGAGTGGAGAGATTATGTCAGATAGTGATAATTATCTGATGGTCCTTTATGTGTGATAGTTGTCTGATGGTCCTTTGTTTGTTGATAGCCCTACTGGGTACTGAGTAATCCGTAACCAAAAACTTAGTTTTATGCTTGCTCCTAGTCTACTTGAATCCCTTGCTGTTGTGGTGCTGTTACTTAATGTGGTATATTGGGGCTTGCTCTCTTTGTAGTCAGAGTGTGACTTTATTTTGTAGTCAGAGTGAGCAAGGAGTTCGGTGACTTTATTTTGTTGCCATTGTTGTTGCTTTGCACAAATGATTTTAAGTGCTTTTTTGATTGATGGCGCGGCACATCCTATCATTGTGTAACTTGTTCATCGTTGCCATTTGCAATTTTGAAATGTTCTCGTTCTGATGCTTGTACCATGCTTTGATTTTTTCTTTGAGACTGTCGGACGTATACTAAATAATTTGTGGCTAGCAAATGATACATAGCTACATATATCGCAATGTGTAGTACCCTTGTGGAGGCTTTCGGTTGCGGGAAATGTGACGTGATGTGATTACTGGGGGAAATTCAGATCGTGATACAGTGGCTTGGTTAGGCTCAGCGACACTGGAATCAGATCACACTCTATTCATATTAACGAATCAGATATCCTCTTTGGTTTGGCTCAGTGATACTGTGAAATCACATCACGCTCTATTCGTATTTTTATAACAGAAAAAGAAATCAGAGATCCTCTCGCTAGTCCCCTGTCATCTACCGTTTACATTACCTGCCAGGAAAGGAAACCAAACGCTATCAATTTCATCCATGTCATTGTCGCAGAATGCAATCATCGCGTTGCTTCATCCCCCTGTGCCTAATAAGATCTAGAGTCGCCGCAGAAGGCTAGCAAGTACTGGCGCTGGTTTGGCCCCGGTCAGGCAGTGAATCTGTTTTGTGCAACTAATAATCGTAGTAAGAAACATAAAACTCAGTTTACCACGCACAGTTGGAGGCATGTTGTCAATACAGTACATGCACTAAGATGTAATGTCTAGTTATATGGTAAAGCCAATGTATTTAGAAAAACCAAAATGTCTTATAATTTGGAGCTGGGAGAGTAGAATGACAGACCAAAAAATGAATATACAACAGGAAAATGACTGCAGTAATTCTTGCAGGATCCTCTTCCGTACAAATTGTGACCGTACAAATTGTGACCATACGGAGTAGTTCTTACAGGATCATATCTTCAATACAAACTGTGAGCAAACATGACAGTAACGCAAAGGAATAACAAACCAATGGTATGAAAAAAATCGTAATAGAATGGCAGTGTCAGAAGAAAGCTAAGTGCTGAAAAGCAATATCCTGCCATTTCAAGCAGCGACAATGTAATCGACAATTACTCTCACTCTCTCATTGTTCTTCAAATCACCTATAAAGATCCTGGTCATTCCATCAGCGTGATCATTAACTCTGAGATGCATCTCTTGGTCATTCCATCAGTCAAATATACCATAGAAGGCTTCAAAACGCATCTCAATTATCTCGAATTCTGGCATCGCGTTGTCTGAAAAGCCACCTTGCCGAAAAGAAGCGGTCATGGCCAATCCAACCTGCCGCTGCCTGGCAGAATCCTTTGGACATGGCGCGGCCCCAACGCCAGCAAGTGGTGGCACTGGCACATCGAGCAAGGCCAGGGTGGTGCGCCCGTGGCGGGTGTGGCAGCGAGCGATGCAGTGGTGACGGCTGAGCGTTGCAAGCATCGGCGATTGACTGTCACACCTGGAACACGGTCCTAGGAGTGACGGGAAGAATGAAGGCGTCTTCATACCAGCAATACGTATTTATATGTTTTACGTTTACATGTTTGTATGACGAGTGGGCCCTACTGGCCAGTCTTGTAAGCGCTCATAAGAGCCACCTGTATCGAACAACAGACTATCATCTTCATTCAGTAAAACAACTACGCCAAGGCTGAGGGGTTAACCTCGCCGGCGTCAGGGTCGATTCGGCAATCGCTGTTTGTTCTCACGTCGCGGTTGATCCGCCGCGGCCACGGGTCTTACAGTTGGTACCAGAGCAAGTCGTTCCTCGGCGGAAGGCGGCGAGCGCAGGCTCGGCGGCGAAGCCAGTTATCCGGCGGCGCGGCAAAATCAGTCGCGGCGACCACCACCACCTCCACCACCACCACCACCATTACTTCCAGCTTGACGGGGATCCTCACGACCGCGTCAAGTACTGCTCCATCTCCGATACGCAAGATCTCGACACCGGGCGGCGCGCACCACTACACGCACGCAAGGTGTTCGACTGGGGTTCTGCATCGACATTTGTGGTTCGGCGGCGTGAACCGGAGTGAGTATCATCAAATTCACTCCCTTCTACTACATCTAGCACCGCTCGATAGAGGATTAGGGTTGCGCGGCAGCTCTTCGCATGTAAAATTCCTGGTATCCAAAGTTGAGTTGTGTGCGGAGGCGAACGGCGGGGAAAGTCCAGCGTTCAGGTTGCTAGGTTGTTCGTGCGTGTGCGCTCAAGCAATCCTTGTGTAAAATCCCGAGATGACTGCCTCTTTCCCAAGCGGCGGTGATCGTGTGTTGCAATCCAACAGGGGAGGCCAAGGCTGAACCTTTTGCAAGCACAACTGGCTCCAAAGCGTAGTGCGAAGACCGATCCTTCTCCACAAACCTCACTGCTATTGGCAGCCATGATACGGCGATCCGAAGAGGAGAACTCCAAATGGGAGCAACTCCAGAAGAACTTTGACTTGTTGTTCAGTCAAGTGGCCGAGAACAACACGATGCAAAAACAGATGAAAGCGCAGATGGACCTCCGGGATGCGGCCATGGATGAGTACACTAAAGAGGTGCAAACAATCTCCAGACAGGTCCAAGCTAATGGAACAGCCATCTCAGGGATTACTATGAGGCAGATGGAGGAAGCAGCCAGAGAAGATGACAGACCCAGATTTGATGACGACAATCAGTTCAATGCTGCTGATGTCGATGCTCTGATTTTCCCTGAATCAGACACTTTCCACAACCCATTTGCTGACTCAAAGTTGCAAGATAAACCAGAGCCTTCCAAGAAGCTGAGATCTGATTTTGCTTATAGTGCTGAGCAGTCTAAACAGCCAAAGGATAAGAGAGTGTTGCACCCTCCAAGACCCAATGACAAAGATGAACAACATTTCCATCCAACAAAGGGCAGAGACAGAGAAGATGATGCCAACTATATCCCCAAACATGCAATGCCCAAGATGGAATTTCCGGACTTCTTGGGAACAGATCCAAAGTTTGGGCTGGATAAGCTGCAGGGATTATTTTGCCTTGTACAAGATACCAGAAGGAATGTGGATAACAGCTGCTAGACTCCACCTCAAGGGAAATGCTGGCAAGTGGTACCAAGACTTCAAGCAGAAGAGTTCTTTTAGCAGTTGGACACACTTCTGCCTGGTGATAATGCAACACTTTGGCTCAGATGACCTCAGGAACTCTCTGAATGATATGGCAGAGCTGAAGCAAACATCCACTGTAGAAGAATACACAACACAGTTTGAATCTTTGCAGTTTGGAGTGGCCATGCACAATGCCCATTATGATGACATATGGTTTGCTCAACGGTATGAGGGGACTCAAAGATGAGATCGAGGAATGGTTGAGGCACAAATGCCAACTCGTGCTCCGGGTTTCCAAGTTAGCCAAAGTCCAAAGAACAGGTTACGGAGAGGAGCAAGGCCAAGCATACAAGGCCTTATTATCGCGAGAGAAACTATCAACACAACGGGCCGATGCCAAACCACACGCTCAAACAAACATTCAATGGATGATCGACGGCTTAGAGACCACATAAAAGCCAATGGCTTATGCTTCTTTTGTGGTGAGAAGTTTGTGCACGGACATCTAGAAATTTGCACAAAGAGGAACAAACCAAAAGTGAATGCAATTGTGGTTAATGATCTGGATAGAGAAACTCGAGGAAAGATTGAATGAGTTAGCGCGAGAAGATGTTACGCAAGAGGAATTACGCCAATTATCCATTCATGCACCGTCAACACTAGACGGAGCGGTGCATCAAACTCAAGACCAAGGTCGGAGACAAAGTGATGTTAATACTAGTTGACGGTGGGAGTACACAGTTTCATTAACTCAATTTTTCAAGCTAGCTAAGTTACGAGACCATCCCAAGTTGCTACTAGGCGGAGTCTTTGTTGCTAATGGAGAACAGATCATAACCAACAGTTTGGTCCCAAATCTGCAATGCTATTGCCAATGCAAAAGTTTTACTACCAACATGGTTGTGATAGATATGCAACCATATGATGCCATCATTGGATGTGACTAGATGAAAGCCCACAGCCCTGTTCAATTTGTCTGGGTTGAGAATTCAATCTCCTTTATGGAGCAAGGACAATTAGTCAAGCTCAAAGGCATCACAGACCCAAAGCTGGACATTTCACCAATATCTGCAATTGAAATGTCCCATGAAGCACAAGGAAACAATATCTGGGCCTTTGCTGTGGTGGATCATATCATCTCTGAGGAAGCTGCCAAACCCCCACCTTATCAGAGAACCTCCAACTTCTGATTGCTCAATACAAGGACATATTCATAGATCCCCAATGTCTACCACCTCCAAGGGTGTATGACCATGCAATCCCATTGATACCAGGGGCTCAACCTATCAATGCCAGACCTTACCATTACTCACCATTGCACAAAATAGAAATTGAGAAGCGAGGTGGAACAACTACTCAAAGCTGGACATATCAGCCATAGTCACGTCCTTTTGCTTCACCGGTGTTGTTAGTGAAGAAAAAGGATGGATCTTGGCGCTTTTGCATTGATCACGTAAAATTGAATGACCTCACTTTGTGAAAAACGGGTTCCCTATGCCGGTCATTGAGGAAATATTTGGATGAATTAGCCGGGTGCCAAGCTGTTCTCTAAACTAGATATGAGAGCTGGTTACCACCAAGTGAGGATGCTACCTCAAGATGAGCATAAGACAGCATTTAAAACACACCAGGGCCACTACCAATTCAAGGTTATGCCATTTGGTCTCACCAATGCCCCAACCACATTCCAGTGTGTGATGAATGAAATTTTGAGGCCCTACTTAAGGAAATTTGTCATGGTTTTTCTGGATGATATTCTCATATATAGCTGCAGTGAGTCAGAGCATTTAGAGCATATACAACTGGTGTTTGATCTGCTCAGGAAGCACAAGTTCTACTTGAAAGAATCCAAATGTACTTTTGCAAAAGACAAGTTGGATTATCTGGGCCACATTATCTCAGCCCAAGGGTGGCCACTGACCCAGGTAAGATTGCAGACATGCTCAAATGGCCAGTTTCTCAATCAGTCACTAAGCTGAGAGCCTTCCTTGGACTCACTGGTTACTATAGGAAGTTTGTGAAGGATTATGGGCTCATTTCCAAACCTCTCACAAATTTACTCAAACTGAAAGCTTTTCGGTGGAATCCACAGCCCAAACCGCTTTTGAAGCTCGAAACATGCTATGACTCATACACCGGTACTCAAGGTCCCCAATTTCAAACAACAATTCACCGGAGCTGATGCATGTGGGGATGGCATAGGGCGGTTCTCATGCAGCGGGTTAGCCAGTAGCATATTTGAGCAAAGCCTTGGGCATCAAGCACAAAGAACTGAGCATTTATGAGAAGGAGTTCTTGGCTTTGATAATGGCAGTGGACAAGTGGAGACACTACCTGGAAAGAGGGCAATTCATCATTCAAACTGACCACAAAGTCATTAGCTTACCTGACACAACAGAATTTGCACTCTGAGCTTCAAAGAAAGGCAATGGCCAGGATGATGGGCCTTAACTTCAAAATTGTTTACAAGAAAGGGAAAGACAACTTGGTGGCTGATGCCCTCTCTAGAGTGGGCCACATGATGGCTATAGAGGCAGTTTCTGCAGCTCAACCAGCTTGGGTGCAGGAAGTGCTCAACTCTTATACTACTGACCCCACAGCACAACAACTGCTTAAACAGCTAGCCATATCAAGCCCTGACACCAATGGCTACAGTTTGGACAAAGGTGTCATTTGGCATAAAGGTACAGTCTGGATTGGTCAGAACTCTGCCTTGCAGACTAAATTGATCTCAGTCTGCCAGTCAAGTGCCATAGGAGGTCATTCTAGTACTGCTGCTACTTACCATCGACTCAAGAGGCATTTCTTCTGGAAAGGTATGAAGAGTGATGTGGAGAGCTTTATCAAGCAATGCACTGTACGTCAGCAGGCTAAACATTCTCTCCAACACCCAATGGGTCTTCTCTAGCCTTTACCTGTGCCTCAAGGTTATGTGGAAAGATCTGACCATGGATTTTATTGAGGGGCTCCCTAAGTCTGAAGGTTTTAGTGTCATTCTAGTGGTTGTCGACAGATTGACCAAATACTCCCATTTTATACCATTTTATACAAGAAAGGTCCAAAACAATCAATTATTACTCGTCTAAAACAAGGTTTAATTATAAGTGCTTTATTCTAGACGTTCATATTAGCGAGGACTAGGCATCCAGATTTATATACTCCCTCACGGCGTGCGTAATGGTAATAGCTAGTACTAGCTACGTAGTCAGCTGACATGGAGGTGAGAAACAAGAAAAAATACTATTTTATACTATTGGATTCGCATGCTCTTCTCACATATTCTTGGGCCACGTGAAATAGATAAGCTATTTGTTTGTAGCTAGTGAGCACTCTCTCTCCTACTTTTTACTTGCCACGTCACATCTAAATAGCCAAATAGCTAGTCATTGCGGACGCCCTTCCGAGCTTATTTCCAGATACCAAGACGAATCCAGAATTTCGAGGTTTGTATTATGTAGTCATTAGCTGCGCCATGCTCATCCTAGCCGCAAACAACAAATAAAATAACCAGCGAGTAGTACATGCAGCAAGGCTTCATGGATTGGTGGAGTAATGACCAGGCTTCTTGATAATCTAGCCCGCCTCCTATTACGGTCATATTAAAAAACGCTTGTGTGCCGGATATACTGGAACGGAGGGAATATTTTTTGTTCTTCGAAGGCACTTTCACCTCTTGTTGCTTAATTACTGCCCTTTGTAAGCATAAGAAGCCTCACAGCTAGTGGGAATACCAAAGTTCCCGGGGTAGCCTCCTGCCGCCTCAAAAGCTCTGATTTGCATACAGCAGTGCTTAGGAGGACAGGAGTAATACGTCCGGAGATTGCAGAGGTGGCACAGACCAGCAGAAAATCTGAGCTATATGCAGCAACGCTCGTCCATTTCTTCTCCAACAATCGATGTCTATACCTTCTACTTTCTTTGCAACTGTTTCCAGCAAACAAAACCGGTGATATATTGTTCTGTCAATTGTCAGGTACTGAAGAAATCACAAACCATATATGTATTATTATGTTCATCTTTCTAGTCACTAAGCATATGCTTAATTAGTTTGATTTCGTGCACTATAAATAATTTGTTTACTTCCTGGTGCCTTTTTTTATAAGGTAAGCTTTACTTCAAGTTCATCACGTTGAGTTGATACATGGATCTTGAAACACTCCCGGCTTTTGCATAATTAGGATGCACATAGCCTTACAAAGTTTGTACAAGGTTCAAACACACTAATAACATTCATTCTGCAGATTAGACTACCTACCGCCCATGTGCCTGGGTTAAAAAACAACCCTTGGTCACCCATGGCAATTGTTGAGATATACCGCTGCAACCAAGAGGGCTCATATATTATGCTTAATTATTCGGTTCTTCTGACTGAAGGAACAAGAGGGCAATGCAAAAAAGCACTTTAGCAACCTAAGTCAGCATTACCGTT
This sequence comes from Themeda triandra, assembly GCA_018135685.1. Taxonomy (NCBI): domain Eukaryota; kingdom Viridiplantae; phylum Streptophyta; class Magnoliopsida; order Poales; family Poaceae; genus Themeda; species Themeda triandra. Next base: position 233,360 of record JAENPR010000384.1, read on the forward strand.
GTGTCATTTCTCGCCTTCATGTGCAATTGACAAGTGCTATCATATAGATCCAGGCCCAAGCCTGCACTGTGCAACCCTGATTCTGGAAGCTTTAGTGTGCATACATTGCAGAGGACAAAAGAAGGAAAGCCGCATTTGGAGATGGTACAAGCATAGGCAGCAGATCCCTAAGTCCAGGTAGCATCCTGTTCGATTTTGTTTCTTGCTCCGGTCATTGATTCTTTCATTTGTTTCTGTATGCCTAAACTATTTCTGCTTCCGCTGCATTTTTGAAGCATTGAAGCACATGCGTATATTCTAAGGAACTTACTTGAACATTCATCAGTCATACACATCGGAGTCCCACCACAAGATTTCTATTTGTTCGTTAGTTCTAGAGGATGTGGTATGTTTGTTTGCGTCATAAATAGTTCATTCTCATGTACTCTATATCTCATATTTTCATGTCCTGCTATGATTTTCTAACATAGATGCCATTGTTTTTTTGAAAAATATAGATGCCATTGTTTTAGAGCTATACATCAGTTATCCTAATAATAACTTTGTGGGTTTTCTATACAATGGCTTATACCAATTACTTTTCATGTTTCTATTTCTATTCGATGCAATAACAATGGGCTACTTTATTTTGTGTACTGCCTATAAGGGGGACTCCATCTATTCTGAGGTGCTCATTCTAGGACACCAACTTGTTTCTCTCAAATTTCAGAGGCTCTACCAAGTGTACATGACAGTCCAATTCATCTCTCCTTTTGTGGCACCTTATAATGCTATTGACAAGAACTTATCAAGGTTGTAAGTGTGCATCTATGAACTAAGAGACAGCAACTCAGAGCCTGATGGGCTACAGATACGACACTTGTTTTCACAGGTCAGATATCTATATACCATCAACCACTCTCTTCTGCTCTTTAGTTAGATCCTTTGACACTAGTCATATATATATATATATATATATATTGAGGAAACAGGAGCGGTAGCCCCCTACTGGTTAATATATTAATTAATAGAAGAAAAAGATGTGTCCAAGCAGCATAATTCAAGAAAAAAAGGACAGAAAGAATATAAAGAAGATCACAATTGACACTAGTCATACTGGTAGTCAACAGAAAGACACTACGGGAAAACCGGACTTTGCCGACTGCCCACTTCTTTTGCCGACTGCCAAGGCCAGGGCAGGCGGTAAAGGCCTCTTTGCCGCCTGCCCAAGTTGAGGCAGGCGGCAAAGGCGCAGCGTCAGTCAGCGGCAAAGACAGGCCTTTGCCGCACGCGGACTGCTTGATCGGCAAAGAGACTCTTCTTTTGCCACACTGTGAGCGGCAAAGAATTTTTTTTTCTTTTGAATTTTGATTTGAAATTTTTTTTGTGATCATTCTAGATTGTATTGAATCATATTTTCAAATTTGAAGCATTTTCATAACTTTTTGCTATATTTCTTGAATTTATTTTGTTTACTTGTATTTTCTCGAAAAAAGTAAAATTGAAGCTGTAGGTGCATGAAATAATGAAACCTAGCCATTCAAAAAATTATATTCATGTTAGATAGTGTATTTTGAGACCCTATCCAGGAACTCACCCAAAAAATTTAACTCCTTTTTCACGAAACATGGTTCTCCAATTGCGGAAGACGTGTTATTTAATTATATAAAAATGCAAACGAAGTCCGAAAATCACGAAACCTGGCGAGGTGTCATCCCATGGCATGTGGAGGCTGTGATAAAAAATTGAGAATGTTTCGAACAAGTTGTGACCACGGATGGCTAAAACCCAGACATCTCCTCATGTGATCACTTGTGTTTACATGTGGAGATGTCTGGGTTGTACACATCCATCGTCAGAACTACTCGAAACATTTTCATTTTTTTATCACAGCCTCCACATGCCATGGGATGACACCTCGCCAAGTTTCGTGATTTTCAGACTTCGTTTGCATTTTATATAATTAAATAACATTTCTCCTACAACTAAATAGTCATGTTTCGTGAATAATTCTTTCAAAAATTTGGGTGAGTTCCTAGATATGGCCTTAATATACACTCTCAAACATGAATATAATTTTTTGAGTGGCTACATTCCACTATTTTATACACCTGTAGTTCAATTTTGGATTATCGAAAAAAATTCAAGTAAATGAATTAAATGAGCTAAATATAGAAAAATGTAATAAAAAAGTCTCAAATTTGAATATGCGCTTGTAAACAATATACTTGGACAACAGAAAAAGTTTGAATTTCAAAAGACTTCATCTTCTCATGCTTTTGAATTTGAAAGATTTAAAACAGAAAATAAAAAAACAAAAAAAAACCGAATTTGCCGACTGCCCTTCATGGGCCAGTCGGCAAAGATTCCGGCCCAATAAGGCCCAGGAGCCCAGCAGCCGACTCCTATAAATCCGCGGACTTAGGGTTTCACCCGCCCCACTCCTCCCTCATCAGCCGCCACTCTCTCCCCTCTCCGCCTCCACGCCGCCTCCACTGCCCCTCACCACTCCAGCCACCCCTCCCCTCACCCCCACCGCCGCCGGCCCTCACCACCACCGCCGGCGCGAGGAGGCGCGGCTCGCGGCGCGGAGCCGCACACGCGTGGCGGGCTCCGGCCGCGGCGGATCGGGCGGCCCGGCCGTGGAGCTCGGCCGGGCGGCGCGCGGCCTCCTCCTCCTCCGGCGCGCAGGCGGGATACGGCGCGCGGCCTCCTTCCTCCTCCGGCGAGCGGGCCCGGCCGGTGGAGCTCGGCCCGGGCGGCCATGGCGGCGCGCGGCCTCCCTCCTCCTCCTCCGGCGCGCGGCCTCCCTCCTCCTCCTCCGGTGAGCGGGCCCGGCCGGTGGAGCTCGGCCCGGGCGGCCATGGCGGCGCGCGGCCTTCCTCCTCCTCCTCCGGCCGAGCCGAGCTGCGTGGTGGCCATGGAGCTGCGTGGCCGCGCGCGGCGGCGAGTCTCGGGGCGCAACCGCCCGTGGCTGCGGGTCGAGGGCTCGAGGCGCGGCCACCTCGTGGCGGTGGGTCGAGGCGCAGCAGCGCGCAGCGGCGGGTCGACGCGCGACGGTCCACTCCTCCCTGCGCACGGCGGCCCCTCTTTCCTGCGCACGGCGGCGACCTCCTCCAAGGACGAGCAGGGCGGTCCGGCGACGGCGGCGGCGGCGCCCCCCCGGCGATGGGCTTGGCGGGCCTGGAGATGGGCTTGAGCCCGTCTTTCTTTTTTTTTATTTTTTCAAAAATTGTTTGCCGACTGCCTAGTTGGCAGGCGGCAAAGGCCTTTGCCGCCTGCAATCCCGTGGCAGGCGGCAAAGGCGGTCTTTGCCGACCTGGCCTTTGCCGCCTTCTCTTTGCCGCCTGCAACGTGGAATGCAGTCGGCAAAGGCCTTTGCCGACTGCATTCAGGCCTTTGCCACCTGCTGACGGCAGGCGGCAAAGAAGGCGTTTCCAGTAGTGAGAGATACTCTTACATGAAAGACTAGCATCATATAATTACTCGCGACTTTCAAAATGCCCTATTATGGAATAGTTCTCTTTGCAAACTTGTTTGCTTTCAAGTACAATTGATTATTTCAAAAATTAAATATACAGGAAAGGCATGGCTGGTATGGAAGTTGCGGCACTGTCTGCTACAGTAACTGGAATGTTGAAGATTGTGGGCAACAAGTTAGCTTCACTGATCATCAGAGAGTACCGCTCTATAGTGGGTGTGAAAAAGGACCTCCAGGAGCTCCAAGATCAAGTTCAGGAGATCAATTGTAACCTGGAAAGAGCAGAAGATACAGCTCTGAAGGATGCTCCATGGCTCAAAAAGTTGAAAGAAGTAGTTTACGATATTGAGGACATTATGGATGAGTTCCAGCTAAAGACTGAAAAACAGGAAATTGATGGTGATAGTGGATTTGTGTCCAAATGCCTGCTCATAAAAACAGCTGAATCACTTCTATTGCAATGCAGGGCAGCCATAAACATCAAAAAAATCAACAAAAGATTCGCTAAGATTGTGAAGCAAAGAAATGACTTGACAACAATATTTGGCCATGATTCTGGTAGCCATATGAACAAGAAATATATGAATATACAAACATTGCCCATTTGTGATGAGGCATCAGTACTTGGAAGAGACCAAGAACTGCACCAAATAATATCTAATCTGGTAGAAACTAATGGCAAAGAAGAAATCAAGGTAATTTCCATAGTTGGACTTGGTGGATCTGGGAAAACTACACTGTCAAAACTCGTTTTCAATGACAATAGAACTATAGAGAAGCATTTTGATGTAAGACTATGGGTTCACGTGTCACAGGAATTTGATATTGAAAAGCTCATCAAGAAACTATTTGAGGCTTTTGGCGATAAAGATCTCGGGCAGCCTTCCTTGCCGTATATGAGCAAAAGAATCCAAGAGGGATTGAGTAAGAAGAAGTTTCTAGTTGTAATGGATGATGTTTGGACCGAGTCCCAAAATCAGTGGGAGAAAATAATGGAATATCTAAAAGCTGGTGCACCTGGAAGTGGGGTTTTACTAACTACTCGCAGTGCAAATGTTGCAGAAGTAGTGCGATCCACATACCAGCTTTGTTTGCGACGCTTATCTCCGGATGACAGTTGGAAGCTTTTCCAACAAAGCTTTAGGATGCCTGCGAAATTCTTGGAGTCTGACTTTATAAAGGTTGGAAAAGAGATAGTGGAAACATGTTGTGGGTTGCCACTAGCAATTAAAGTTCTTGCAGGTTCTCTTGGTGGCAAGGAACTAATAGGAGAATGGCAGGCCATGAGAAACATTTTATTAGATGTTGAGGGCGAAGATTCAGTGTCTGCTTGCTTAAAGTTGAGCTATTTTCATCTGCCTTCCAATCTGAAACGATGTTTCACAATGTGTTCATTGTTCCCTAAAGGTCATGTGATCAATAAACAACAGCTGATTGACAAATGGATTGCTCATGATATGATCAGTTTGACTCCTGGTGTTGATGATTTGGAACATATTGGCCACAGGTACTTCAATTCACTTGTGCAAGTGTCTTTTCTAGAAGTTGAGGATGAATATTCTGTTGGGAGAGTGACATGTAAGATGCATGATCTGATTCATGATCTTGCCCGATCCATCTTGTGTGAAGAAATTTCAACTACAGTGCCAGAGGATGCAACCAGTTCCACAAAAGGTTACAGATTCTTTTCTCTAATTGAACCAAGAAAATTTTTTCCTAGAAAGGTTTTTGAAAATGCACGTGCTATATACATTGATAAGGGCAATGATATAATGTTTGGAAAAACGTTTGGAAGAACACTGAAGAATGCAAAGTACTTGCGCAGTATCATTATTGAGAATTCTGTAGTGTCAACACCAGTGCTCGCATCCATATTTGAGGTAAAAAATCTGAAATATCTTGAGATGTCTGAATTTCAATGTGAAGTACTCCCTGAAGCCATTACAAATGCTTGGAGCCTGCAAGCACTTTACATAACAAAATCAATAAATCTTCTCAATTTGCCTGAATCCATGGGGAATCTGAAAAAGTTAAGAACACTGAACCTAACATTGTGTTCTAAGCTGAGGTGTTTGCCAGATTCTATTGGTGATTGCCAAATGCTTTCAACTTTGGATCTTGAACGTTGCAGAGCATTTGAGAACCTGCCAAACTCTATCGCTAGGAATAAAAGGCTAAGAGTGTTAAGACTAGTTTCGACTGGAATTCGTAGGCTACCATCAAGTATCACAACTCTAGAAAATCTGGAGTATTTGAGAATTAGGGGGGCCTTTGAGCCGGTAACGTTACCTGAAGGCATTGGGAACCTGACAAAGCTTAAAGAATTGGACCTACAAGGCAACTATCAAAGCATGCCGCCAGGTATTGGGCAGCTCACTGAATTAGAAAAACTGGAAATGTTTTTTGTGAATACTGACAAAAAATATGCACAAATCTCAGAGCTGGCAACTCTAACTAGGATAAGTGGGAAACTAACTATCAGGTGTCTCAGGGACTTGACAGATAAGAGTGAGGCACGCCAAGCATGCTTGAAACAGAAGGAAAAGTTACATGAGCTGGAACTTTCTTGGGGGTCTGTACATGACAGGAAGAATCCTGAACACGATGTGGTTGCACTTGATGGTTTGGAACCTCCATTTGGGATTAAACGGATAAAAATAACCTCGTATGCAGGTGGACGATTCGCTTCATGGATGCTGAAGCAAGCCAGTGGTGGTGTTCAGGGCCATGGTGAATTCCCTTTCTTGACCAAGATGATCCTAATTGATTTCCCCAAGTTGAAGCACCTGGATGGGCTTGTGCAGTTGCCATGTTTGGAGGAGCTTGATGTGGCGTACATGCCTGCTCTTGAGAGCATAAGTGGAGGTCCATTTCCTTTGCTTGCCAAGGTAAACCTAAAGAGACTACCTAGTCTGGGAGAGGTGTGGATTGGCAAGGTGGGAGAAGGCTGCAGCAATCAGAATCCTCATCAATCAGGACAACTGCAAATTGGCAGTCGTCTTACAGATTTACATATAGAAGGTTGTCCTAAATTGGTGGTTAAGCCACACTTCCCAGTTTCACTTGAGCACTTGCTATTGGACAATTCTAGTAACAGCCTGCTGCTATCTCCATGCCAAGGACAAGGGTCCTCTTCGTCCTCCAACTCTCCACCCGCTTTTAGCCACCTGAAGGTGCTTGAACTATGGTGTATGAAAGCATCGTTGCCTTTATCACGACCACCGTCATCTGGATTAAGATTGGAGCTGCTCCAACACCTGTCAACACTCGAGTCCTTGGAGATTTTCTTCTGTAGGGGCCTATTTGAACTGCCCAAGCACCTAGGGAATTTGTCACAATCAACAGGTCACCTCACCTCTCACCAGGAGGTCAAAGTAGAACACTGCCGTGCATTTGTCCAGTTTCCAGAAAGTCTGGGAGTGACTCGCCCAGGGCTCAAGGGCGAGCCATATGAGAATGAGTCGAATTCTGAGCTCCGTTCTCTACGTAGGTTCGAGATTGGTGGTTTACCAGTCTTGACTTGCCTTCCCGAATCCTTGAGCCACCTGACGTCCCTTAAGGAGCTCACGATAGCAAACTGCAAGGTGCTTGTTCAATTCCCCGATGGTCTGGGAGAGCTCTGCTCTCTAAGAAAGCTTGACATTTCGTGCTTGCCACGCCTGACTTGCCTTCCTCAGTCCCTCCAGGAACTTCAGATAGGATTGTGCCAAGCACTTGGCGAGCTGCCCGAATACCTGGGTGAGCTCCACAGCCTACGCAAGTTAAAGATTCGCGGATTTACCATCATGACTTGCCTTCCCCAATCCTTATGCCGCCTCGCCACCTCCCTTAAAGAGCTTGAGATCATAGATTGCCCAAAAATCAAATCCTTGCCGGAGTGGATAAAGGGCCTCGACGCTCTGCAGCGATTGAAGATCCTTGGCTGCCCTGATCTGGAGAGGCGCTGCGAACAAGGAAATGGGGAGGACTGGCACCTTATCTCTCACATCCCTGATCTATCGATTGGGTAGCCACGTGACTAGGGACCTGCCTGTTGCAATTCATCTGGTGAGCTCGTTAACCTCTATCCACAATTCCTCTTTGTGCAGATACTCGTTCCTGATGAACCTATTTCCTGATATTCATTTCTTGTGTTCAGGTTGAAGCATACTTGCATGTGAAGTTTACTCTGGGTGGACGTGTGGGTTGTTTTGACTTCTGAGGCATTACATATCTGTCAAGGACTCTCTCAGCGGACATGCTCACTACTTGCTTGATGCCAACTGCAATGACACCGCCGCTCTTATTTGCATAGTCATTGTGTCAACTGATTGCAGCAAGCAGAGCACATTTTAGTTAGGTGATTCTCATTCTCCAAATTCCTCTCCTTCCTATTTTTACCAACACAAATGCGTCCATGAACCACCTGACAAATGTACAACTTATGTCAGATGCATGTGCGAGTAGGCTAAAACTGAATTCTGTTTTCAGACAGAGTGGAACCCCCTGTTTTGATTCATTTCGGTGTGGAGGTGTGCTGAAAAATGGAGAAGACCATTCTGCTTGCATGAAGTACATGGGTTTGTCATCAGATCATATTGCACGGTGTCTCAGAAGCTACTGATCGACATTCAGCACCAAGGCCATTTGAATTGATGTAAGGCACAAACACATAGATAATCATCTCTCCTGATATGTTGTGAGAATGTGTGACCATTTTTTTTAGCTGAAAAATTTATAGTTTGAGTACACTCCACATGATCCAGTGTTGTGAACTTGTGCTAGCTGCCACTGTTTAGAAACAGAATATTAGGTGGCTGTCATGTTTAGAAACAGAATATTACGTGGTTGAACTCTGCAAGCAACACAAGTAGTTACAACTGGTTTGCTGCGCTGCTGATGGCGTAGAGAAACTTTTGTACTACTTCATTCCTTTTTTTTTTTTTTGACAAAACTTCATTCTTGATGAGGATGTATTTTTTGACTTTTATTAAGTAATTGCCTATTATTGCAGGTCCAATGGGTATGGGAGACTGGGAGTCCTTGATTATTTTTAGTCCGTGAAGATGGAAAACCTTCATGCATGGGTGAAAGACATATATGATGTTCTTGAGGCTGTACGTAAACAGTGGTCTGTGGAGTCTGGAGACGATTTAAATAAGAAGTTGATATATGAAGTGAGCAGCCCAAAGCGCTATGGAGGATCCTCGAGCTCTGTTTTGCAATGAAGAAATGCATCGATCAGTTCACTTATTGCTTATACAACTACCATCTTGCCAGTGCTCAAGTATGCTGCAAATTTCGTTTGCTACCTGATGCCATTAATAATTAATAAGTAATTTGTTTGGTATAAACTGCACTGCACTGTTTAGAGGCATGGGGCATTCAAATGTGTCGAGCGTACAACTCTGCTCTGTTTTTTTTAAGATCGTTTTCTTCAAAATGTAAAAAGAAAAAAGAAAAAGAAAAAAAGAAGAAAAAAAAAGAAGAGAGTTTTGCTTTGATGTTAACACGGTGGACGTGCTTGTCAGTTACTCTTGTGGTTATTCACAATTCGTCACATCCAAAATGTCAGTCAGGCGGAAGCAGTAGTATTGTGTTTTTTCTTCTCTGACAGTGCAAATATGTTGCCGTCTTGCCGAGTCCCGCCGTGACTCTCTTCTGAATCTGTGTTCTCTTTTAGGCGGAGGTAAGGTAACACGACAAGAATGACTTGGATGGCGAATCGACATGGGAATCTGCGATTTCTACATGATCCGAGTTTGTCGCGCTTAGTTGTCGCCTTGTCGGCGGCCGTGTGTATTCATCGCCGACGTACGAAGTAGAGTGTGCCGAGCGGGATGCGGAACAAGAAGCCGTAGTGGCACGGGCATTGGGAGGGAACCGCAGCCTGGCTGCGCCTGCACACTTGGCCATCGCGCGTGCACGGGGAACCACGAGCCTTGGTGGTGGGGTACGCCGGCGAGCATGCAGATGCCGGCGCCCGGCCGGGCTGTTCTGGTGGTTAGGCAACACTGCAACATAGGGCAGTGCTCGCAGCTCGCTTCCCGTTCGACGAACTGTGCCACCGGTGTAGCCTGGTTGCTTCAACGCCAAACAACAAAGTTGTCAAAAAAAAAAAAAAAAAAAAAACCGCCAAACAACAAAGCGCGTCTACGTGGCCCGTGCCGTGTCGACCCTGGCACTCAAGCGAGGCCGTGTTCGTGTCCTCGCCTCACTGCAGAGAGCGCGGGGACAATGGTGCCGAGCGGCCGGCCTAGGATAGTGGAGCAGCGGGCAAGGGAGGCGCAGCCGAGCAGGAGCCTTGTCGGGTTCGAGCACGACGGCGAGCACGCAATGGCGACGGCCGAGCCTCCTGCTATACTGGGCTGCCGGCAGTCGCTACAACGCTCAAACAGTAGGCGGTGCACGCCACTCGTTTGACAAAATGCGGCACAGGTGGAGACTGGAGATTGGGGAGTTGGAGCGGAGGCAGGTCGTTATCCAAACAGCAGCGGGCGCGCCGGTCACCATGCTACGCGCTACTCCACGGCTCGTCGGCATCTTCCCCGGAGATATTTCCTTCGCTACTCTTCCGTACGTGTTCTCAGCTCGGCGTACTTTTCCCTCCACACTTGACAAAATTAAACTTTGAGTCAGTCGTCAACCACTCTTGTCCCAAAGAACAGTGCAGCGCGTGAACATTTGCAGTGAAACACGTTATGTGGAAGAATTTCAAGACCCCGTAAGCCTTCATTAGAGATCCTGATGCTTAGGCCCTTAATTCAGTCAGACACTAAAGACATGTAATGACATCAAGCGTAAACATAGGAAACATGTGCTTCCTAAACGGAGAGAACACACAGGAGCATGTCTATCTGGATAGAGATAGATGATAGGTTTAGATAACAGAGTTTGCGCAAGATCCAAATCACTCTCTTTACTCCATCCTTGACAAACTGACAAGGCTTGAAAGCGTAATATTGTGTTAGAATTTCTCCATTCAGTGGTGCTGGTGGACCACATCATCCTCATGTCCTATCACCAGCCATGGTCGGCAGTTGATTAATTCACAAGGAAGCACCACAGTTCACAAACTAGCAGCAGCCTGCGAAGGAAGGAAATGAAATCAGTAACTCTTATCAAGGAGCACATTCATGCTGCTCATCTCTCTTCTTAGGTGAGAATCTTTCTGCAGGCTCTAGTATATTTTCCATCATGATTGTCGGATTTTGGTTGGACCCTGGATGACTTTGACTGACCTCGAATTAAGTATGGGCACGTCATGTCGGACACAAACCTGCAGGCATTACGAGCAGCCAGGTGTCACCAAGTACAACTATACCAGAACAAGTCTTTCTTTCTCAATTCCTCTGGCCGGCAATGGGTAATCATCAGTCAACATAACAGCCAAGCAAGCCCAGCCAAGGCAAGAGACCAATATGCCATCCGACCATTGGAGTTGGGCTACTAGTTTCCTATAAAATGCTGTCCATGGCTCCTGCAAGCACCACAACATAATCACCTCTGTATCCATTTCTCTGTGTCTCACTGAAGAGACAAACTGTCCAAGTGCACTCCAATGGCTCCAATGTTATTGTTGGCCACCTTACTGTCAGTTCTAGTTACTGGTGTCGCTTCTGCTTCTTCGACTTCTCCAGGCCCAAGTCTGACTCCCAACAACATCAATGGCAGCGACACTGACCTCGCGGCGCTCCTGGCTTTCAAAGGCCAGCTCGCCGATCCTCACGGTGCCCTTGCCAGCAACTGGACAACCAACGTGTCCTTCTGTCGCTGGGTCGGCGTCACATGCAGCCACCGTCGGCAGCGTGTCACCGAGCTAACTTTGGCAGGTGTATCACTCCAAGGAGAGCTCAGCCCACATCTCGGTAACCTCTCTTTCCTCATGCTGCTCAACCTCACAAACACCGACCTCTCCGGCTCAATTCCTTCCGATCTTGGTAGGCTACATCGGCTTAGGGAACTAATTCTCCCTGGAAATGACCTCTCAGGCACCATTCCTAGTACCATAGGCAATCTCTCACAGCTGTACGTTCTTTACCTTGGTTACAACAGTCTCTCCGAGCAGATCTTGCCAGATCTGCTACACAATCTGCCCAACCTTCAGGCCCTTTCTCTGCAAAATAACAAGTTAAGTGGTGAAATACCGCCATATCTTTTCAATAACACACCTTCACTGAGGTACATCTACCTTGGAAACAACATGCTATCAGGTACAATACCTCACGGTGTGGGCTCCCTGCCCCGGCTAGAGTACTTGGACCTACAACTCAATCAGCTCTCTGGCACAGTACCCACGACCATGTTCAACATGTCACTGCTGCAAGTCATGTCACTAGGACAAAACAATCTAGCTGGGTCAATTCCTAGCAATCAAAGTTTTAGCCTACCGATGTTGCAGGAGATTTACTTGCCAAAGAACAACTTTGTAGGTGGGATACCACTAGGGCTTTCAGGATGCCAACACCTGCAAATTCTCTCTTTGGCCTTCAATTCTCTCTTTGATACTGTACCAACATGGTTAGCTCAACTGCCACAACTCACAAGTATTACCTTAGGCACGAATCACCTTGTTGGATCTATCCCAGCTGTTCTTAGTAATCTCACCAGTCTTACTGTTCTAGACCTATCTTTCTGCAACCTGACAGGAGATATTCCTCGAGTTAGGCCTAATGCCGAACTCTCGTATCCGCACCTCGGAACCAACCAGCTAACAGGTCCAATGCCAACCAGTATCACAAATTTGTCTAATCAGTATTATCTAAATCTTCAAACAAATCAGTTGTCCGGATCAGTACCAGCCACACTTGGGAACATCCGAGCTCGAGCACATTTGAACTGTCATATAATAATTTCAATGGAAATCTTGGTTTCCTGTCCTCCCTTTCCAATTGTAGACAGCTCCAGGAGGTAGGCATATTTTCTAATTCTTTCACTGGGGAACTCCCTGACCATGTTGGAAACCTGTCCACAGAATTCAGAGAATTTTATGCAGGCTACAACAAGATAACAAGTGTGCTTCCACCAACCTTGGCAAACTTAAGTAATCTTTACCGGATTGATCTTCAAAACAACCTAATAATGGGAGCAATACCAGAATCCATCACATTGATGCAAAATCTAGGATACCTTGATATCTCAGGCAATGATTTGTCAGGTCCTATCCCAACAAATATTGGTATGTTGACAAGCCTAGAAAGGCTGTTTCTCTTGGGAAACAAATTGTCCGGTCCTATTCCCGATAGCATAGGAAACCTCACCAAGATAGAATCCCTCGTGTTGGCTTATAACAACTTAAATTCCACAATACCGGCTAGCTTATTCCACCTGGATAAACTTCTCGGACTCTATCTTTCTTACAATTATTTTTCTGGTGTCCTACCTGCTGATATTAGTGGTCTAAAACAGGTGGCTCAAATTTTTATATCTTCCAACCTTTTGACTGGAAAAATTCCTGATTCATTTGAACAGCTTAGGATGCTCCAGGATCTAAATCTATCACACAACTCATTTGAGTACACAATCCCAGAATCTATTCAAAAGCTTACCAACTTAGCATCACTCGATATCTCCTCCAACAATCTCTCTGGTATCATTCCCATGTTCCTTGCCAATCTCACCTCCTTAACAATCTTGAATCTCTCCTTTAATAAGCTAGAAGGTAAGATACCAGAGGGAGGCGTTTTCTCAAACATCACCTTGTCATCATTGATTGGGAATGCTGGACTGTGTGGTGCTCCCCGTCTAGGATTTTCACCATGTCTTATGAGGTCTAACTCAAATGACATGCATTTGCTAAAGTATCTACTCCCTGCTGCCATCATAGCATTTGGTTCTATTGTTCTTTTTGTTTACCTAATGATTAGAAGGATACTTAGAAACAAGCGGGGAGAAGTACATGCCTCTGTTTCTGGCCCAAGTGATGACATGAGCCATAGGTTACTCTCCTACCATGAGCTTGTTCGCGCCACTGATAATTTTTCCGACAATAACCTGTTGGGAACTGGGAGCTTTGGAAAAGTTTTCAAGGGCCAACTGAACACCGGATTGGTGATTGCAGTAAAAGTTCTAGACATGCAGCTGGAACAAGCAATTAGAAGCTTCGATGCTGAGTGCCGTGTCCTTCACATGGCTCGACACCGGAATCTGATAAAGATACTAAACACCTGCTCCAACCTGGACCTCAGAATATTGGTGCTTGAGTACATGCCTAATGGAAGCCTGGATATGCTCCTACACGCTGAAGGCAGAAGGCACTTTGGGTTCCTCAAGAGGCTTGACATCGTGCTGGATGTATCGATGGCAATGGAGTATCTACACCACGAGCACCATGAGGTGGTCCTGCACTGTGACTTGAAGCCTGCCAACGTGCTATTTGACGATGACATGACAGCGCATGTAGCAGACTTTGGTATAGCAAAGTTGCTATTGGGTGATGAAAGCTCCATGATCACTGCAACCATGCCTGGAACACTTGGGTACATGGCACCAGGTACGAGAGCATTTTGCACTCGAAACCTTGTTTAGAATTTGTTTATTGTGTCAATCAATTATGCTGAATCTCTGTTTTGTCAACTCTCCTAAGCAGAGTACGGATCTCTTGGAAAGGCGTCACGCAAGAGTGATGTGTTCAGCTACGGAGTCATGCTCCTTGAAGTCTTCACTGGAAAGAGACCCACAGATCTGCTGTTCGATGGAGAACTGAGCATCAGGCAGTGGGTTCATCAAGCATTTCCATCTGAACTTGCCTCTGTTCTGGATGACCAGCTCCTACAGGAAGCTGCTTCTATCTGTGACCTGAATGATTTTCTTGTGCCAATATTCGAGATTGGTTTGCTCTGTTCAAGTAGCTCGCCTGAAGAAAGGATGTCAATGAGGGACGTGGTGGTGAAACTGAAGAAGATAAAAGAGGAATACACAAAAATGACGTCAGTAACGAAGCAGAGCGCTGCCCAGTAATTGGTCACCCTTACTTTTATAGTATGTCCGATTGTCTGTTCTTTTCGCTTGCTTCTGAAGTATCCAGTAGGATCATGACATCAGCTGCAGTGCAAGACAGTGAGGATGACATGCTGAGTATGAACATAGTGCAGCAATGTGCTATTTTAGCCAAGGACCTTATCGACAACTAGGACTAAGAAAACCGATGGGAGATTCTGGCTGGGGTGTAGGCCAAATTACTTGTACACATTGCCCCTAGTTGGTTACAATGCATCTGAGTATCGCTAGCTGCTGCAAGTATCGGCCACATTAATAGGGATTGAGCGACACCTGTCACTTGTGTACATATAAAACCCTATTCATCTCTTCTTAATTCAAAGGCAGAGCTCCTGCCATTACGTTGAAAAAATCAAATCTGGAGATTCTAGCTTGTTCTTTTTCACTCGATAATTCCACATGGTTTTGGATGCCTTGTCTGCTTCATAATTTCTTGCTTCATAATGCCTTGTCTATTTCAATCCGGCATTTATCCTGTTCTTGTGCCTTTTCTTGTAGCTTCAGATAGCAAAAACTCATTTGGTTTGCAGAGCTTATAAGAGGTGCCACATAGCATTTGTTGGTTGTTCTAGATATTTAAGTAATATAAAAGTAGGCACCCCATAGCATGCTCTGTTTCTCTTTCTCCAGTAACTTGAATGATGGTGGAGATTTAAGTGGTTGCATATTCTATAGCACGCTTATTGCACTTGTAGTCATTGATTAGCCTGTAAGAATGGCAGATGAAGCAATGTGTTTGGGTGGACAACATGCGCCAGGTTCGTTTGAACTTATCAGCGCTTTTAGCCAGCGATTCAGCAGTGTTTTTCTCTCACAATAAATCAGCAATAGCGAAAACCAGCCAGCCAGAAACGACCAAACGAACAGGGCGATGATCGAAAAAAGCATTCATGGACTGTTCTGCAGTACGGAAGTGGGCCATGGCCCATAGGAAGCCCAGGCTTGTCGGGCCTCATCGTCCTTGAGGAGAAAAATCCCCTTTTGGATGTGGATGTGGTCTCCTCCAGTCCGACAGAGCGCCGCCGCTCTTGTCCTCGCCGTTGAGTGACGTCTCCAGCCAGCCACCGCCGCTGCCAATGTCGCTGTCCTCTTCCACCACCTCCGCGTCTCTAACCATCTCGACCCTCCAACGATTCGGTCACCAGATGCAATGCAACATCCGCACGGCTTGTCCCCATCGTAGCAACGCCGGCGCAGGCGGCAGGGCCAAATAAACTGGCCTCGGCTCCTTGCTGTCGCTGCTTGTACAGTACAGGCGGCAGCAAGAGCATGGCTGCCAATCGATCCTTCCCGGTGAGCCTATAATAGACTAGGGACGGCATAGTATGTGCCAATATCCAGCTTCCTCTGTTTTCGCTAACTGCGTCTCGTCCCTGAATCCGTTGTAGCGCGGCATACGAACGAGGCAAACCGCGGCCAGCCTCGTCGCCGTACTCGGCGGGTCCACTAGCACCTGCACGTGGTGGTGCTGCTGGGGAAAGCCGGTATCCATGATGCGGCCATGGCGAGCGACGTTTGAGGGTGATGAGAAGCGTCGAAGTTGGTCGTGGCAGGGCAGGGCAGGTGGGCGGTGCACGCACACGCACACCAACTGTTCGATCAAATATGCCATAAGAATCTCGGTTAGTTTCTTTTGTCTTGTCTTTTGCAACACAGTTTGGCGTGTATTGCTCTTGGATTTTCTGCATGTTTTTGACAGTATAATTAATGTGCAATCATCAACGGGCTTCACTTCCTCTCATCAAGGGGCAAGTCGAGTAGTTGACCCTTCACGGCCGGTGAAGCATTCCTGGAGCTGGGGGCCAGTTGTTACCACCACAAGATCATATAAGTACCGAGACTACAACATCGACAATGACGTTCCAGCTTAGCCTGCATATGAAATATGTTCTCAGTACGCGTTTCCAACTCAGCAGTTAGTTTCTAAATTGCAACTGAGCTTTCCATCTTTTTAGTTTGACAATGACAATGACAAGATAATCAAGTGTTAAATGTTTGGAGGCCTATTTTTGGAAGTTGATGATTGGAGTCCTAAATATGTAATTTTCTCGTTGCTGTCAGGCTGGCATTAAACAAAGCAAGCATGATCCTGCAGAGAAGACCATTGTCGTCGTTCAGCAACTTTCTTGCACTAATACTTCTTTAAGTTACAAGTGGTGAATTTACTACCCTTTCATATTCTCTCACAAATAAAAAGAGTAAAAGTAAGACACCGGTTTGGTGCGGTAAAAAATTTCTCCTCACTTTTTACCGCACCATGCGATCCAGCGCTCTCACTCGCCGCACAGGCGCATGCGACCCTCACGCTCTAAATTTGGAAACGCCCTTTCACCTCACCTTGGTCACCTGGCGTTATGTTTGGAAACAAAATTAGAAAGGAATGAATTCAAAAGGAAGGAAACAACCTTGCTCACGTGATTTGTGCCCGCATCATATACTCGCATCCATTTCCTTTTTTAATGTGCTGAATTCTCACACTCTCCCAACACAAAAGGAAAGAAAGAATCAGCCTCCCCCTCGCATCGGCCGCCGCCCTCGCCCCCTCGCATCGGCCGCCGCCCTCACACCCTCCCTCGTGGACCGGCTGTGCTTCGTCATAGCCTATCTCCACCGTCGTCGTCTGCCATCATCACCTTCATTGTATTGCTGTGACCTAAAGAGATCGCGGCACCTGCTCCCTTCCTCATGTGATCAGTGGCTGCCCGCTGATGAGCCCAGTTGCCAGCCAGGTCGTGAGTGCCGCTGACGAACCCAGCCAATCACGTTGGGCCCCTACTACCTTCAGCGATGCGCGCCGCGCAGGACGCTGACACGGCGTGGTGCAGCTGCGCGTCCACCCGACCCGGGAGGCAAATCCTCGACGCCAGGACGTCATCGACTACCTACACGATCAGGCTCACGCACGGACCACAAAGACGATCTAAGGTGCAAGCCCACCATTGCCCGTACGTCAATGGCAGGCCGCAGCCTTGGCCAATCAGGCTCGTGGATCATTAATGTTGCCATCCAAGGTCTGCCCTTTTCTGTTCTAATTTAGTTCTTTTTTCTTTTCAGAAATAACCACTGTTTACTCTGAATTTTCTCGGAATGTTAATAGTCTACCTGACTACATCAGATCAGGACGCCTCGAAGAGAATTGGAACAGCTACCTAATTGGTAACTAGAAAAGGCATTTCAGTTAACAGTTAGTCTACTCGACAATTGTTCTTGGCAGCAAAAATAAAATCCTGCACCAGTTACACTTCCGTTCACTACCTGGTACATATTTGCACCGTAAACCGTGGTTATTTCTACCAGAGATAGCAGTATGCTTATCAACTTTTAAATTATGTCATTTAAACACGTGTGCAGTCTCTAATCTTTTGAATTGCTCTCCAAACAAAACATAACTAATAGCCTATGTTGGGTATCTAAAATATTACTTTGAATATGGTCGGCTATGTAGTTATTTGTTTAGTTCAAGTTGTTTTTTGATATTGAATTTACCTTCTCATCTTTCAGTTAACTCAAAAACTTGATTTATTCTAGATATCTCAATAACTAAAAGGAGCACAATACTGGTGGCCAACTAACAATAGAGATGAATCAGCACAATTCGTGGCTAACTGATAATAGAGATGGATCAAGTAGCACGGTGAAATAATCTGGCCACTAGGTTACATGTTGTACCTTGACTAAATTAAAAGGTGTATCGTCAGGCCTCTTCGTTGACAATTGAAGGTGTCAAGGACAAGCATGCTGTCTTTGTCTTCCTGCGAGATCTTTTGAACAAGAACTTGATACCTAACAAGTGACAAGCATTGTGACTGTCTCTTGTCAGTGAGGTTAGTTACCTAGCACTTGATGATCATCTGGTATTATTTCTTTAAATTTGTGAATTCCTGCAGCGATGCCTCTACAGATGCGGGGCCAAGAGTGAATTGTTTGGGAGCTTTGACAGATTGGTAATATTTGTGTCACGGGTTGTAAAATCTTGCAATCTTAATTCCTAGCCTGGCATTACTACATTTTTAATCTCTATTACAAAGCGTTGTACAGTGATAGTGTTACTCGTTAGCATAAGGCTCGATTCAAGTTAAGCATAGTAAACACAAGGTAACTTATTGAATCCATTCCAATTGCTACAACCTATCTACGACTGTACACAACTGAGTGTGCGCACCTTGGTACGTAATTCCCAAACAATTATCTTTTTCAGTTTACACTCCTTTTGGCACAATGGTTGATGGAAGTGACGTTTAATATAATAGTATATTCTTCATGCTTACTACATTTTTAAGCTATAACATGATTCGCCAGTTCTTCACATTCCATAGATTACTTGAATAATATCAACACTAATGATTCAATATTTGGCTTTTCTTTATTTTGTGCCCTTATCCCTACTCTATTCTATGCAAATAGCTAACATGAATGTGCCTCAATTGCAGTTAAGCTACCTGACATTAACGACTATCCCCCGGTCGTTTTCGTCAAACCGCCCCCCGACGATAGCGACAACAACACGCTACCACGCTGCATGAAAAAGGTTGGAGTGATATAACAAGTACAGGGGCCCGTGGCCCATACGGCCAGCCCAGGAGGGGCACACAGCCTGTCCGTGCGACGCCGCCCTGGCCCGTGCGCTACCGCCGCCGTACGTCGTGTCCGCGTACATTAGGGTTTAGATCACTTAGGGGTTAAGAAATCCTCAAGCTATAAATACATCACAGAGATTGAATCAAGAAAGAAGTAGCCGCAAGGCTCATTATTTAGCTCTCCAACTCTCTAGCTCTCTCCCTCCCCAAACCCTAGCCCTGTGTGCCACCACCACGCCCGCCGCCCGTGCGTCGCCTCTCTACGCCGCCGCTAGGCCGCGGCTGCCGGTCGCTGCCAACCATCGTCTACTACATCGAAGATACGGCCCCCTACGTCATACCTATTACATGTTCATACTTCTATATGATTTACTTTTTCAATATATATTTTGCATGAGTGATGGTTATATGTTAACAGATCTTGGGTTGGTGACATCGTGGTATCTTTAATAATTAAAAGACTTAGATTATACAAATGTTATTTCACAAATATGATGCCATAGATGAGGTAATAGAACATTACTAACATGTACAATTCTTTTTTCATTCAATTTATATTGTACAAATATTATTTTACTAATGCCATATTTGTAGTTGCCCTTAGGTATTTTTAAATAGTTCATCAGACTCCATATACACTACATGCCAACTGAAAAACTATATATACATGTTAGATTTATGAGCCTGCAACACCACAATCTATGTGATCGTATAAATTTCACAAACTTCGCTTATTAAATATCACTTTAATGTCGTTATTTAATTTCACAATATTATTATCTTATCATGCGATCTGTGTGTTTTTATACAAAAGTTTACCAACCCGTAGCAACGCACGGGCACGATACTAGTCAATATATATTTCCCTAATATTTCTATTAATGTGCTCCTAGTGCGCGTTTTTCTATGTTCCAAGTTCCAACTCAGCAACCCGTACCTAATCCAAGCAGACGGCTTTTTATAGATATATAGACTTGACCAAGACTGACAAAACATAGTGCAATTTGTAAATAATTTGCAATGTGATGGTGCTACTGAATAACTTCACATACTAGGGGAGGCGTGGCCTTGAGTAGTTAAGCTAAGTTGCTCCTGCCTTGTGCAAACCAAGGATCCCATACCACCAGACACCAGACATGCAAACAACAGTATAGCTCGTTTAAGAGAAAAAGGAGGATAACACTTCTGAGCTCCAGGTATCTTTCTACTCTTGCAAGAATAGAACAACCCTCTTCATCCCCTTGCTTATTTCCTTGTACTCGGATCCCCCGGCTGCTCTTTCTGCTTGCATCCCTATTCTGGTTAAATAACGTGGGCTTTCCTTTTAATGATCATAGACTGAAGGTCAGCACTCCCTAAGTCAAAAATCATAGTGACTAACGACGCTCTTGCTTCCTCTTAGCTCTCGCGTGGTATGTTCATCTTACCCTTGTTAACATATTCACATGTTTTCATGTTTTTTTTTTCTACACTCGATGCAAGGAAGGCCCAAGGGATTTCTTAATCTAAACCAGGGTTAAATTACATAGAGCTAGGGGTCCAGAATTGTTCTTGTTATGTTCAATAGGGGTGTTAGCAGTCCAGAATTGTTATTGTTCCTGGAAGAGACTAAACCCTCCTTAGTTGCAAGCTACATCTATCTGAAAAAAAATGAAGGAACTTTGCGGTCAACTATGTAGTGTATTCCTCCTTTGCAGCATATACAAATCTTAAGCATATTTGACATCACTTGGGAAGAGATGTAATCCTTCTCACGTTGTGAGATCGTCTGATCATCAGCTCTGACTTAGTTTCTCCTTTGGTGCTTTCTGCTAGTTGTCAGTTGTGACCAAAGCTCCGTGGCCTTCTGCCCCAAAAGCCATGATTTGCTTCATAGGAGAAAGCAGGAATTCGTCTAGAGATTGCAGAAGGCACAGGTAGAAAGGCGTCAACAACAGATTTGATCTCCGGGTATTTTACTTTGTTTTGACAATGGACAGCTAAAATGTTCCCTCTTTTTTTCTCATTTTTGTCTATTTTTTCTCCAACAATTGTCATGTAGAGTGTTTGTTTGCTATGGTACTTCCAAATGACTGTAAGCCATTGATCTGAAGCTATTATTATTATATATTACCTTCTAGTAGGCCATAGAAGAAAATATATATTTATGTTATGTATATCTTATTATTATATATTACCTTCTAGTAGGCCACACACACACACACACAAAGAGGGCCCCGGGCCATGCAATTGGTCAGGATCAAACTGGAGACTGACCTCAAGCCTCTTGCCTTATTATTGCCCTGTTGAGTACCTTGTGACGAAGCGTAGGATACTGTTTTTGTTTTTTTACTAATTTTCACGCATCATGAATTTACTATTTTGACTCAAGCGATTTCAAATGAAAAAAAAGAACTAAAAAGATTTTGATCTTGTCGAGCACTACAACTCTGGTTAGAGTCTCTCCACTCAAGATCATTTGAAAAAATAAAAAAGTTGAATTTTAAAATCTGTGAACTTCAATGAAAATTTTCATAACTCAAGTAATTTTAAATAAAAAAGTCATCAATTACTATATAAAGTTTGTCTTCATCTGACTTGATTTTCACCAATTTTTAGAGATGGGCCAAATTGCAAACCCCTTTAGAAATGCTTCTATTTATAGAGGTGGTTGGAAACACCAGTAAGAATGGATTCGGACAGATATGGATTTAAATACTACTATTTACCACATTTTAATTTGAATTGGAATATGAATATGGATATTATCAAATAGTAATGCAAAACAGATATCTCAAATTTGGATTCGAATTCAAATATCTACTTGATTTGGAAGATAACATGTATCTATTTGCTCATCAATAGTTTCATAGTATAATAAAATCATTGTGGACGAAGAAAATAATGATAAAAATTCATAATGTATTTTCTAACATATATTATGGTGTTCACTATCAACCTATAAAATTTAAAGTTAAAAATCAACTTATGCCTGGAAAAACAAAATAAAAAATTTTATTAAGGGATACATTGGACCATCTAAAGGATCTGGAGGGGCAAATTTAATACAAAAATAGTTTAGTGGGTTATCCGGACAGTTTTGTATGATGGGAGTAATTTGAACCTTCTCTAATTTGTTTTGTCCTTTTCAAAAGTATGTATTTCCTTTGCTAACCCAATCCATATCACTGCTGGAGCTTGCTCTGTTTATCTTATTTTAGCATGGAGATCCCTTATCCTGTGCATCTCTGCTGCTGCATCCCTCATGGAGATCCTCTCTGTTGGTGTCTGCTTGCTGCATGATAATGCAAGTTTTGTGATGGACAACATGACCTTGGTGATGTCTTCCAATGAATTCTGTGCATCCTGCAAATTACATGTATATGATTCTTCCATGGAGAGTAGCACTGGATCAACTATCTTCAATAGCATTTCAGGAAATGCATTCTCAGCATGCTTTTGCAAGGTTAACCCATTTCTGAACATGTCATGAGTAGGCTCCAAGCCTGTAAACAACTCCAGGATGATAATACCAAAGCTGTATACATCCCCACATTGTGAAACTGGACCACCTTCCCCATATTCTACAATGCATAGACAAATACTAGTTATTTGTTTTGTAACACTAAATTTCAAATTCGAATATGGAATGTAATATTTAAGTTTAGTTACCTGGAGCAACATATCCAATTGTCCCTCTTATTCCAATTGTGCTTGTTGAGTTAATGAGCTTCTCACTTTCTGAGACAAAAATAATCTTTGCAAGGCCAAAGTCCCCAACGTGAGCAACAAAATCCTGATCGAGAAGAATATTGCTTGGCTTTAAGTCACAGTGAACTATTGGTGGCTCACAATTGTGCAAATAATCTAGTGCATCCGCAACATCGGTGGCAATATTTAATCTTTGTTCTAATGTCAAACCCTGCCATTGCTGCGATGCATGCTCATCTAGATGTAACAGCCCATGTAGACTTCCATTAGCCATGAACACGAAGACAAGTGCTTTGAATTCATTGTGGTTCGAATCAGAACTTGAGCAGCTAGTTATGACACTGATCAAATTACGATGGCGAATCATACTAAGTGCCTCAGACTCAGCTATGAAACTTTTGGAAGAGCGAGACTGTTGAAGATCAAAAACCTTCACCGCAACTGTAGTCATCTTAATTTTTAGTAGCAAGCTGCACTTATACACAGATCCATACCTTCCTGTACCAAGCAAATTGTTTGTATCAAAGCCACTTGTTCCTTGAACCAATTCAACATAAGAAACTCTAGGATATCTGTCATCTGTCAAATGAAATTCTGACAAGGTTTGTGACTGAGGACTTGATTTCTTTCTTAATGAGATAAAAAAAAAAGCACCAGACTAAAACACAAAATGGTTCCAGCTTTTACTGTGCTCCATGGGATTTTGTATGCATGGAGGTAACTGCAACTGTGAGATACCACCACAGAGCCCCAAATTCCCTTCTAGCATTAAACCAGTCATATTAGTATATTACTGAACACACCATGTGTTGGAACGGCACCACTCAGAAGGTTGAAAGACAGGTCTAACTTGTACAGGGATGTCATATTTTCAAAGCTTTCTGGTATATCCGCAGACAAGTTGTTGTGTCCAATACAGCTCTTGCATTCCACTAATTTGTCCTATTTCTTTAGGAATCACACCTGAGAGTGCATTTTCTATTAGATTTAGCACTGTCAAGCCCCGCATTTTCCTGAAAGATTCAGGGATGCCATGATTGAGGGAGTCCAGATCTTTAGTCCAAATCGTTTTATATTTCAAAATATTGTTTGAAGTTGTCATTTTTAAACTTAAATTTTAAAATATACACAAGAAAAGATAACCAAAAGAATAGCAGTAAGAACACAATACCTTGATAGACCATGATTTTAGAAAAATTTAGTAAAAAAACATCATATTTGGAGTTAGTATGAGGGAGAAAAACTAGTTACAAGTTTCAGTTATATGTTAAAAAGAGAAATAAGTGTTCTTTAACGATTTGAAATTAAATTTTAAAAAACATTTTAAACCATCAAGTGAATTTAAATAGAAAAGTGGTTAAAACAAAGATTCATAACCATTCGAGATCTATAAATTTTTTTTAGTCATTTCTTCATCCGAGGTCATTTTTAAAAATTCAAATTTTAGTACTTTATTTTAAATTTTCGTCATCCATTTGTATGGACGGCTCAATATCCAACCGCTGCTACAAAACGATTTGTGTTGGGGGCGGCTGGATATTGAGCTGTCTCTACAAATAGACGCCCATTTGTAGGCGTGGCTCATTATGGAGCCACTCCTACAAATTGATTTCTGTGAGCGGCCCTTTGTAGGGGTGGCTCATTACGGAGCCATCCCTATAAGAAAAAGGTGGCATACCTACGAATCATTTTTGACGTAGTGTTGTCGCTTGACTTGTGATATGCAAGTGTGGAGAGGTAGTGGTGCATTATGATAGTGAAAGTCATGTAGGTCCATGCCGATGGACTGGGAGTGGGGAAGGGCGGATCTAGGCTTGGATCGAGGATGAAGAGGTCACGTGCCCAGCCATGGTGGCTGACACATGAAAACATCAACTAATACAAGTATGCATGGAGGAGTGACCGTGTTGACCAAGTCAAGAGAGCGGACGTGTTGCCCTCAAACCATATGACCTCTCCAATTTTCATTGTCCTCGTTCAAGTTTTTCCCTTTCTTTAGTTGCCAAAGGCCAATGGCTGTCATGCAAACGGGAAGCCATATAGCCTGTCTTCTTCACGCGAGCTCTACAACTCAAGCAGAGACGGGATCCTCGCACATGCACATGCCTGCCCTCCACTGGAGGTGATGCATTCAATTGGGGAATGGTGGGCGAGGTCCCCGGGAGCCTGTGAGTAAGGAGGGCGAGAGAGATGAAGAAAACAGAAAAGGCCTGCGGTGAATGATGCCCGTTGAACGAAATGTGCCACGGCCCGGTTCAAGCTCCTTCAATGTCGAACAACAAGCGCTGCGTGAAGTGCTACCCTGAACCACATTCATCAGCCGCCACGAACAAAAAAAAAAAAAAAAAATTGCGCAATTTCAACAGTTGAAGCATACGAGAGTATGCATTATCATCAGATTCAAACGTTTTTTTTTTTGGTTGATTAAACTCCAGAGAACAAACAATACATAACGTATTTCTTTCATTTTTCACTTGAGCTCAGAACGAGAGTCTGCATCTATGATGCCACGTTCTACGTGTGTGATGACGCCGCAGGGTGTTTTTGTTTTTTTATAATTATTTTTAGGACACTTCCCGTTTAACGTCACTCTGTCCACGGCGCTGTCACCGCTCCTCTGTTTTGTCAAGCGAGGCTGAGTGCTTGTCCTCGGTACAGAGACCGTGGAGCCATGGTTGATCAGCCCCTGCCGGAGAGACGAAGCTCGGCAGCGTGGCGAGCGGCGAGCGGCCTAGGATGATGAGGGGTGGAGGGAAGAAGCAAAAGCAGCAGCCGGCCAGGCCAGCCGCCAGCAGCAGGACACGGGCATGGATTGGGAGCGAACCGCTGCGTGACTGCATCCTTGGTCACGCGCGGCCCTGCGCACGCACGTCTGTGGAATCGCGAGCCTGCTTGTGCCTGCCTGCTTCGTTGGGGAGTACGTGCGATGCCGACGCCCGAGCGTTGTCCTGCGGTGGGGCGGTCCTGTGAGCAGCGCTCAAACAGTCGGCGGTGCGCGCTGCCCGTTCGACGAAATGTGCCACAGCCCACGAATGGAGGCTTTCTGCTTTAACGTCAAACAAAGCGCCGCGTCAAGTGACACCGAACTTGAACTTGGTTTGTCAGTCGCCGACTTGAACTTGGTTTGTCTGTCGCCACGGTACGTATGCCACAGCACCGCGCCATCTTCCCCGATAGTATTTCTGAAGAACTCTTTTTCCCCTTCTTCTGAACAAGAGACTTGAATCCTTGGTCCCCATAAGTATTTCTGAAAAACTCTTTTTTCTCTTCTTCTGAACAAGAGACTTGAATCCTTGGTTGCTTGCTTGGGTCCCTCCATCATAACTGTGGCATCAATCATGGAGGCAAGATGGTACGCGTGCACATGGGTCTCTCTGCGATCTAGCAATCCTCTGCAGTCCACATGGTACGCCTTTCCACCTCAGCTTCATCTTTTTCTTTGCCATTGTCACTCGTCCTTGTACACTACAGGTCGCTAGTGATGGGGGTTCCAAATGCTCTAACTTTAGGGACCAAACTCTAAATCCAGATGTTCAGAATTGATTTTCTATTTCATGGGGGTTGTTGGGAGTCTAGATCTGGTCGCCAGTGATGGGGGTTCCAAATGCCCTAACTTTAGGGACCAAACTCTAAATCCAGATGTTCAGAATTGATTTTCTATTTCATGGGGTTGTTGGGAGTCTAGATCTGTTTTTTTGTTCTCAGAATAGCTGTGACCATCCTGCTTCTTGGTACCCTTGTAAGCATAGTGAACTCGCCGAAGGTTCCCTGGCACGGCCTTCTTCCTCAAAAGCTCTGATCTGCATATAGTTCATAGGAGGAAGGGAGGAAGACATCTGGAGATTCCAGAAGGCAACGGCACAGAAAGGCAGAAAGCCAGAAACAGCAGATGTGAGCTCGAGATATTTGCTTTGTTTAACCATGGACAGTTATCGTCCATTTCTTCTCCAACATGGACATTTAAACTTTCTTCTTTTGGTGCAATTATTTTCAGAAAACAAATTTCGTGGCCTATATATGGTCAGTTGTCAGTACCATGTACCGAAGGCCAGAAATTAAGAAGTCAGACATCATTAGTGGAATACATGCTGTTGGTATGTTCATCTTCCAGTCACCCTCTAATTATTAGTTTCCTTTCATGCACTATATCATAGTCTTTGACCCCAGACCCCTCATATATTGTGCTTGTTTTCTCAGCTTATGCTGTAAGGAGCAAGAAGGCTAGTACAATTTGTTTGTAAAGAAGCACTTCAGCCACCCAAAGACCCAAGGCTAAAGAGGTACTGCAACTGCACTTGTTTTCCTAGGTCAGCAATCAATATTTTTTTGAGCAATAGTCAGCAATCAATATCATCAACCATTGTTTCATGCACGGAAACCATCATCCGAACTACCCATAAATGATGGCAGCAGACAAAGATAAGAAACCTGGCCTAATTAACTGTACTGTAAAGGCCATATATAGCATAGTTCCTTTTTTATTTCCTTTTTTTGTTTACTTAGTCAAGAGTAGTGGCTAATTTAACAATGTAATTTATAGGAATTTTTTGTGAAGGAGACGTTTTCAAAACTACACTGAGTATGGAAGCTGCTGCTTTATCTTCTGTGGTATCTATGACATTGAAGGTTGTGGGCAATAAGTTAGCTCCACTGCTAATCAAACAGTACACCTCCATTGTGGGTGTGAAAAGAGATCTTGAGGAGCTCCAAGATCAAGTTGAGGAGATCAACAGTTGGTTGGAAACAAGGTATGAAGCTATGTGGAATGGTCCATCATTTAACTGGCTCAAAAGGTTAAAAGATGTTGCTTATGCTGTTGATGATGTTGTCGATGAGTATCAGCTGAAGGCTGAGAAATATGACACTGCTGCTGGTGGTGGTATGTCCAAAGATATGTTCATCAAACCAAAAGCATTTATTTTACAATGCATGATATCCAGCAAGATTAAGACAATCAAGAATAGATTTGCTGCCATTGTGAAACAAAGAGCTGACTTCATTACAATTACAAATAGTTCACCATTTGGTCATCCTGTTGACAATAGGAACAAGACAACTCTGGAGATGCAATCATTGCCCATAGTGGATGCGACATCAGTACTGGGAAGAGACCAAGACAAGGATTTGATAATAACTGAACTAGTAAAGTCTAATGTCCACCAGAAAATAGAGATAGTTTCAATCATTGGGCTTGGAGGCTCTGGAAAATCTACCTTGGCTAAAGTGATTTTCAGTGATGGTGAGACTATAAATAAGCATTTCGAACTTACACTATGGGTTCATGTGTCACGGGAATTTAATATTTTCAAGCTTGTTGAGAAACTGTTTGAAGCTATTGCTGAAGAGAAATCCGATAAATATCCCTTCCAGCATATAAGTGCAGAAATATCAAAAAGACTGAATGGAAAGAAGTTTCTACTTGTACTGGATGATGTTTGGACAGATGACCGAATTCAATGGGAGCAATTTATGGTGCATCTAAAGAATGGCGCACTAGAAAGCAAGATTTTACTCACTACTCGCAGTAGAAGGGTTGCGGAAGCCATGGAATCAATAAACATATTTGACCTCCCATTCTTGTCTTTGGATGACAGCTGGCAGCTGTTCTGCAGCAGCTTTGGAGCAGGTGCGAAGGGATTGAGCTCTGAATTCCAAGAGGTGGGAAAAGAGATTGTTAAAAAGTGTGGTGGGATGCCACTAGCAATCAAAAGTCTCGCAGGTGTGCTCCGTGGCAAGGAACTAATACAAGAATGGCAAGCCATTAGAGACAACAATTTATTAGATGTTCAGGGAGAAGAATGTAGAGTGGCTGCATGCTTGAGGTTGAGCTATTTCCATCTGCCATCTAATCTCAAACAGTGCTTTACAATATGTTCAGTGTTTCCAAAAGGTCATAAGATAGATAAACAACAACTGATTGACCTATGGATTGCTCATGATATGATCTCTGTGGTGGATGGTGTTGATTACTTGGATTATGTTGGCCACAAGCACTTCAATTCTCTTGTACAAATGTCTTTCCTGCACAATATAAAAGAAGAAGATGGGAGAGTGACATGTAGGATGCATGATTTGGTTCATGATCTTGCCCAGATCATCTTGGGTGATGAAATTTCACTCGTCATACCAAAGAACGAAAAAATTCCCACAAAGAGTTATAGGTACTTTTCTTTGAGAGAACTACCAGAAGGTATTGTTCCCAAAAATACTTTTGGAAAGGCACGTGCTGCATATATTACTAAGTTTATTGATTACATTTTTGGTATGGCACTGAAGAACACAAAGCACTTGCGTAGTTTGACAGTTGGATCTCCCGACTACTTACTGGGACTGCCCAATTTTGTATTTCAGATTAACAATCTGAAATATCTTTCCATGTCAAGGCTAAATTGTGAAGCACTTCCTGATGCTATTTCAGATGTTTGGAGCCTACAAGCACTTCATATAACAGATAGTCGATATCTCCTTCGGCTTCCTGAATCCATTGGTAAGCTCAAGAAATTGAGGACACTAAATTTGTCAGGCTGTCCGCACCTAAATGGATTACCAGATTCTATTGGTGATTGTCACATGATTTCAAATATTGATCTTTGGCGCTGTGAAGATGTTACAGTGCTGCCAGACTCTATTGGCAGAAATAAAGAGCTGAGAGTGCTGAGGCTAGGTTATACCAGACTTAGGAGGCTACCAAGTATCACTATGTTGGAAAACCTGCAGTGCTTGGATCTAAGACGGTGTCATAATCTTGTAGAATTGCCTGAAGGCATAGAGAACTTGAAGAAGCTTGAGGTTTTGAATCTAGAAGGAAGTCTAGTGTCAAGATCCCTGTCGGCTTTAAAAGGACAGCAGTTTGATCAAGTACAAGATCTGAACATATTTGTAGTACATAGTGAAAATGTTCTGTGCTTGAAACATGCAAATATAATTATGGGTAATGGTGATGCTGATCAATCTCTTTTAAATAGATATGTTCTGCAAGATGGTGTACACAAGACCTGCTTGAAACATAAGACAAACTTGCAAGGCTTGAAACTAAAGTGGGTGGCACATGACACAGCTGAGGTGGACAATGAATCTGTGCAAAGCGTACTTGATGATCTAGAACCACCACCTGGGATTAAAACACTTGATATTCATGGGTATCCAGGTAAGAAGTGTACATGGTGCATGCAAAACCAAGTTGGTGGTGGAGTACAGGGCCCTGCTCCCTTCCCATTTTGAGGGTGATGAATTTGATTGATTTCCCGAACTTGAAGCATCTACGTGGACTTGTGGAGCTGCCTTGTTTGAAGAAGCTTCTGCTGAAACAGATGTCTTCCCTTGAGAGCATAAGTGGCGGCCCATTTCCTTCACTGGTGAATTTGGAGATGCATGATCTGCCTTGTTTGGGAGAGTTGTGGATAGTAGCAGAAGGGATCATGCCCAATGGAGAAGAGGGAGGAGGCTGCTGCAGTTTCACACCTGAGTTGGGACCAGTCATCCTAGTTGGTAATTGCCTAGCAGAGGTAGTAATTATTGATTGTGCTAAGTTGGAGGTGAAGCTGCACCTTCCTCCATCGCTTCAGCACTTGAAGTTGTCACCAGGCCAATGCCAGGGGTCCTCTTCATCCCCCAGTTTTAGCCACCTGAAGAATCTCCATCTATGGAATGTGAAAGGAGTAGAATCTGGATATGGGTGGGAGCTGCTGCAACACACGACGGCACTCGAGTCATTGGAGATTATTAATGCAGTGGAAACCGAGTTGCCAGAGAGCTTGTGGAGCTTCATGTCCCTCCGGTCCTTGAGAGTGGATGAGTGTTCTAATATCTACATCCTACCCGAGTCGCTAGGGAAACTCCGGTCTCTGCAAGAGTTGACCATCGAATCCTGTCCTAGCCTGAGCAGCCTTCCCCAAACAATCGGTCAACTCACATCCCTCTGGTCCCTGAGAGTGGGCGAGTGTTCTAATATCAGTGTGCTCCCCGAGTCGCTCGGGGAACTCCAATCTCTGCAAGAGTTGACCATTGAATCCTGTCCTATCCTGAGTAGCCTTCCCCAAACAATCGGTCAACTCACATCCCTCCAGTCGTTGAGAGTGGACGAGTGTTCTAATATCAGCGTGCTCCCCGAGTCGCTCGGGGAACTCCGGTCTCTGCAAGAGTTGACCATTGAATCTTGTCCTAGCTTGAGCAGCCTTCCCCAAACATTCTGTCAACTCACATCCCTCCAGTCTCTGAGAGTGAGCAGTTGTTCTAATGTCAGCATGCTCCCCGAGTCGCTCGGGGAACTCCGGTCTCTGCAAGTGTTGACCATTGATGACTGCCCTAGCCTGAGCAGCCTGCCCCAATCAATGGGCCACCTCACATGCCTCGAGGAGCTCGTAATAAGATCATGCAAAGCACTTAACCAGTTGCCCGACTGCCTGGGAGAACTCTGCTCTCTACGCGAACTCGTGATTATAGACTTGCCAGAGCTGAGTTGCCTTCCCCAATCCATCTGCCGCCTCTCCACCTCTCTTCAAGAGCTCGAAATCTTTCATTGCCCAGGCCTCACATCCTTGCCGCAGGGGATTGAAGGCCTCGCCTCCCTTGAAAAGCTTTCAATCGATAACTGTACGAGCCTCACATCATTGCCACAGGGGATAAAAGGTCTCGTCTCTCTTAAAGAGCTAAGCGTCTTGGACTGCCCCGGAATACAATCCTTGCCTGAGGGCATAAAAGGCCTCACTGCTCTGAAGGAATTGGAGATCTTCAACTGCCCTGATCTGGAGAGACGCTGTGAGGAAGGAACGGGGGAGGACTGGCACCTCATCTCCCACATCCCTGATGTCTTCATTTTTAGACGTATGAGCGGGGTGTGACCGTGAGGAGGATTTGGCCAGCGACTGCATGCTATTGCTTAATCGGGTGAGTTTATTGTGCTATTTTTACTTGTACCAATGAGCAGTCCCCCTGTTTTCATGTGTATATGCACTAGAGTGCCAATTTCCTAATCATTATTTTTTTATTAAAATGTGGTTTTGATTTCTTGTTTACTTTGGACGAGAATGTCATTTTGACATTTATGGATTTGCATGTTATTGCATTGTAGACCCACTGCACCTGGGAGCTTGGAGTCCTTAATTGGCTTCAAATGATATGAAGAATTCTCTACACGCAATCGGGCATAGGAGTAGTACTCCCCATCTCAAATTAAAAGAACATCTAAGATTCAAATTTGGGATTGGGAAGTATGGAATTTCAGTTTCCGTCCGGAAGAACAGACGACTTGTGCTGTGTTGCCAGTTGACATGATGGTCCTGCTTATCGACTTGTCAGTCACCAGTTATTGGCAGCCAGAAGTTGAGGTGCCTCACAGCCAGTGAGACTTGCAATTGCGAGTGACGCGTGATGATGAGTTTTTCTTCTGTGGTAATATGCAGAAGCAACTTACAACTGTTTGTCGCAACTTAGTGTAGGAGTAGTACACCAGATGTGCAAGTACTGGGTGGGATAATTTGAACCCTGATTTCAGTCTGGTTCGTCTGTGTCTATGCGATTTCGTTGTGTAATAGTAGTTGCAGAGCAAGATGGCAAATTGTAAGATATATACTGTGGACTGTGGTTTGCAAGTTGTATGGTCCGTCCTAATAATCAGTATACAGGTGTGTCTGTGTCTGACTCACCACAAGGTTTCAGCGCCATGGCCGTTTGTACTGGGCAGCGCAGATGTGAATATGTGATGATTTCGAAATGCCTTTGTGTCAGTTTAAACCCGTAAAATTTCTTGTGCTTGAGGACGCTTCTGAACTCTCATGATGGTGCTGCGCACTGCATCTTGCTTCGCTGCTATGGTGGAGAATGCAAGCATGGTTTAATTCTTTTTTTTCTTTGAGAAACACTTTAATGCCAGATTCTTTTTTTTTTTTGAGTTAACACTTTAATGCCAGATTGTATTACAGGGTTGACACAGGCTGCTACAGAAATCACATGAATTGGGCCTGGGCCGGGCCGGTGGCAGAGTCATCGGTGGCTTTCCGGCCGGAACTTTCCTCTCCCTGGGGAATCCTCGCGTTTACTCTCACAGGGGCTGCCACCGCTTCTCTTCTTCTACTTCTCGTCCCGTCCCCGTTCCCTGGTCACCGCGCGGCCCCTGTGCACGCACGTGGAATCGTGAGGTTACCTGCCTGGCTTGAGCCGTTGAGCGTTGTCCTGCGCTGGGCGGATCGTGTGAGAAGCAATGAAACAGTCGGCAGTGCGCGCCGTCCGTTCGAGTTCGATGAAACTGCCCTGATGGAGCCTCGCTGCTTCAACGTCGTCAGGCAAATCGCCGCGTGATTAAAGTGTGAACTTGAACTTGGTTTGTCAGTCGCGACTGTAGGTGTGGCACAACTCCGCGGCGTCTTCCTCGATATTTCTGAACAGGTCCCTCCATCTTAATCGTGGGATGACTCATGGAGCTGAGGCACGCTTTTCTCTCTGCGAAAATTCTGGCAAGCCCTGCTCCGCGTGCACAGCGACTTGGTACGTGTTTCCAGCTCAGCTTCCTCTTTTTCCTGTCATATTGTCTTGGCATTTGACCTGGCCTGAGAATCGACCAGTCACTCTTGGCTGCTCCTCTCTTGTCCTGTAGAACAGCGCAGCACATCAACTTTTGCAATGACAAAACCTTGAATAATTATTCCAACTTTACTGTAACCTTTATTTGAAATCCTGCCACTTAGGCCCTTACATACAAGTTAATTTTAAAGTCAAACCATTTGTCAAAAAAAAAAAGTTTTAAAGTCGAAATCCTGCCACTGCCACTAAGCAGAATGCTTCTGCTTATTCTGTGTTTCCCATTTGTCAAAAAATCCACATTTGAAAGATACCACATTTGAAATACTTTTGGCTAAAAGTCTAAAACCACATTAGAAACCATTTGTCCATGTAATAATATAATAATCCAGGGAAAAAAATCCATGGGTTTTGAGTCAGAGGCACAAGCAATGAAACACATGGGTTAGAGAAGCAGAGGGGCTGAGGGGCACACACGCTGGCAGTCTAGTACAAGCAATTGAATTGAATTGAAGCAAACGCATGCAAGCGCACATCTGAAGTTCAGGTAATCCTCAATTCCTCATCTATTGGCACTGTAAGTCGTGCGTGTATGCACTAGGCAGACGATAGCCCAAATATATAAAAAGAAGCAGGGCCGACTTGAAAAGTGCCTTGGAGTCTTCTGTTCAATAATTTCGACGTGACATGGTGCCTTGGATTCATTAGCTTTATTCAATAATGTAGTCATTGTCATTTTTGCTCCAATTTCGTCTGGTGGTGGCTGTGGATGGGGCTGAGACGACGACTGATCACTAGCTGCCGGCGTGTCGTCGCCCTCTCCTTTCATTTCTACTAGTATCAAGGGCGCGCGCATTCACGCGCCTGTGTCCCCGTGCAGTAGCCAATTTGAAAAACGTTGTGAGAAGCGGCTAGATAATGTGGATTGGCCTAGTCATTTTCATGCAGCCGCTTGCTGGTAGCCTTCCACTATAATGTAAGAATCAGGGATAAAATAGAGTATTCAATGAGTCACTAATGTAAACTAATCTGGAGAAAAAGAAAACCAAAGATGTAAATCATTAATTCATTTCACTTTATTTGGTCAGTGGGGAGTGGATGATGTGTTTTTCGCTGAGATGCTGATCCAGCTAGCCTTGCCAGCTTCGACAGCGTTGATCTTTTAGCATGAAACATTCAGAAAATAAGGTTCAGATTCTAGAGGAACAAACATTCATTATAATGCTTCCCACTTAGCAGCCAACATAAAAATCTAGAAGAAAATATCTTATATCAGTCCCAATTTAAAATATGGTCGCAACTCATTTGGTAAGGTGAATATATTTCATAAACAGAGAAAATGAAGAGGTCAACACTCTGCCATAACCTAGAGAAATAAAGAGTTTTATATGATTTTCAGTGATATTTGCTAATTATCTGCCTTGTTTTGCTTCAGTAAAAAAATACATATAATTAGAGTCTATTTGAATGAACTTTGCTATCAACATATGGAAACACATGTGCTTGGGATAAATAACTATTTCAGGAAAATCAAGATCAACGGTACATATGTAGAATGCTTGATCAAGGAACCTCAGATCCGAAAATAAGGACAGACCTTGCAGGTATGTAAGTTGCAGTCACTTAATTGTACGTAGTTGTAGAAATCAAAGTTCTAGGTTGTCATCTTAACTAACCTGCAGAAAGGACAGTGGTAGGGAAGAAGCTGAGTCATTGGGTTCTGATTGCTTCTGCAAAAGAAATTTCATCTGTTGACCGAGTGCAATTAGAAAAGACTTAGATTTGCTATTTAGACATTCATATAACTGATTGTAGTTGTTGTGAATAGCTAGGTACCAAAATTTTTGAGAAATAAGGCCCAAGCAAATGTTCCTTTGGCTAATCCATTTACATGTTAATGGCCAAGGAAACCGAGCCATAGAGTAAGGTTGCTAAGAAAGGATTTACTCCTAAATATGATTGAGCAAACAAATATTAACTTAATATGTTCCTTTTGACCATAGTATATGACGGATTTTACATTTAGTAAATCTCAAATCTCTATTGCCTAGGCAACAAAGGTCACATCACCTCAAAAATGTTTTGACATATGTAGTTTTATTACTGTATAAGTAGCAGGAGAATATAATTAGTTTCAAGGCTATTTTCAGAAATGTGAAAAAGAGTAATAATAACATAAGAATAAGATATTTACGAAAGATACCTAGACATGAAGGATTCATTATCTGTCTGTGAGCTGCATAGACAATAAGAAATAAGCATAATAGGTTAATGAAACGGGCATGATAGGATAAGTGACAATCCTGTTCACCAATTATAAACTAAAAAATAGATAAACAAACAAAATAATTAATCCAACCTAGAGGTAGAGGAAGAGGATGAAGGAGAGAAATTATGAATTCAACCTGGGTAGAGGAAGGGATGAAGGGAGATGTACCTTCACCTGGTTTCCTGTAGCACCTCATACCTAGGGTTTCCTGTAGCAAGGCAAAATCATAGAGGAGAGGAAGAAGACGGGCGCGAGGATCGTCGCGAGGAGAGGAGGCCACCACCCTCCGCCCCCACCGCCGTTGTGCGCTCCCGTGGCTGTTGCCCGCCGAAGCCTTGGGACGTCGTCGCGCTCCATTATCGCCTTGTGTCGTCAGCCGGCAACACGGCCATGGAGAGAAGCGAGAGGGGGAGGAGGGGGAGGAGGAGGCCAGCCCGTCGGCGGCGGCGGCGATGGGGAGAGCGGCGGCGTTGGAGGAGGCGAGAGGGGGCGGCGCGCCGGGATGAGGCGAGCGCGCTAGAGGAGGCGGCGCATGGGTGTCGCGGTCGGGGCGAGGAAGAAGTGAATGAGGAGTTACGGGAGATATTTTTCTTCCCCAAAGAGAAGTAGAAGCTGCCTGTATATTTGAGTCTCTAGATTCGAAGTAGAAGCTGAAGAAGAAAGCTAGAAGCTGGAGAAGACAGAAAAGAGTGAGAAGCAGCTTCCAGCTTCTAGCTTCTTATCAAATCTAGGCCACACAATGGAGATCGGATGGCCAGAAAAATTAAGGTGACGTGGCTCAACCCTCCTTCCCGGGAGCTGTCGGGCTTTATATTGTTATTATATTGTTTTAAAGTAGAAGCTGCCTGTATATTTGAGTCTCTAGATTCGAAGTAGAAGCTGAAGAAGAAAGCTAGAAGCTGAAGAAGAAAGCTAGAAGCTGGCTGGAGAAGACAAAGAAAAGAGTGAGAAGCAGCTTCTAGCTTCTAGCTTCTTATCAAATCTAGGCCACACAATGGAGATCGGATGGCCAGAAAAATTAAGGTGACGTGGCTCAACCCTCCTTCCTGGAAGCTGTCGGGCTTTATATTGTTTTAATGTGAAGCAAGTTGCTGATCGACTTGTCAAAGAAAGCGTGTTTCCACCCGGACAGCCAGACGCGGCCTGCACTAGCTACCTCTGCTTTAATTCCATTGGGATCTTGATCGTTTCCATCCAATTACTCATTTTACTCTGATCTCCACATGTTGCAAAAGCAAATGAGCAAAGGGGAGCGTACGCACAAGCAGGACCGTCATGTCTGAGCTGCAGGTAACAATCATATTTCCTGTTTTATTTACGAGTACAAGGGAAGGGAATGCATGCTTAAATGCTTTGCTGGGACGCAATTTAACAGCAGAGCTTCACAAACTATGATGCTAGTGATGAAATACCCGCAGGCAGGCATTTATCTCGTTTGTGGCTCAGTTGTATATGATGCTGCTGGTGACAGGAACTTAAGGCTGCAAGTGTCTTGCTGTAAATTAAGAAGCAAAGATTCAGAGGCTGAAACTGAAGAGCTACACCTACTAGATAGCTCGTTTTCTCAGGTCAGATATAACCCATACCTTCAATCACTTCCTTATGTTATGCACTTCTGTTAGATCCATGCTGTTGACTAACCATACTGGACCTTTCTTGTTGCAGCATAGGAGGAAAAGAGGGCAACATTTGGAGATGTGTACAGGCATGCAAAAGGAGTAGATCTGAGCTCCAGAGACCTCTGCTTTGCATACGTTGGTTGCATAGGAAGAAAGGACGGCAACATTAAGTCTGAGCTCCAGGTATTTTACGTTATGATCAACCAATAATATTGCAGCATCCTATTCCTTCTGTTCTTTGCTCTTAGCTCTTGCTAGGTTCATCCATTTGTGCTGTGCTTTGTACAATCTGCATCCTTTCATTACCGATTTCTTGGGCAATAACCTGGTCTTTTCTGCAACTATGGACAGTACTCATGGACCAACCAACACCGAGTCATAAATCATTATTATAGCTGAAATACGTGTGATTCAAGCTCTGATATTTTAATCTTTCCATCATCAATTGTCCTCCTTCTTTTCATACTTTTTTTCTCCACTTCGCTGTGTTTCCATCGCTGTTGCTCCGCTAAAACGTCACATTTATATTGTTTCATTTTGTTTCTATAGGCAACAAGAAGGCTGTAAGGGTGTGCCTGCATAGAAGCACTTGAGCAACAAAGAAGCTAAAGGGATACACTTGTTTTCGCAGGTAAGATCCATATAATCGACCGTTGTTGCATGAGCTTCTGTGATGTGTTTATATAGCACTAGTAATACTGATAGCATGGTGCACAGAGAGCCATGAAAGCACTGTAGGAGCCAATTAATTGAAATTGTAAAGCGCAGTTCATTTTGCAAACTTTATTATGGTTTACTTAATATTCGGGCGTACAGCCGCCGGCCGGCTGCGGGGTGTGTATTAGCACACTAGTACGGCGTTTCTAGCTTTTAATAAATATTATTTCGGTAATGCTAGTCATATTACGTCCTAACGATCGGACGCGCGTCACCGGCCCATTGGGCTCCCACACCGCGTGGCGTCGTGGAACTGGCCTCGGTCACATGCGTCCGCTTACTTCGCCAGCGGTTTCGGCACCGCCGCCCACGGTTTCGTAAAAAAAAAACTCGTCACTTTATCCACTCGTAACGCACAGGTCCTCGTTCTCTTTGCCTCCAATTCTTGCGCCGCGCGGCCATGACCGCGATTCCTTCGCCAGCGGCAGGCTCCTCCATCCCCGTCCAGCCCGCAACCAGCGGCAACCCCCACCAACCCGCTGCTGCTTCCTCCGCCACTGCCTGCCGCGCTGCTCGCCCTGCGTTGCCATGGCCCCCTCCCCAACCTTTCTCCCGCCTCTACGTGCCTCCGCAGCAGGCCGTTCCGGCGAGCGCCGCCCCTCCGCCGCGGGCCTCTCCGACGAGCGCGCCGCCACTCCGCAGCGGCCCGCTCCGGCACATCGAGCACCACCAAGGCTAGGTCCAGATCTGGATCCTGGCCGCTAGGGGGAGGAACGGAGGAGCTGGGCGAGGCTCCGCCGGAGAAGATGAAGATGGCCACCGGAGAAGATGAAGGTGGGCGTTGCATCATCATTCGCGGCGGCACCGCTGGGCGCGGCGCTCGTCGTCGGCCTTCGACCACGCCCGCCCGTCCTGGACGCGGTCGTCCACCACGTGTCGGAGCTCACCGTGTACCGCCTCGTCTTCGACCAAGCGATGTACTAGGAGAGTATCTCCGATAGCACAGCGCGCGCCTGGCCCACGCTCCGCGTCATGAAGCAGAACCTGGCGCCCCTCTCTGGCGTGCTCACATCAGGCGCAGCCACCGGCCGTGCTCGAGGTGATGAGAGCCTCCGTGGAGGGGTTGTTTCTCCGGGTTTTTCCATCGAGCTCATGGTTTTCTTCTCCAACTCCGGTCGGTGTGTTTCATTGTTGTCCGGTTGTTTGTTTCACTGTGTTCTTACTCTATGTTTCAACAGTAGGCTTCTCTACGTTTCAGCCGGTCGGTGTGTTTCACTCATGTCCGGTTGTTTGTTTCACTGTGTTCTTGCTCTATGTTTCAACAGTGGGCTTCTCTACGTTTCAACAGTAGGCATTTCTTCTTCTTTTTGTTTTTTTTTTTGAGAAATTCTTCTTCTTTTTTGTTTCTGCAACACAGATTGTGTTGTTTCTACAACATTTTGTTTCTTGTTTCAATTTTTTATTCTGGTTTGTTTGCAAATGCGTTTTTGTTTTGTTTCAACGGCGGGAGCAGTCATGTTGCATTTTCATCTCTTGTTTTAGTATTTTTTCTATTTTTAGTTTCATTTTCTTTTTCTTTATTTGAGGCGAAAGGACAGCGATGTTTGCGGGGAGTTCAGTTTATGTTTCATTTTTGTTATCTTTTTGTTTCAGCGGAGGGATAGCGATGTTTGCAGTGGGGGCTTCAGTTCATGTTTTTTTTCTGATGTTGCAGTTTATCTATTTTTATTGTTACATTATATGTTTTTTGATGTTTACAATAGTATTTTTCTCTTGTTTTGTTGTAACTTTTTTTTTACGTCTTTCCATGGGTGCGGTGCAGAGCAGGAGGGCGCGGGGTGTGCTGTAGATGATAGCAGTAGACACAAGGTGCAGTGTAGAGCATCAGACGTGAGGAGGCGGGGGTTACAACAGACATGAGGCACGGGGGGGGGGTGTTACATCAGACATGAGGTGAAGCTGCTAGCTGAGCATGCATACGTGTGGGCCCCACGTGACTTTTTGGTTGGGTGCAGGGCGCCGTTTTTGTTGGGGCGGGCGCGCGCTGTGTACAAGTCTCCTAGGACGTCCTAGCGCTAGTCCTACCCATATTATTTAATGTTCTTATCTATTCATTTCGTATTCACTAGGTAACCATCCGTGCGTTGCAACGGGATTAAAATCATGTATGCATGACACAAGGGAAGAATCAACCCAACCAAAACACAGTTCATTGCTGCCATAACATAATGCAATTTATTTAAATCCATGATCTCCTTTTAATCAGAGCATCTATATGTGTTTGTAAATTTGAGGACAAACATGATCAACATGAAATTAAGAAGATAAAAGATTAGTCATGCTTGGAGACAAGCATAGTATTGTTGAAATACACTAGATAAAGACGAAACTGATCAGAATGCAGCTTGCTAACTGCTACATCACCTTCCACCATTGTCGTATCCACAACTCCAGCATCACAAAACTCACCCTTGCTAACTCAACCCGGGAGCAAGAGCATTGTAAACAAGAGCCACTAATAAAATAATATTAATTAGGGTCCAATGTGCTAATGGTATCTATGTCATGGGAGTCATCCTGAAGGAAATACAGCACATTATGGATGTCCTTTGAAATCAAATTCCTTCCAATGGCATCACGTGTGCTACATCTGAGGCCTTGTTTGGTAGGGCTTAGCTTCATTAGTGAAGCATTTTTTTTTTTTTTTTTTTTTTTGCAAAATAGCTTCATGAGCAACTTTATGAGTGGAGCTAAAGCTGTTTTAAAAAATTGTTTGGCAAAACAAGTATATTCTCGTTGACAAAAAGAAAAAATGACTCATATGCCCTTCTCTTTTTTATTTTCTTTCCCTTTTGCCCCTTATCCTCTTCCTTCCCCGAGCTCACCTCTTTCTTTCCACGACCCGGCGCCCTCCCTCTCGTCGGCGTCTGCGCACTCGCCGGCAGCCTCGTCCGCATATCCCCTCTTCCCTTGTCGGCGGCCAAGCCGGCGTCCTCGCCCCGCCACGAGTCGTGCCGAGTCGTAACACTCTTGCCTCCGCCCCAAACCCATCACATCCCGACCCCGGCGGCCGTGCCCACCGCGCCTGCTCGCGTCCTGACGCTCGCGCCCCCGGCGGCAGCGCCCGCCTCGCCTGCTCGCGTCCTGGCGCCCGTGCCCGCTCGCGCCCCCGGCGGCAGACTCTCGACGCCCCGCTCACGCGCACCCCAGCCGTCGCGGGCGGCGCCTGCACTTCGGCCCGGCAACGACGGCTGCGATGCACCGGCGGTCGCGCTCAACCATGCGCAGGTGGCCATGTTCGGGCGCTCCTCGGCGCTCGCATCGGCGACCCGGCCCCGTCATCCCGCTGGCCCGGCGGCGTTGCCCAACCGCGACATGGGCTCACCGGCGACAGGCGACCATGGATGTAGTGGAGGAGGCTCAATCGCGACGACAGGCTCGATGCGGTGGAGGGGAAGATCTAGTGGCGCAGTCGCCTACTTGCCTCTCTCTCTCGGTCTTCACGGAACGACCGGGAGTGGCGGCTGCATCGGGAGTAGGTCAGGACGGTAGGGTAGGTGCCAGGGAGGGGACGTGTGTAGAAGGGAGCCAGGGCCCACATATCGCCATATCGGCACACTGGCAAAATCACCGCAAGGCTTTCTACCACAACGGCTTTACCACGGGATGGTAGACAGGTCTGTTTCACGTTTATTGTACTCCCTCGATTCCAAATTAGTATAAGATTCCAAGAACTTGGAAGTGAAGTTTTCAAGTTTGCCACCAAAATTATAGAAAAAACTACAATAACTTGTGACACCAATTAGATATGCAATGAAAATATAAGTAATGGAGAATCTAATGGTACTTAAATATTATTATTTTTTATACAAATTTGGTCAAACTTGAAAAGTTTTGACTCTCCAAGATTCTTGGAACGCCTTATAATTTGAACGGAGGGAGTAGTAGAGATATGGACTTTGGCCGTATAACATGTTTTAGCCGAGCCAAAATCTGTATCGACAGAGCCCAAATTTTGAAACAGCTTATTTTTTATGTTCTGGCTTTATGGGTGGCAGCTCACTGCGATCAACTCATTTTGCAGGAAATCTCGAGCGCAAGAGACGCTTTAAGAAAAATGACCAGTGTAGAAGTTGCTGCAATATCTGCTATAGTATCTGTAACCTTGAAGAACGTGGGTAACAAATTAGCTCCACTGCTAATCAGAACATACAGCTCTATAGTGGGTGTCAAGGAAGATCTCGAGGAGCTCCATGGTCTTATTTTGGAGATTGACGATTGGCTGGAAACAGTAGCAGGCAATGCTAATGCAAGTAGAGTACCATTTGCTTGGCTCCAAAAGTTGAAAGATATTTCTTATGATGTAGATGATGTTGTTGATGAGTTCCAGCTAGAGGCTGAAAAACATGACTCTGATGGTGATGGCGGTATTGTGTCCAAATACCTATGGACAATACCGAAGTCATTTGTATTTCAATGGACGGCAACCGACAACATCAAGGCGATCAAGAAGAGATTTGCTGCAATTGTGAAGCAAAGAACAGACTACCTTGCAATAACAAATAGTTTATCAGTACATCCTCATGTTCGGTCTATAAACATGACAACTGTGGAGGTCCTACCATTGCCTAACGTTGATGAGGCACTAGTGGTTGGAAGAGATAAAGATAAGCAGAAGATAATATCCATGCTTCAAGAGAATGATGATGAACATAAAATTAAGATAGTTTCTATCATCGGGCTTGGTGGGTCAGGGAAGACTACTTTGGCTAAACTGGTTTTAAATGATGCTAACATTATAGAGAAGCATTTTGAAATTAGACTATGGGTTCATGTGTCACAAGAATTTAGTGTCAGAGATCTCATAAAAAAACTGTTTGAAGCTTTTTCTGAAAATAATTGTGGACCACATGCCTTGCCTTATATGACCAAAACAATCTCGAACAAGTTGAAAGGAAAAAGGTTTCTTCTGTGTTGGATGATGTTTGGACTGACTCACGAGATGACTGGGAAGAATTCATGGTATATATAAAGGGGGGCACACCTAAAAGCAGGATTTTACTTACTACTCGAAACAGAGAAGTTGCGGTGATAGTGGGATCCACTAATCAATTTCACTTACCATTTTTGTCTCCAGACGACAGCTGGCAACTATTCCAACAAAGCTTGGTAACAGTTCCTATAGGTTGGGATTTTGAATTTGAAGAGGCTGGGAAAGCAATTGTGGACAAATGTGGTGGGGTGCCACTAGCAATTAAAGTACTTGCAGGTGCACTCCATGGGAAGGAGCGGATAGAAGACTGGTGGAAAATAAGGGAGAAAAATTTATCGCATTCAAATGCTAATGGTAAAGAAGATAGAATACATGCGTGCCTAAGGTTAAGCTACTTCCATTTGCCATCTAATCTCAAGCAGTGTTTTACAATATGCTCGGTGTTTCCTAAAGGTCATAAGATTGATAAGGAACAATTGATTGACGTATGGATTGCTCATGATATGATCACTCTACAAGATGGCATTGATTCCTTGGACTTGGAGTATGTTGGCCACAAGCACTTCAATTCACTTCTGCAAGCATCTTTCCTACAAAATGTTGAAGAAGAAGATGGGAGAGTGACATGTGGTATGCATGATTTGGTTCATGATCTTGCCTTGTCAATATTGGGTGATGAAATTACACTCGACATGCCAAACAAGGCAAGCAGCAGTACCACAAAGAGCTATAGATATTTTTCTTTGATTAAACAGACGGAACATATGGCACCTAAATTTTTTTTTTGGAAAAGCACGTGCTGTGTATATGCCTAAGTATGAAGATTACATATATAGCATGGCATTGAAACATGCAAAACACTTGCGCAGTGTTGCAGTGGGATATCTCAATGCAGAAGGAGCTAACACCATATCTCAAGTTAAGTATCTGAAATATCTTGCCATGTC
Source organism: Themeda triandra (assembly GCA_018135685.1). Classification (NCBI taxonomy): domain Eukaryota; kingdom Viridiplantae; phylum Streptophyta; class Magnoliopsida; order Poales; family Poaceae; genus Themeda; species Themeda triandra. The sequence goes on from JAENPR010000384.1 coordinate 277,064, forward strand.
ATTACGAACTTGTGAAACACTTCTTAAGGGTATCTCAAATATTTGGAGCTTGCAAGCACTTCATGTAACAAAAAGTTATTCACTTGTCGAGATACCCGAATCCATTTGTAAACTGAAAAGTTTAAGAACACTAAACTTGTCAGGCTGTATAAATCTAAAGAGTTTGCCAGATTCTATTGGCGACTGTCAAATGATTTCAAGCATTGATCTTTGCAGTTGCTATAATAAGCTTACAGTGTTGCCAGACTCTATTGGCAAGCTGCAGAAGTTAAGAACTCTGAACCTATCATGGTGTGCGGAGCTAAAATGCTTACCAGATTCCATTGGAAATTGCCAAATGATTTCAAGGATTGATCTTTGCAATTGCAGTAAGCTTACAGTGTTGCCAGACTCTATTGGCAAGCTCCAGAAGTTAGGAACCCTGAACCTATCACAATGCAAGGAGCTAAAATGCTTACCGTGATTCCATTGGTGATTGCCAAATGATTTCAAGCATTGATCTTTGCAATTGTAGAAAGCTTACAATGTTGCCGACTCTATTTCTAGAAATGAGAAGCCGAGAGTTTTAAGATTAAGTTACACCAAAGTTGAGAGAATTCCATCAAGTATCACAAAACTGAAAAGTCTGGAGTGTTTGGATCTTCAGGATTGTTTTGAGCTAGTAGAGTTGCCTGAAGGCATCGGCAACTTGGAAAAGCTTCAAGTTTTAAACCTGAAAGGTTGTGACAAATTAAAAGGCATGCCTATAGGCATTGGACAGCTCACCAATTACAAAAGTTGGGCTTATTTCTTGTGGGTAAGGGAGAGAAGTTTGCAGGAATCTCGGAGCTTGCAAATGTATCTAGGATTGGTGAGGAACTAAGAATCAAAGATATTCTACATGTGACGGACCCGAACGATGCACACAAGGCATGCTTGAAACAGAAGACAAGTATACAGAGGCTGGACCTACGGTGGTGGATGGAATATGATGCAAATAAGGTGAACACTAAGTTGCAACAGGGTGTGCTTGATGGCCTAGAAGCACCACCTGGGATTAGAGAGCTAGAAATTGATGGGTATTCAGGTAGGCAATATGCACGGTGGATGCAGAGTCATGTTGGTGGTGGAGTACAGGGGCCTACTCCCTTCCCATTCTTGAGGGTGATGAGGCTATATAATTTCCCGAATTTGAAGCATCTACATGGGCTTGTGGAACCACCTTGCTTGGAGGAACTTGAGTTGAGATGGATGCCTTCTCTTGAGAGCATAAGTGGAGGCCCATTTCCTTCACTGGTGAGGTTGGAGATGTGTGATCTGCCTTGTTTGGGAGAGGTGTGGATGGTAGCAGAGAGGACTATGCCTAATGGAGAAGAGGGGGAAGGATGCAGCAATTTCACACCTCAGTTGAAACAAGTCCAAATTGGTAATTGCCTTACAAAGTTAGAGATTTGTTATTGTCCAAAGTTGGAGGTCAAGCCACAGCTTCCTCCATCTCTTCAGCACTTGGACCTACAGAACAGTGAGCAGCTGCTGGAGTCACCAGGCCAATGCCACGGGCTCTCATCGTTCCCCTGTTTTAGCCACCTGAAGAAGCTTGAACTGTTCACGGGATTAGGATCTGGAAAGTGGGAGCTGTTGCAATACATGACAGAACTCGAGATATTGGACATTATTATTAGCGATTGGGGTGGGCTAACCGAGGTGCCACAGAGCGTGGGGAGCCTCACATCCCCCCGGTCTCTGGATATGTTCGAATGCTCTGCTATCTGCAGGCTGCCCGAGTCACTCGGGGAACTCCAGTCTCTACAAGAGTTGAGGATCAGAGCCTGTTCTAGCCTTTCGGATGAACCCAGACTCCTGGAGACCGGAATAAGGTTCTATTTGCCTGAATGCCTAGGAGAGCTCCACTCTCTACGCTTACTCGACATTGCAGACTTGCCGGGACTTCGCCTTCCCCAATCTGTGAGCGGCCTCACCTCCCTTAAGAAGCTCTCAATAAAAAACTGCCCGGGCCTCACATTGCCGGAGGGAATGAAAGGCATGTCCTCCCTTGAAGATCTAAGCATGGAACGCTGCGACGAAATTAAATCCTTGCTGGATGGCATAAAGGACCTCACGGCTTTGAAGACATTGACGATCGAATCCTGCTATTCTCTAGGGAGGCGGTGCGAGCGGGGGAAGGGGCCTGACTGGCATCTCGTCTCCCACATCCCTAAGCTGTGGATTTCATAAGCATGTCCCTGTTAGCTTGAGCAGGTGAGTTTATTGTACTACTCTAACCTCTATTCATGAGTTCCTTTTCCTTGTGTAGATTCATTACTCGAGAATAATCTATTTCCTGTTTGTTTCTTGTTCTCCGCTAATGGTTCGCCATTATTTTTCCAGGTCCATAGGCACTGGCATTTATGCTCAATTGCTCATACAATTTTCTCAGGGCATGTGCATATGTGCTCACTATTGCTATTGGTTTTCCAATTTCCAGCTGGACATATTGATGATCAGAATTTTGAATTGAGATGCTATGTATATTTGTTCCGTTGTGTGGAGAGCATGATACTGGTCGCCTGTTGCATCTCACATGCTGCAGAGTTTGTAGCGCATTACCCGTTGCCATTGATGTGAGTTACATGCACAAGGATATATGATATTCTGTTTGTTGTGATGCACAAACATAAGGCCCACTGATGTAAGGTGCATCTACCGTTCTTGCTTGTGATGCACAGGGATACTGGTTTGACTCCTAAAGTCATGTTGAAATGGTTTGTATTCCTCTGTTTTTTTCATTTTCCCTTCTTCATTTCCTGAAACATTTAAATGAGAGTGTAGTTTGAAATTTAAAAAACTTGCCTATAATTGGAGGTCCAATGCCGTTGGGAGTCCTTGATTATTTGTCAGAACAGGCAGTATTTGTTTTAGTTCAGTTTTGGTTCAGTTTCAGAGCCTGCTTCATATGTTTCCTTGTCAGTCACGGTAACAGATACCATTTTCCTGCAAAGCTGTGATTATCAAATTGCTAGCTGCGAGAACCATACTGTAATTTACTGGTAGAGTTTGATGGCCCCGTATGTAATCAACCAGTCAAATAGCGCTGAGGATTTAGGGACAATTGCGACTGCAAAGAGGCATGCTCTGTGCTGCAGTGTGGACGTGGGCCTGGCCCATAGGAAGCTCAGGCCCGGTTGATGGACTGCCCTGCCCGGTGATGCATGTCGGCCTGTCGGGCTTCGTCCTCCATGGTACAGTATTTTTCTTGCTTCGTCCTCCATGGTACAGTATTTTTCTTTTTCTTTTTTTTTTATAGAAAAAATCTCCCTTTTGATGTGGCCTCCTACAGTCCCGACAGAGCGCCGCCGCTCTTGTCCGCGCCGTCGAGTGACGTCTCCACTCTCCAGCCACCGTCGCTGCCTACGTTGCCGTCCTCCTCCACCACCTCTGCTTTTCTAGCCATCTCCCTCCAACGGTTCAGTCACCAGATGCAATGCAATGCAACGTCGCACGGCTTGTCCATGTCCTCATCGTTGCAAACGCCGGCGCAGCCGCGCAGGGGGCAGGGCCAAATAAACTGGCCTCATCTCATTGCTCTCCCTGCCTGTATAGTACAAGCGGCAGCAAGAGCATGGCTGCTAATCCATCCTTCCAGGTGAGACTAGACTAGACTAGGGACACCACAGTATGTGCCGATATCAGCTTCCTCTGTTTTCGCTAACTGCATCTCGTCCCTGAATCCGCCCCAGCGCGGCATATGAGCCAAGCCGCCGGCAGCCTCGTTGCCATACTCGGCGGCTCCACTAGCGCATGCACGTAGTGGTGCTGTTGGGGTAAGACGGTAATGGTGGTGCGGCCATGGCAAGCGACGTTTGAGGGTGACGAGAAGCGTCGAAGTTGGTCGTGGCAGGGCAGGTGGCGGTGCACGCACACCAGCTGTTCGACCAAATATGCCAAAGGAGTCTCAGTTAGTTTCTTCTTATCTTGTCTTTTTCAACAGATTTTGGCTTGTTGCTCTTGGATTTTCTGCATGTTTTAGACCAGTATAATTAATGTGCAATTAGCAACGGGCTTCACTTCCTCTCATCAAGGGGCAAGTGGAGTAGTAGACCCTTGGCGATGAAGCGTTCGTGGAGGTGGGGTCCACTAGTTACCATCACCACTAGAGTAAAGTCAACTTCACCATTCTAATTATCTATATAGTCAGCCACGTCTAAGCTCAGGAGATCAAGTCTTGCAAGATTTAATATAGCAAACTACAATATCGACAATGATGTTCCAGCTAAGCCTGCTTATTTAGGTTGCAAATAGGCATATTAGTATGCTCTTAAAACGCGTTTACAACTCAGCAACCAGTATCTAAACTGCAACTGAGCTCTCTCTTTTCAGCTTGACCATGACTCACCAAATACGCCGCAACACACAAAACATTTGCACTGAGGACACGTTACTCTCAGAGAAATACAGTACAGAGGCTACTAGCCTTAGAATTTAATTATAAAACTTGGGTACAAATTGTAGAAAGAAGGTAAGCACCAGAAAAGCTTCCTAATCAGTGAGTAGAGGGCACTCACGGCATGCATTTGTACTTTAGGACAAATAAGTTTTAGGGTTTGGAGTTAGCATATGTTTTGAATCGCTGTATTTACCCATTCAATGCACGGTTTGATGGTGGTGACACACGTGGTCAGGTGGGCAGTGCACGTACACCAACTGTTCCGTCAAATATGCCACAGGAGTATTGGTTAATTTCTTCTTGTCTCTTCTTTTTTCACAGATTTCGGCTTGTGTTTGCCTTGGATTTCTTGAAACTTTCAACAGCATAATATGCACGCAGCGCCAGGCTTAACTACCTCTCATAAAGGAGGAGCAAGTGGAATAGTACAATCTGCACGGTCAAGCATTCATGGAGGTGGGGTCCAGTAGCTACCATCATCGCTAGGGTAAAGTCAACTTCACCATTCTGATAATCTATCCATGTCTAAACTCACAAGATCATGTCTTGCAAGATTTTATATAGCAAACACAATGTCAACAATGATGGTTCCAGCTTAGCCTGCATATTTAAGTTGCAAATGTTATATATTAATATACTCTTAGTACATGTTTCCAACTCAGCAGTTTAGTACCTAAATTGCAACTGAGCTCTCCATCTTTTCAGCTTCACAATGACTCACCAAATATAATGCAACATGCAAACATTTGCTCTGAAAACACATTATTCTTTGAGAAATACAGAGCCTAGAAGCCTTTTAAATTCTAAATCTTGCGTACATATTGTAGAAGGCAGGTAAACGCTGAAGATGCCTCCAAATCACTATTTAGAAGGCACACACACACAGCATGCACAAGTATTTGGAAGACCAACAGATTGAGCGTTCAGAGATAACAAAAGGTTTTGAATCTCTGTATTTACCATCTAGTGCAAGGTTTATGCATATATTACCCTCTGATTATTAGTACTACATGTGTTTAACTTGGTTATGTGTGATAACTAATAAGCGTGTTTCTAGAAATTCGCTTGTAATTTCCGAAATATTTGAAGTTCCGGTTCAGCATGCAATATATTTTTTTGACAACAGGCATGCAATATTTAAGCATCAACTGTTGGATAATATAAATTTTCTTAAGACGCGTGGACTTTTCCTTTTTCATTTAACCAAAGCTTGCTAGATACAATAACGCAACATGCAAAAACATTTGCAGTGAAGACGCAATACTCTTTGAGAATTACAGGAACTTCTATCGTCAGAGTCCTAGCCCTCTTATACGCTGCACTACATGCAGTTAAATCTGTCACCAAGATGAAAACATGAAATTTCGGTTCTTAATAATCTTTAGGAGAGCATGAAATTTTGTCTAGGGAAAATGGTAGGTTGATGACACAGAGTTCACTGTGTGTAGTGGCGAAGCCGATCACGAATGACCCTGGTGCACAGCTCATATATTACATATAACACTCTTGAAATATATGGTAAAATTGAAGCTATTTAGTGGTAAAATATTCTTTTACCCTGGTGCCTAGGCACCAGGCAAATTGTACTTGGCGTCGCCCCTGTGTGTAAATAACTATATACGACAACATTTATACAAAGTATATAATATATTGCCTTGTTAGATATTTCTGTTTCATCAGTGATGACAGGGGTGAAGCCACATTTTTTTGAGGGAAATGGGTGAAGCCACATTAGCTTTCCCTGGTGTGCGTGCACCATGGTAAAACAAAAAATTGTTAATATGTTTCAAAATTTTCATATATTTCCTTCAGAATTGTATACACTCCTTTATATTCAATAGACAAGACCAAATTTTAAATCCTAACATTTTGATTCTCTGTTCTCTCGGTAGGTCTGCCATCCAAATTTGTCTTTCTTGATGACGAAAGCAGATAGCAACCCTCTGAAGCCATTAGTGTTGCTGTCCTTTAGCACGGTTGGAGTACTTCTCAATGAAGGAAGCATCATCAGCTTAGAAGAAATATCAAAGCTCTCTGGCCTTCTGCAGCCCAGACCCCTAAAAGCTCTGATTTGCACACACAGTGTAGGAGAAAAGGAGGGCTACTTTTGAGACCGCATAGGCAACACCAGGTAGTTACTCCGCTACGTCAACCAACGGGATTCAAGTCCTCTGTTTTGTTTCCCAAGCCTGCTATGGTCGTCCATGTCTCCTCCAGCATGTAAACTCCTGCTTTTGATACATTCTTTTTCAGTGAATAAAACTGGTGTTGTTTCTGCTTATTTTCAGGTATGGGAAATGTACATGTGTAAGCAGACTATAGGCCAAAGAAGCAGGGCCTGAGTGCCTTGTGGCCCTTGGAGTTGGGGCTTTGATAATTTTGGTCTGACAAGACATTGTTGAGATGGTACAAGCAGCAGCAAATCTGAGCTCCAGGTATTTTGCATTACTTTCAACCAATAATATAGCAGTATCCTATTCCTTCTGTTCTTTATTCTTGCTAGGCCCATCCATCTGTGCTCAGCTTTGTACGCAGTGTGCATGCTTTCACTAGCAATTTCTTGTGCAATAACTTGGTCTTTCTCCCAACTATGGACATGTACTCTAGAACCAACACCAAGTAATGAAAGACACCGTTTATTCTTCTGTGATTCAAGCTCTGGTGTTTTAATCTTTCCAACAAGAAGGCTGTAAGGTTGTTCCTGCAAAAAAGCACCTGAGCAACAAAGAAGCTAAAGGGATACACTTGTTTTCCCAGGTGAGATATCCATATGATCAACCATTGTTGCATGAGCTTCTGTGATATCTTTATTAGCACTAGCAATACTCGTGCACAAAGATCCATGAAAGCACTATAGCAACCAATCAGTTGCAAATTGTCAAAAATCTGTTGTAGCACAGTTCATTTTGCATCTTCATGACATAGATGCTGATTTCTGTTAGAATGAGGCCAACCAACTCTATTCCAAGGCCCAAAGGAGCAAATATACAAGTGTACATATGCAAAGAACCCCTCAAGTAGAGGGAAAATACATGTACATCTATACACCAAAAAATATATTGTTTTGTTCAATACTCCTACTACGTTCATCCATTTGGATTGTCTTCTACACTTTCTGCTCTGAACGGCAATTATTTGGAGTTTTGGTCATAACTTGGGTTTTGTAGCATCATTACATAGTTTGTCCCCTTTCATGTTTTGTTATCTATTCCATTTTGCTGCACTCTGAGTACAAACTATTTGCTTAGTCAGAGGCTTATCATGGATTTGAAGGAACAATATTTATTTTCTATTTTTTCATATAGAGCATATAATCCGTGATTCCTTCACAAATATATTTGTTCCTTTTGCTTCATTATGTTAGGAACCAGAAGGTGGTTAAATCTATCTGCAAAGAAGCAGTGGAGGTCATTGGCAAAAAGCCACAATACCTGTTTACCGCAGGAAGATAATACTATCGGCTACCGAGTAATCCAATGCTAACATGTAACTGTTTCAATCAGTCTTACTTCAGGACAGCATAAAGAAGAAACAAATAATCTGGCCAGCAAAAGCAAGCACTAAAGATCGAAGCAATTGAAACTTGTAGCTACCTTGAATCTAATAAAAAAAATGTATATACCATTGTTCAGCATAGTCCACTTTTCATTTTCTGTTATTCTGACTGTCATTGTAAATTTTGTTATATAGGGTTTGGGCAAAAAAGCCACCTTACACTATGGAAGCCGCTGTAGCATCCGGAATATTGAAGATTGTTGGCAACTCCACTGCTAATGAAGGAGTACAGCTCCATAGTGGGAGCGAAAAAAGATCTCCAACAGCTCCATGGTCAAGTTGTGGAGATCAACAGCTGGTTGGAAAGTGTAGGAGATAAAGCTGTGGTGAATGATCCATCATTTTCTTGGATCAAACAATTGAAAAATATTGCTTACGATATTGATGATATTGTTGATGAATTCCAGATGAAGGCTGAAAAACATGAAGCTACTGCAAGTGGTGGTATCGTGTCCAAATATCTAAACACAAAACCAAAATCATTTATATTTCAGTGCAAGGCTGCTAGCAAGATCAAGGCAATCAAGAAGGAATTTTCTGGAATTGTGAAACAAAGAAATGATTTTAGCACAATAACAAATAGTTTACCAGTTGGTCACCCTGTTCCTCATATGAACAAGATAGTAGGGGAGATGCCATTATTACCCAACATTGATGCAGCATCTGTGTTGGAGTATATACATGTATTAGGCCCATGAGGCCCATGTATGCTACACTATATAGCTACCCTTCTAGGGTTAGCCAAATCAATAGAGGATCCATTTCCAACATGGTATCAGCAGCCTAGGTTAGGAACCTTCCTCCTCCCGATCCGGTTCCGTACAGGCGCCGCCGCCGCCACTGTGCGCGCCGCCGCCGGCGGGCCATGGCCGGCCATGGCGGCCCTCCCCCTGGGCCCTCCTTCTTCTCTTCCTTTCCCCCGCTCTCCTCGACCTCCTGGGCGCAGATCGCGGGCGGCGCTCCTCCGCCGGGCACCACCGCCGCCGCCAGCCAGGGCGCGCGCGGAGCCGCCACGGCTCCGGCCGCCGTCGATCCGCACGGCGGGGGTTCGCGCGGTCGCTCCCCACCCGCCCGGCTTCGCCCCGCCTCTGCTCGGTGCGGGCGGCCACTCCCGTCCGGCTCTCACCTTCGCTGCGGACGCGGAAGTGGCGGGCGGCTCGGCCACTTCCTGGGCGCCAATCGACGGCGCGTCGCCCTCCGCCGCCGCCGCGGCCTTTCGGGCCCGCGCGGGCATCTCTTCCGCCCGCGGGTCCGCGCCGCGTGGCCGCGGCGGCGCTCCCGGCGCCGCTGGGCCCGCACGACTCCGCGGCCGCCGCTCGCCGCCGCGAGCGGGGTCGCGGCCGCCGCCGGCGCCCGACCTCCGCCGCTCCTCCCTGCCCTCACCCTGAGCGCGGAGGATGCAGAGACCTCTGGCGCGGATCCTGAAGGGAATCCCAGCGCCGAGGACGCCGACGCCGCCGGGATCGAGACCCTTGTCCTCCCAGGCGCGGGCGCATACGCTGGAGACCCAGCCGCCATGGCTGCCTACGCCGAGGCTGCAGCCGCCGCCGCCGCGGCCGGCCTGGGCATGCCGCCCCTCGCCCGTTCCCGGCGCCCGCCAGCAGGCCCTTACCTTCCCCGGCATGGGTGGCCTCGGGCCGGCCCCAGCGCCCGGCGCCGCCGCCTTCCCCGTCGTGGATGCGGCGCGGTGGTCACAGCGCGCACGCCGCCGCAACTGGGGGGCGCCGCCGTTGCGGGCAGGCCCGCCAGCCTCCTCAACCGGCCGGCGCACTTATCCTCCACCACCACTGCGCCGTCGTCCATCCTCTACCCGGCTGCCGCTGCCGAGAGCCAGGCGCGTGTGCGTGCTGCTGCGCACTTGTGGGAGCAGCCCCAGCCGCCAACCGAGGCCATGACCAGCGACGCCGCCGCTTGGGCCGCCGCCTATGGCGCGTGGCCCCCCGCGGGCGCAGGCGCGTGGCCTCCCGCGGGCGCGAGTGTGCTGCCCGCCGCCGGCGCCTTCTCCATCGGCGCCACCTATGGCTGGCCCGCCGGGTCGCCGCAGCCGGGGCTCCCGGTGGCCTCTCTCTCTTCGTGGCCCTTCCAGGCTCCCGGCGGTGAGCCTCACCCGCCGGCCATCGCCATGTTCGCCGTCGCTTCTCCGTGGTTTCACCCGCGGCGTCCTCGTGGGTCACACCTTCCGGCGCCTCGCCGGCCGGCCGCTGGGACTCGGCGGCCTTGGCTCACCCTTCAAGACTATGGGCCCGACGGCCTCCGTCGGCCCACGTGGATCGCCGATTCGGGTGCCACCTTCCACACCACTCCCGACCCCGGTATGCTCTCCTCCGCCCACCCACCTTCTTCCTCTCACCCTTCGTCCATCATGGTCGCAAATGGTTCGTGTCTTCCTGTCACGTCCGTGGGTACCGCCGGCGCCCATGGCTCCTTTCATATTCCTGATGTTCTTGTGGCTCCCGGTATGGTTCACAACCTCCTCTCTATTCGTCGCTTCACAGCTGACAACTCTTGCTCGGTTGAGTTTGACCCTTGTGGCCTCACCGTGCGGGAGTTGGCTTCTCGGCGTCCTCTTCTCCGTTGTGACAAAGACTTCGGGCCCCTATACACCCTTCGTTTTCCTAGTTCCGCTGCACCTCCTTTGCCCTCCACTTCACCTCCTTCGGCGTCTGCCCTTGCCACCACCACCTCCACTACGTGGCACCGTCGTCTCGGCCATCCCGGCCGGGCTGCTTTGACACAGCTCAGTCACAGCTCCGCTGTGCCTTGCTCTCGCGCTCCTGATGAGCACTTGTGTCATGCGTGCCAGTTGGGTCGTCATGTCCGCCTTCCTTTTTCCAGTTCTTCTTCTCATGCGGCTCGCATTTTTGATCTTGTACACTGCGACCTGTGGACATCGCCTGTACTCAGTATCTCTGGCTATAAGTACTATCTTGTGGTGGTTGATGATTTTTCTCACTACTTGTGGACTTTTCCCTTGCGTGCGAAGTCTGATGCTTTCCCTGCGATTCACCACTTCTTCGCTTGGGTGTCCACACAGTTTGGCCTCACTATCAAGGCCGTCCAGTGTGACAATGGGCGTGAGTTTGATAACTCCACCTCCCGTGCGTTCTTTCTCTCTCACGGTGTCCAGTTGCGCATGTCTTGTCCGTACACCTCCTCTCAGAACGGCAAGGCTGACCGCATGATTCGCACCATCAACGACACCATGCGCACGCTTCTTCTCCAGGCCTCACTTCCTGCTCGCTTCTGGGCTGAGTGCCTGCACACCACCACATACCTCCTCAACCGCCTACCTTCCGCCGCCCGTCCGCTCTCCTACACCACACCACGCTCTCTTCGCACCCTCCTGCACGATCACCTTAGGGTCTTCGGGTGTGCGTGCTACCCGAACACCGCCGCCACCGCTCCCCACAAGTTGGCTCCTCGGTCCACCTTGTGTGTCTTCCTTGGGTACTCCCCGGATCACAAGGGGTACCGGTGCTATGATCTCACCTCTCGTAGGGTTCTCATCTCTCGCCATGTGGTGTTCGATGAGTCGGTTTTCCCCTTCTTCACCCCTCCTCCCACCACTTCCACTCCACAGGAGCTTGACATTTTCTCTCTGTTTCCCACTGACGCGGTGGTCGAGCCACCTTTCCAGTTGTCTCCTGCAGGTACTACCGCACCGTACTCCTCGCCGGAGTCGTGCCCCAGCTCACCGGCGGCTAGTGTCTCTCCCGACCCTGCTCCCTCCTCGCCCATGGAGGGGCCGCGCGGGGGTGGGGGGCTGGAGCCACCGCCTCAGGCGCCACCTGCACCTACGCGCTTCGCCCAGCCGGTGCACGTGTACCAGCGCCGTGGACCGCCGCCTCAGGCTCCACCTCGGGCGCCACCGCCGCTTCGCCCGCCCGGGCGGTGCACGTGTGGCCCGCCGCGTGGACGGCTGCGGCGCGCCGCGCGCCGTCGCCGCGCAGTGGCCCCTTCTTCGCCGGGGTCACCCGCACCACCGGTGGTGCCCCTCTCTCCGCCGGCGACACCGACGACGCCGCGCCGCGCCGCGGCCTCCGACCGCCCGTGTGGAGCCGCAGATACCACCCGCCGCCGCTTCACCGGACCTCGTCACACTCACCCTATGGTGACGAGGCGGGCGCCCCGTCCGCAGGCCCTCTCCGCCACCGCCTCGCGAGACGGGGATCTCTCCGGCACCCTCTTCCGTCCGCGAGGCCTTGGCGGACCCTCACCGCGCGCGCGATGGAAGAGGAGTACGCGGCCCTCCTCGCCAACCAGACCTGGGATCTGGTGCCCCGCCCGCTAGGTGCCAACGTCGTCACCGGCACTGGACCCACAAGCGCCGGGCTGATGGTACACTTGAGCGGTACAAGGCGCGGTGGGTACTCCGGGGTTTCACTCAGCGCCCTGGGGTTGACTATGATGAGACTTTCGGTCCGGTGGTGAAGCTCGCTACCGTCCGCACCGTGCTCTCACCGGCTCTCACCCGCTCTTGGCTCCCGTGCAGTTTGGATGTGAAGAATGCCTTTCTCGCATGGTCTTCTCACCGAGACAGTCTCATCGTAGCCGCCCACCGGGTTTGTGGACTCCTCCAGCCGAGATGGTCTCGCCGGCTCAACAAGTCTCTCTATGGCCTCAAGCGGTGCTCCCCGGCATGGAACCACGGGTTTGTCGCTTTCCTCCCGACACTTGGCTTTGTGGAGGCCAAGTCGACACGTCCCCGTACATCTATCACCATGGGGCCGAGACCGCATATCCGCTACTCTATGTGGATGACATAGTCCCGACCGGCCTCCAAGTGAGTCACTCGCTTCGCCGGATCATCACCTCTCTTCGGGCCAGAGTTTGCGATGAAGGATTTGGGTGTGCTTCACCACTTTCTTGGAGTCACCGTTGAGCCTCATCCAGTTGGGCTCCTTCTTCACCGCCATCGCACACTCGGACATACTTGAGCGGGCCGGGATGACAGATTGCAAGCCCCGCACCACTCCAGGTTGACACTCGAGCAAGCCGTCCGAGGCAGAGGGCCCCCCTGGATCGATCCTACGGCATACCGTTAGCCTTGCCGGTGCTCTTCGCACCTCACCTTCACTCGGCCTGACATCACCTATGCAGTTCAGCAGTTGTGCCTTCATATGCATGATCCTCGGAGCCTCATCTCACCGCTCTCAAGCGTCTCCTCGTACCTCCGAGGCACCGCCGATCATGGCCTCGCTCCCCGCACCGACGGTCTTCCTCTGGTAGCCGGTTGTCTACACCGACGCCGACCGGGCCGGCTGTCCCGACACTCGACGGTCCACCTCTCGGCTATGCCGTCTTCCTCGGCGGCAACCCGGTGTCCCGTCCTCCAAGCGCCGCCAGGTGGCCTCCCGCTCCAAAGGCGGAGTCCGAGTACCGCGCCGCCGCCAATGGTGTGGCCGAGGCTTCCCGGCTCCGGCGGCTCCCGGCCGAGCTCCATAGCCCCCTTCGCCGGGCCACACTCGTCATCGCGACAACGTCGGTGCGGTCTACCTCTCCACCAACCCCGTCCGGCACCAGCCGCACGAAGCATGTGGAGATTGACCTTCACTTCGTCCGTGATCGGGTGGCCATCGGCGAGGTGCGGGTCCTCTATGTACCGACCACCTCCCGGTTCGCCGACATCTTCACCAAGGGCCTCCCGTCGTCGACCTTCACCGACTTCCGCTCCAGCCTCAACATCACAAAGTGGCTAGTTGTAATGTGGGGGGACATGTGTGTGTGCTCTTTCTTTTAGATGTCCAGTCTAGAACTCCGCGCGACGGTAGTTCGGGACTGCGGGGAGTCTTTTAGATGTCCGGGTCTAGAACTCCGCGCGCGTAGTTCGGGCTCATGGGGAGTGTTGGAGTATATACATGTATTAGGCCCATGAGGCTAGGCCCATGAGGCCCATGTATGCTACACTATATAGCTACCCTTCTAGGGTTAGCCAAATCAATAGAGGATCCATTTCCAACAATCTGTACTCGGAAGAGAGAAAGAGAAGCATGAGTTAATATCTAAACTTGTAGATGTGAAAGAGCAACAAATAATCAACATAGTTTCAATCACTGGACTTGGTGGCTCAGGGAAAACTACCTTGGCTAAACTTGTTTTCAATGATGACAACATTATAGGCAAGCATTTTGAAGTTAAATTATGGGTTCATGTATCACAAGAGTTTGATGTTGCAAAGCTCATCGGGAAGTTGTTTGAAGCTATTGTTGGTGAGAAGTCCGAACAATATCCTTTGCAGCGAATGAGCCAAAAAAATATCAGATAAGTTGACTGGGAAGAGGTATCTACTTGTATTAGATGATGTTTGGACTAAGGACCAAAATCTATGGGACCAGTTCATGGTGCATCTAAAGAGTGGCACACCTGGAAGTGCAATTTTACTCACTATGCGCAGTAGCGATGTTGCGGGAAAAGTAAGATCAACATATCAATTTGGTTTGCCATTCCTATCTCCGGGTGATAGCTGGCAACTGTTCCAGCAAAGCTTAGGAAAGCCTGTGAAACATTTGGAGTCTGAATTTGTAGTGGTGGGAAAAGAAATAGTGAATAAATGTGGCGGTGTGCCACTTGCAATTAAAGCTATTGCAGGCGTCCTCCGTGGCAAGGAACTCATTGGACAGTGGCAAGCCATGAGAGACAGTAGTTTACTTGACGTTGAGGGTGTAGAAGCTAGTGTATCAGTATCTCGATGCTTGGGGTTGAGCTATTTCCATTTGCCTTCTCATATGAAACAATGTTTCACAATTTGTTCAGTTTTTCCTAAAGGTTGCATTATAGATAAAGAAAAATTGATTGACCAATGGATTGCTCATGATATGATAACTCCAGAAGCTGGTGTTGAGTACCTGGAGTATATTGGTCACGAATACTTTAATTCTCTTGTCCAAATGTCATTTCTTCAAGATGTGGCTGAAAACAGGTATGGAAGAGTGGAATGCAGGATGCATGATTTGGTTCATGATCTTGCCCTGTCCATTTTGGATGACAAAATTTCACTTGTTGTGCCAAAAGAGGCAACTGGTTCCAGCAAGAGCTACAGATACTTCTCCTTAATTGAACAGCCAAAAAATGTAGCACCCAAAAATGTTTTTAGAAATGCACGTGCTGTATATATCGATTGGTATACAGATTTCACATATGCCAATGCACTGAAGCATGCAAAGCACATGCATAGGGATATGTCAATGCCAAAGAAGTCAACACCATATCTCATGTCAAATATCTCAAATATCTGTCAGTACAATGTTATGAAATGCTTCCAGAGGGTATCTCAGATGTTTGGAGCCTGCAAGCACTTCATGTCACAGAGAGCTATTCACTTGTTGAGATACCATTGGTAAGCTGAGAATGTTAAGAACGCTAAACTTTTCAAGCTGTACCCAACTAAAGAGTTTACCAGAATCTATTGGTGATTGTCAAATGATTTCAAGCATTGATCTTTGCCATTGCAAACGCCTTACAAGATTGCCAGAGTCTATTGGTAGAAATAAGAAGCTAAGAGCTTTGAGACTATGTAACACCAGCATTGAGAGGCTTCCTTTAGGTATCACAACACTGAGAAATCTGGAGTGTTTAGACCTTCAGGGTTGTGGTGAGCTGGTAGAGCTGCCCGAAGGCATCGGCAACTTGGAAAAGCTTCAAGTTTTGAACCTAAAAAATTGTACAACCTTGGGAGGAATGCCTGTAGGAATTGGGCATCTCATCGATTACAAAACTTGGGCTTATTTGTTCGGGGTAAGGGAGAAAAGTTAGCAAGAATCTCAGAGCTTGCCAATGTATCAAGCATTGGTGAGGAACTAATGATCAGAGGTATTTCACATGTCATGGACCCGAATGATGCAGACATGGCATGCTTAAAACAGAAGACGAACTTACAGAAGTTAGACCTACAGTACCTTGGCAATCACAGGGTTGAGTTGAACACAAATATAGAAGATGTACTTGATGGCCTGGAACCACCGCCAGTGATTAAAGAGCTTTCAATTGATGGGTATTTAGGTAGGCAATATGCGCAGTGGATGCAAAATCAAGTTGGTGGTGGAGTGCATGGTCCTGCTCGCTTCCCATTTTTGAGGGCGATGGAGCTAAATGGTTTCCCAAACTTGAAAAATCTACATGGGCTTACGGAGCTGCCTTGTTTGGAGAAACTTGAGCTAAATTGGATGCCTTCTCTTGAGAGCATAAAGTGGTGGCCCGTTTCCTTCGCTGGTGAAGTTGAAAATGTATGGATTGCCTTGTTTGGGAGAGGTGTGGATGGTACCAGAGGGCACCATTCCTAATGGAGAAGATGGGGGATGCTGCTGCAATTTCACACCTCAGTTGGAAGTGGAACAATTCCGAGTTGGTAATTGCCTAACAAAGTTAAAGGTAGAGGATTGTCCTAAGTTGGAGGTGAAGCTGCACCTTCCTCCGTCACTGCAGCACTTGAAATTGTTCCGCAGTGAGAAGCTACTGCAGTCACCAGGCCGATGCCAGAGGACCTCTTCGTCCCCTAGTTTTAGCCACCTGAAGAAGCTAAGGCTATGTGATGTGACAGGAGTAGGATCTGGGCATGGGTGGGAGCTGCTGCAACATATGATGGCACTCGAATCATTGGAGATTCTTGAGTTCTCTGGGGTGCAAACCGAGTTGCCTGAGAGCTTGTGGAGCCTCACATCTCTCCGGTCCCTGGAAGTTAAGGGCTGGTCTAATATATGTGTGCTACCCGAGTCCCTAGGCGAGCTCCAGTCTCTACAAGAGTTGACCATCTTATCCTGCCCTAACCTGAGCAGCCTCCCCCAGTCAATGGGTCGACTCACATCCCTCCAGCTGCTCAACATAGCTTTGTGCAACGCACTTCACCAGTTGCCCGATTGCCTAGGAGAACTTAGCTCTCTACGCAAACTCGAGATTAAGTATTTACAGGGACTGACTTTCCTTCCACAATCCATCTGCCGCCTCACCACCTCTCTTCAAGAGCTCGAAATCTATGATTGCCCTGGCATCAAATCCTTGCCGGAGGGGATAACGGATCTCACAGCTTTGGAGAGATTGTCGATTAGGTTCTGCCCTAATCTGGAGAGGCGTTGTGAGGAAGGAACGGGGAGGACTGGCACCTCATCTCCCACATCCCTGATCTATGTATTTGAGATCTAGATTGGCCTTAATGCACTGCATGCAATAATCTGTTCCTGTCTCGATCTAGAGACTCGCTGCGAGAGAGGAACAGGGGGAGGTCTTATTTATCTAAAAAGAAGAGTGGAATGTACGGGGGAGGACAGGCACCTCGCATCCCACATCCCTCATCTACACATTGGGCACTGACTAGGGGCCTCTTCTTTACTAGCGCTTCATCTAGTGAGTTTGCTAATCTCTACCCAATATTCATCTTTGTGCAGATTCTCTACTGAACCTATTTCCTGATTTATCTGAATAGGTTACTACTGGTGTTTGATGTACATGCGTAGTTTGCCAGATGCATGTATGAGTTGGGTGACTTGAACTCTGGTTTCAGGTAGACCAGGTCCATTTCTGTTAATCCATGCTTTTCTATAACCAAGGAGGGCTTCTTGTTTGTATTGAGCAGTCATCATGTTTAGCAAAATAATATTACATAGTTGAATTACCAAGCACCACAGGAAGTTAAACATTGGTTTGCTTTAGTAATTTCGCTGCTGCTGCTGCTGCTGCTTAACTGCTCCATTTCTTGAATAATTTGACTGAGGGCGTATTTTCAACTTTTGAGTACTCCTATTATTGCAGGTTGACTGCACTTGGAACAGTTGGCAATCTTTGATCAGCCTTAGTCAAGATAGAAGACCTGCATGGGTGAAAAATATATGAAGATCTAGGAGCTATATGATGTGAACGAATTTGTTTGTCTTTCAGCTCCTCTAAGAGCATCTCCAAGGGTTATGTATTTGGACTTGGCATTTATTAATTTGCATAAAACTTCTAAAAAACCCTCTCCAATGGTTATGCATTTATCCTTTGTATTTTCATTAACTTGGCATTTGGAGGGGGAGACTTGGCATATATGCCAAGCCCCTCGCGCTTGGCATTTGTCGCATGCGCTGCCTCCGACGTCCCCGCGCGCGACTCTCGCACCACATCCCTCCACCCACGCTGCCTATTTTAGATAATTGCCAAGTTAAAATTACAAAACGGTTGGAGATGTTCTCTTTTATTCGTTTGCATTTTGTTTTGAGAGTTGGCAAATGACTACAAATGCCAAAACAAAAATGCAAAACCCTTGGAGATGCTCTAACCCTACCTGGAGGACGATTTAAGAAGTTGATATATATGTAAGCAGCCCGCCAAAAGTTATGGGGGGCATCCTCGTGCTCTGTTTTGCTATGAACAAATGCAGTAGTTACTTCCATCCTGCCTGTACTCAAGCAAGCTGCTGCAGATTTCGTTTGCTATCTTGTGTCCATGAAGTAAATTGGTGAACTGCACTGTTTATTCTGTATAGGTGTGATGGAGCGTTCAGTTGTATTAACTATTAAGCGCACAACTCTGCTTTTGTCAGACAGCCCAACGTTTTGTTTAGAATATGCAGCATTTGTTTGATCTCCTACATATGAAATTTCAGATTTCAGAACAATATAAATTTCTTGTTGACACGATGAGTTTGCCTGTCGCCAGTCACGACTCTTTACAGCCAAAAGTAGTGATGCACGATACGTTATTCTTCCCTGCATGATTTCAGTCTACATCTTGAGTTTGACTTGGCTTGT
This sequence comes from Themeda triandra, assembly GCA_018135685.1. NCBI lineage: Eukaryota > Viridiplantae > Streptophyta > Magnoliopsida > Poales > Poaceae > Themeda > Themeda triandra. The sequence continues at coordinate 295,760 of JAENPR010000384.1, forward strand.
CGTTTTCATGAGTTTAGTCAGGTCCACCAGGCTCGTTTTTTTTTTTTTTTTTGGGTGTGTAGGACTGTAGTCGGTAGGTGCACGGCGTGATGGTGCGTTGGCATTGTCATTTGTGAAACTGCTGACACCATGCAGCCTTGAGCAAAGTGTTCACTGTGCTGCTAGCCGCTAGTGGACACCTTGAGATATTCCAGCGCCATGGAGTTTTTTCTCGAATACGCAAAAGATTTGCGCATCATTGTATTAAGGAGAAGAGAGTTTTACAAGTTTTTCTGGGGTGTTAACACATTTAAAACACAGCCCGCCACCCCAGGACACGCACATAACAGATTACTCACGCACTAACATTCTAGTTTGCCTGACGGAACCGGCGCTCATGCGTGGCCCCCCGGCCCCGCGGCGCCTCCGCGGTCGCTGCTGTGGGACCTCGTCTGCCAGCAACTCCTGCAAGGCTCGGGCGTCCCCTGGTCTTCCCTCGAACATCGCGTCCAGCTTTAGCTGCCCCTCCGCCGTCGGCTCTGACTCGATGAACCCCAACTTCCGTATGGCGATGATCTCGCCTCTTTTTGCCACCGGGTACTTGGAGAGAGGGTTTGCCGCGATGCGCCTGCTCCGCGTGGGCAGCTTGATGGAGCTGGAGTCGTCCACCCTAGCTGGGAGGAGCGGGGTGGCCGCCTTGTGGAAGACTTTCTTGGCGAAATTCTTGAGCCGCCCTGTGAACGACCCTTCCCCAGCTAGGGTTCCCTCCTCCCCGGTCGTCGAGTCGTCGGCGGTCCTCCGGTAGACGGGCGTGGAGAACCCTGGGGGCGCGTCGTCGTCGGTGGTCGCGTACCTGGGCGGGCTCCTAGAGGCCCCGCAAAGGTGCGCCCGCCCCGCCGCCCCTGCGCGAAACCGCAGCACGGCCCACCGTGGGTGACTCCAAGCTCCCCACCGGGTCAACCCCACCGGTTGCCCGTCCTCCCGTCGCCCGCTGCAACCCCGACGGTGCGTCGTCCGGAGTCGTCGATCCCGGGGGCTCGACGGCCTCGCGGAGCGTCCCCCGGGGCGTCGCGCCGTGGGGAGGGTCCCAAGCGCCGTTGTCCAACCGTCGTCCGCATCCGCCGGGTCTCCCAACGGGGTGTTGTGGTCCTCCGCTCCCCGGCCGAGGGAAGGCGCCCTGGATAGGGAAGCCAGGTGGGCCCTCGTCGAGGTCCACTGCCCAGTGTGCGAGAAGGGTGAGCGTTCTTTCCGGCAAGTCGTCTACGCCGTGCACCGGCGTAGCTGGGTCGTCCTCCCGCGACCGCTTCCCCCACCGTCTCCTCCGCGTCTGCGTCCGCGTACCCGGCGCGCTCGAGGTCGTGCAGCGCCGTGTAGCCCGGAGGTCCGGCCGCAAGCTCCTCCCCCCAGTGGGCGAGCAGAGCCAGCGTGCCTAGGGCTGCCTCGTCGGCCTCCACGGACATCTCAAGGTTCCCCACCGAGACGCCCGTGGTGGCCGCGGTCTGCGTCGCGGCGATCCCCTTGCGTGCGCCCCCAGCCTCCACGGGTGGCACAAGGTTCTCCACCAAGCCACCCATGGCGGCTGCACTCTCTGTCCTCATGTCCTTCTCGTCGGGTGGGCCGGGTGGCGAGGTGTCCGGCCGGAACTCCCCTTCTCCTGGGTCGCCACGGGTGACTCCAGGCTCCCCGCCGAGTCACCCGCGTCCACCGAGTCCTTCGTCGCCTCCTCAGGAGATGAGGTGACCACTGCGACGGGGGGTGCGGGCTGTGACACGCGAGGGCGCCACACCTGTCGCGGCGTCTTCGTACGGTCGGCCCTTCCACGGCCAGCGCGACGCCCACGACGTCGCGCGCGGCGCGGCCGGTTCGACTCCGGCGTCGTGGCTCCCGAAGCAGAGCGAGCGGCGGTCGGCGCGGCAAGAGGTGGCCGCATGTGTGTGCTCGCCGCCCCCGCCCAGCGCCATGGAATGGGAGGGGACCGCTGCCTGGCCGCATCCATTGTCCATGGCGTGGCGCCCTGCCGCTGGGCCTGCGCGTGCACATGGTGACGTGGCCGCGGCGGGCAAGGGGAGCGCATGCGGATCTTGCCGAGTACTCTGGCGGTATGCCCGGCGGCGAGCGTACAGCGGCAGCGGTGGTGGCACAGCAAACTGACGATAGCCCGTGCGTGCAGCCCGTTCGACGAAATGTGCCACTTGTGGTTGCGGGAACTGGGGACCTCGAGTCATCTCGTCACCGAAAGCATAGCGGCCTTCATTGTTGCTTTAACATCGAGAACATCCAACGATCCAAAGTGTCTGCAATCTTGGCTTGCTGGTCTCCACGGTACGTGTGCCAAACTCCTTAGCAGCTTCCTTGATGACCTCTTTGCTTGTTGGGCACCTCCATTCAGTAAGAGCAACTTTTTCTCCATTTCCCTATCACTCTGTCTTGGCACGCGTTTCCAGCCCAAAGTCCTTTTCACTCTGTCTTTGCACTTGACCAAAGACTAGTCAGTCAAACACTCTTGGCTGCTTCTCTCTTGTCCCTTAGATTCAGTGGTGCTGGTCCTCTAAACTATTTGGCTCATGTGAAATCATTGAGCCCGTCTGGCCATTCATATTTCCATCATCCTCATCTCCTTGTTACTGGCCATGGTCAACAGTTGACAGCTTACCTTCACAAAGAAGCTCTCACAAGTTGGTGTGCACACATAGCAAAGGAGAAAAGGAAAGTTGCTTTGGGAGACAGCACTAGCAAAGGCAGCAATCCCTGAGCTCCAGGTATATGTAGCATGCCATTTGATTTTGTTCCTTGCTAAGTTCACATTCATCCATCTCATCTCTGACGCTTGCCTTTGTGTGTTACTCCTTTGTGTCCTTGTTTCTAGCAGTCAGTTGATTAGTTGGCTTCAAGCTTGCAGAAGACCCGAAGCCTGGTGTGCACGTTGCAAGGAGAAAAGAAAGACAACTTTTGGAGATGGCTCGATCAGTGGCAGCACATCCCTTAACTCCAGGTATTTAGTTTATTTCTGACAAATAATGTACAGTCCTATTTGATTTTGGTTCTTGCTCCAGTCACATATCTGTTCATTTCGTCTTTGATGCCTATACTTTTTTCAGCACATAATAGGATTTTTTTGTTTACTCTAAGGTACTTACTGGAACACTCATCAGTCATAGATCATAATCTGGGCACAGGATCACTATTTGATCGTCACTTCTAGAGTCCGTGGTATGTTAATGCTCACATCATTAAATAGTTCATTTTCGTGTACTTTGTATCTCGTACAATACTCCCCTATATCTTGCTCTCTGATTTCCTGACATAGATACCGCTTCATATGTCAAGTTCACTATTACACTAGAAGGAAGTCTAGATTGTTTAGCATGTCAGCGGCGCAAAGAACAAAAGACGGAATGTATTCTGTCTTCATGAATTGCAGCTCACTGCGTGTTCATTTTTGCAGGAAATCTTTAGCACAGGAGAATCTTTAAGAAACATGACTGGCGTAGAAGCTGCTGTCGTATCTACTGTAGTATCTGGAACCTTGAAGATTGTGAGTAACAAATTAGCTCCATTGCTAATCAAAGAGTACAGCTCTATAGTGGGTGTCAAGGAAGATCTCCAGGAGCTCCATGATCTTGCAGAGGAGATTAGCATTTGGCTGGAAACAACATCAGGCAATTATATTGGAAGTAGACAATCATTTGCATGGCTCAAAAAGTTGAAAGATATTTCCTATGATGTTGATGATGTTGTTGATGAGTTCCAGCTGAAGTCTGAAAGACATGCCTCGATGGTGATGGCGGTATTATGTCGAGATACATGTGCACAAAACCAATATCATTTGTATTTCAATGCAAAGCAGCCAACAAGATCAATGCAATCAAGAAGAGATTTGCTGCAATCGTGAAGCAAAGAACCGACTACCTTGCAATAACAAATAGTTTATCAGTAGATCCTAATGTTCGGCATGCAAACATGAGAACTACGGAGGTGCTCTCGTTGTCTAACGTTGACGAGGAATCAGTAGTTGGAAGAGATAAAGATAAGCAAAAGATAATATCCATGCTTGAAGAGAATGATGATGAACAGAAAATTAAGATCGTTTCTATCATCGGGCTTGGTGGGTCCGGGAAGACTACCTTGGCTAAATTGGTTTTCAATGATGGTAACATTATAGAGAAGCATTTTGAAGTTAGACTGTGGGTTCATGTATCACAGGAATTTGATGTCAAGGATCTCATCAAAAAATTGTTTGAAGCTTTTTCTCGACAATAACCCAGGACCCCATGCCTTGCCTTATATGACCAAAACGATCTTAGACAAGTTGACTGGAAAAAGGTTTCTTCTTATATTGGATGATGTTTGGACTGATTCACGAGATGTGTGGGAAGAATTCATGGTATATATAAAGGTAGGCGGACCTAAAAGCAGGATTTTACTTACTACTCGGAATAGAGAAGTTGCGGTAATAGTGGGATCCACCGACCAATTTCACTTACCATTCTTGTCTCCAGATGGCTGCTGGCAAGTATTCCAACAAAGCTTGGTAACACTTCCTACAGGATGGAATTTTGAATTTGAAGAGGTTGGGAAAGCGATTGTGGACAAATGCGGTGGGGTACCATTAGCAGTTAAAGTTCTTGCAGGTGCTCTTCATGGCAAGGAACAGATAGAAGAGTGGCAGGCCATGAGAGACAAAAATTTATCACATTCAAATGTTAACGGCAAAGAAGATAGAGTGGCTGAATGCTTAAGGTTAAGCTATATGCATTTGCCATCTAATCTCAAGCAGTGTTTTACAATCTGTTCAATATTTCCTAAAGGTCATAAGATTGATAAAGAGCAATCGATTGACCTATGGATCGCTCATGATATGATCACCGTAGAGGATCCATTTGATTACTTAAACTTGGAGTATGTTGGCCACAAGAACTTTAATTCTCTTCGGAAGTGTCTTTCCTACAAAATGTCGAAGAGAAAGATGGGAGATTAACATGTGAGATGCATGATTTGGTTCATGATATGGCCATGTCCATCATAGGTGATGAAATTTCACTTGACATGACAAATGAGGCAACCAGTGCCACAAAGAGCTATAGATATTTTTGTTTGATTAAACAGCCTGGTAAAATCTGGCGCCCAAAAGTATTTTTAGAAAGACACGTGCTGTATATATGCATTGGTATGGAGATTACACATATGTCATGGCAATGAAGCATGCAAAGCACTTGCGCAAAGTTGTCATGGTGGGATGTGTGGGTGCAAAAGAAGCCAAGATCATATCTCAGGTTAAACATCCGAAATATCTTGCCTTGTCGGTAGAAAGTGTGAAATGCTTCCCGAGGCTATCTCAGATGTTTGGAGCCTGCAAGCACTTCATGTAACACACAGCTATTCAATTCTAGAGCTACCGAAATCTATTGGTAACCTGAAAATGTTGAGAACACTAAACTTGTCATACTGTATAAACCTAAAGAATTTACCAGAATCTATTGGTGACTGTCAAATGATTTCAAGCATTGACCTTTTCAATTGCAGTGGGCTTACAGTGTTGCCAGACTCTATTGGTAAGCTACGAAGTTAAGAGCTCGAACCTATCATTTTGTCAAGGGCTAAAATGCTTACCGCATTCCATTTGTAAGCTGCTGAAGTTAAGAACTCGAACCTATCATTTTGTCAAGAGCTAAAAGGCTTACCAGATTCCATTTGTAAGATTGGAGAAGTTAAGAACCCCGACCCTATCATTTTGTCAAGAGCTAAAGTGCATACCAGATTCCATTGGTGGTTGTCAAATGATTTCAAGCATTGATCTTTGCGGTTGTATGATGCTTACGGGGTTGCCAAACTCTATTGGCGTAAATGAAATGCTAAGAGTGTTAAGACTTGGTCAAATCGAGTTAAGAGGCTTCCATCAAGTATAACAAACCGAGGAATCTGGTGTGTTTGGACCTTCGTGGTTGTTGTGAGCTCGTAGAGTTGCTCGAAGGCATCGACAACTTGGTGAAGCTTCAAGTTTTGAACCTAAAAGGTTGTAAAAAGTTGGGAGGCATGCCTTTAGGAATTAGACAGCTCCGTCTACTACAAAACTTGGGCTTATTTGTTGTGGGTAAGGGAGAAAAGTTTGCAGGAATCTTCGAGCTTGCAAATGTTTCTAGAATTGGTGAGGAACTAAGAATCAGTGGTATTTCACACGTGTTGGACCCAAATGATGCACACATGGCATGCTTGAAACAGAAGACAAACTTACAGAGGTTGAACCTAAATTGGATGGTGAATGAAGCAACAGAGCTGATCACTAAATTAAAGTGGATGGCAAATGGCATAGAAGAGGAGAATACTAAATTGGAGCAGGATGTGCTTGATGGTCTGCAACCACCATATAGGATTAAAGAGCTGGAAATTCATATGTATTCAGGTACGCAATATGCATGGTGGATGCAGAATCAAGTTGGTAGTGGAGCACAGGGCCCTACTCCCTTCCCATTTTTGAGGGTGATGAGGCTATATGATTTCCCAAAGTTGAAGAATCTACATGGGCTTGTAGAGCTGCCTTGTTTGGAGGAGCTTGCGCTATATCAGATGCCTTCTCTTGAGAGCATAACTGGAGGCCCATTTCCTTCACTGCTGAAGTTAAACTTACATGAACTGCCTTGTTTGGGGGAGGTGTGGATGGTAGCAGAGAGTACCATGCTCGATGGTCAAGAGGTGGGAGGATGCTTCAACGCACACCTCAGCTGGGACAAGTCCGAATTGGTAATTGCCTAACAAAGCTAGTGATAACTGATTGTCCTAATTTGGAGGTCAAGCCACACCTTCCTCTGTCGCTGCAGCACTTGCAGGTGTCTTCCAGTGAGCAGCTGCTGCAGTTACCCAGCCAATGCCAGTGGCTCCCTTCGTCGACCGGTTTTAGCCACATGAAGAAGCTTCAGCTATGCAATGTGACAGGATTAGGATCGGGCCATGGGTGGGAGCTGTTGCAACACATGACGGCACTTGAGTCATTGGAGATTAAATTTTCTTATGAACTAATCGAGCTGCCAGAGAGCTTGTGGGGCCTCAGATCCCTCTTGTCCCTGGAAGTGTCCCCATGTTCTCGGTATTCACATGCCGCCCGAGTCGATAGGGGAACTCCAGTGTCTACAAGAGTTGACCATCAAATACTGCTATAGTTTGAGCAGCCTCCCTCGATCAATGGGCCACCTCACATCCCTCCAGACGCTTGAGATAGGATGGTGCGATGCACTTCACCAGTTACCCGATTGCCTGGAAGAACTCTGCTCTCTACGCAAACTTCAGATTGAGTATCTACGGGCGCTGACTTGCCTTCCACAATCCATCTGCTACCTCACCACTTCTCTTCAAATATTAAGAATCTGTAACTGTCCGGGCATCAAATCGTTGCCGGAGGGGATAAAGGACCTCATTGCTTTGCAGAGATTGAGCATAGATGGCTGCCTTGACCTGCAGAGGCGGTGTGAGAGAGGAAAGGGGGAGGACTGGCACCTCATCTCCCACATCCCTGATCTACATATTGGAGATCCAGAATGGCCTAAATGCACTGCATGAAGTGATTTGTTTTGGTCTGATCTGTAGACACTGCGAGACTGGAATGGGGAGAGGTCTTATTTATCCAAAAAAAAAGGAGGAGCGGAGAGGACATGCACCTGATTTCCCACATCCCACATCCAACACATTCGGAACTAAGCCACTGACCAGGGGCTCCCAGCTAGTGCTTCATCTGGTGAGTTCGCTAGCCTCTAGCCAAGATTCATCCTTTTGCAGATCCTCTACTGAACCAATTTCCTGATTTATCTAAATAAATTACTGGTGCTTAATATACATGCTTGAGTTTTTCTAGATGCATGTAAGAGTTGGATATTTTGAACTCTGGTTTCACGTAGACCAGTTCCATTTCTGTTGATCCATTCTTTTCTAGGTCTATGTAGGACTTCTTGTTTGTATTGCACGTCCTGCTTCATTCATTTAATCATTATGGTGTGGAGAGCACAGTACCATATGTGCTTTTGTGTCTTACAAGGTACAGAGAATACTGTTATATGATTCTGTTGTGTTTTGTGGTTAAAGCCTCTGTGAGTTGATTATTATTTCAGTCCAACACTCACTGTCGTGTTTAGCAAAATAATATTACATAGTTCAGTGTCCAAGGACCACAAAAAGTTAAAAATTGGTTTGCTTTAGTAATTTCACTGCTGTTTTAGAAATATTTTGAACTGCTCCATTTCTTGAATAATTTTAATGAGGGGGTATATTTGACTTTTGTGTACCTGCCTTGTATTGCAGGTCCACTGCACTTGGCAGTTGCACAGCTTGGAGTCCTTGATTAGCCTTAGTCAAGATAAAAGACATGCATGAGTGAAAAAATGTAAATGAATATCTTGGGGCTATCTGATGTAAACAAATTCGTTTCAGTCTTTTATACGATTTATGGTTTAAGAAGTTGATATATCAAGCAGCCCAAAAGGCAACTTTGGCATCCTAGAGCTCTCCTTTGCCATGAAGAAATGCATTAGTTACTTACTGCTCTCAACTTCCATCTTGCCTGTACTCAACCGAGCTACTGCAAATAAATTTCCTTTGCTACCTGATGTTATTTATGAAGTCAATTATTGAACTGAACTGTTTATTTTTTTTTTTTTAGAAAGAGGCGAACCTCGACTTTTACTGAAAGCCAACATGTCTGGTACAGACAAGTAGAGCTGGGATTACCAGCATACAATTAGTTCCAACTTCCTCTCCCTCACCAAAGACAAAAGAACATGAAAGCAATAAGGCATGCAAGCCCACTCAAATCTCAACTACTGAAGACAACTGAATTGTAGTCGCTTGAAAATTCTTCAGGCCCTCCAAAGCCACCGTCTTCAGTCTCTGAAAGGTGCTTTCATCCTTCTCATCCAGCGCCACGCTCCAGGTCTGCATGTGTGATATAGCACGGTAGATAACGTCAGTAGAAGTCTTTGGCATTATCTTGGAGATCGCCATCCTGTTTCTGGACAGCCATAGCGCCCATGCTGAACTGTTTATTCTCCATGGAGGCATGGAACATTCTGCTGTATTTATTGCAACTCTACCTTTTTTTTTTTGTTTTTTGAAATAAAACTGCTTACTCTGCTTTGTCAGACACACCTAGCTAGCGTTTTGATCAGAAGATGCAGCATTTGTTTAATCTCCTTTGCATATGAAGTCTCAGATTCCAGAGCGACATATGTTTTGTTATGCTGTTCAGTTAACATGATGGGCCTGGTTGTCGTCAGTAATTCTTCACACTAGAAGTACAGGCAGCAGCAGCCATTTGACTAGTTGAGGTGTATCCATTGCGAGTGATGCACAATGCGTTTTTCTTCTCTGCTAATGCGTTTATCTGACGATACGTGGCCGACTTCTGGGCAGCCCCACGAAGTCGCCGCCGACTACGAAAGCCCGCTCTGAATCGCGCCGCTTCTGTTCCCGTGTGACTGCAGAGAGCGCGGGGGCACTGGTGCCGACCGGGCGGTCTTGTTAGAAGTTTTGGGCCATGGGCCAAACAATTCTAAATAAATCTCAAAGGCCCACTCACACATGCATTTATATGAGGTATGGTGGGGGACTTTAGTCCCACATTGCTACTCCAAGTGGAGTGAGGCCAACTTAAATAGTTGAGCTATCTCTTGCTTGTTGAAGCTATGGATGAGGAGAGGAAAAGGAAGCACCACACGCGCGCGCGCGCTCGCTCGCCTCGCCGGGCGTGGCGTGGCGTGGCGAAGGGCGCGCACGCACGACATGCGCGTGAATAGCCCGGCGATTTCCCGCCTCCGACCTTGCGGGTGCGCGGCTTCCTTTTGCCACTCGATATTTTTTTTTGCATGCATGGAGAAAATTGCGCTGGCCTATTTGGTAAGCAATTATTCTCGTGTTATGGTAAGTGCACAAACGGCAGGTTAATTACCATAACGCTGTGATTACGCGGCTAATCGGTTTCCTTTGTTAGCTGCGACGCGTGTATAAATAAGGGGCGAGACGTCGTCCTCAGTAGTGCTGTGCTGCCGCCGTCTTCCCCATCCCGTCGCCGACGTGCCATCGGTGCCGGGAGAGCAGGCTCCGAAGCCCGCGTCTCCTCGCGTCCCTGCACGGGGTAGGGGACGTATCAGGTTTTTGGGAAGCGCCGTCGCGATCGCGTCGCTGGACGTCTTCTTCCCTCTACGCCGCCGATCCGGATCTGCGTCAACGGTCCGCTTCGTCTTCGTCTTCGCTCGCGCGCCGACATCCCCGCCGTAAGGATGTCTCTTGTTTCGTTGTTGTTCGTCTTCGTCTCTCTTTTGTTGATAGCACTAGATTCAGCGGCTTTGCCTCGATCGTAGTGCTGTTGTTAGATCACCTACATGTTGTTGGTCTTTTCCGTTTGTCGGAATTAATTTATGCATCGCTAAATTGCTTTTATTTCCAACAATCCAAAAACCCGATAGGCATTTAGCGATGACTAAGGGATATACCGACGCGATGAAACCGGAGAAATTCACCGGGGTGTGAATTTTAAGAGATGGCAGACGAGGGCCCAGTTGTGGCTCACGGCTATGGGTGTATTTTGGGTCGTCGGTACTCCTCCCGCACTACCTCTCCCATCGGAGAAAGAGGTGCAGGAGTTTACCGCGGCTACGACGATTTTCGTCGGATGCATTCTTAGCGTTCTCTCTGACCAGCTGTGTGATGTTTACATGAACATCAAAAATGCTGTTGAACTGTGGGAGGCACTCGAACATAAGTACGGTGCTGCAGATGCTGGGCACGAGCTGTATGTGATGGAGAAGTACCACGACTTCAAAATGGTTGAAAACCGTTCGGTCGTGGAACAAGCTCATGAGTTCCAACTTATTGTGAGGGAACTCGAACAGCTCGGGCATGCTTTGCCTGACAAGTTTGTGGCCGGTGGCATTATTGCCAAGTTGCCTTCGTCTTGGAGGAACTTTGCCACAGCTCTTAAACATAAAAGAGAAGATCTCGTTGAGGATCCGTTGGCTGGTCTTGATGTTGAAGAGAAGGCTCGGGAAAGGATGCTCCACCCAAAGCACCCGAACAATGTCTAGCGCCAATGTGATGCAAAAGCATGCCGGCAAAAACAAGCGTAAGGCTGTCCGTGACTACTCAATTCAAGAAAAAGAAGATGAACATGGATGAGATTGTGTGCTATGTCTCGCGGTGAGAATGGGCACATCGCCAAGAAGTGCAAGAACCGCAAGGGCAAGAAGAATCAGCAGGGGCGAAATCTGCCAACGTGACTATTGGCGATCCTAACGGATCCGGGTACGGTAATTCTTTACCTAGTGTATTTTCTCGTATTTCAATCTAATGATTGGTGGATAGATACAGTGCCAATATTCATGTTTGTACGATATCTCTATGTTTTCTTCCTACCAGTCGCACGAGGTTCAACCGTCATGATGGGGAACGGCTCGCATGCTTCGTTCTTGGTATTGGTTCGGTCGATCCGAAGTTCACTTCGGGAAAGATCGTGCGGCTCAAGAACGTGCAAAAGATGCGCCCTCAATAAAGAAGAACCTCGTTAGTGGATCCCTCTTGTGTCGAGATAAATTCAAGCTGGTATTTGAGTCGAATAAAGTAGTCATTTCGAGGTTTGGCCAATTCATTGGCAAAGGCTATGACAGCGGAGGCTTGTTCCGCTTTTCACTCTCCGATTTCTGTAATAAAGTTGTGAACCATGTGTGTGATTCAAACAATTCGGTAGGTGATATATGGCATTCACGTTTGTGTCACATTAATTTTGGTTGTATGTCGCGTTTATCCAAGTATGAGTTTAATTCCGAATTTTACTACCGTCAAAGGCTCTAAATGTCAAGCATGTGTGCAAGCAAAGCAACCTCGTAAGCCACATAAGGCTATAGACGGGAGGTGCACGACAAGCAGTGTTAGAGCTCATACATTCGATCTTTGTGAAATGAATGGTGTGTTGACAAAAGGAGGAAAAAGATATTTTATGACTCGTAATTGATGATGCAACTAAATATTGCTATGTGTTCCTTCTAAAAACTAAAGATGAGGCGTTCGAATGTTTTAAGACTTATAAAGCCGAGGTAGAAAATCAATTGGAAAAGAAAATCAAGCGTGTTAGGTCCGATCGCGGTGGTGAGTATTTTTCCAATGAGTTCGATCTTTTTCTGAAGGCGGAGAATGGAATAATTCATGAACGGACACCTCCATATTCGCCCCAATCCAATGGTGTTGCCGAGAGAAAGAACCGGACGTTAATGGACTTGGTGAATGCCATGTTAGGAACGTCCGGTATGGCTATGTCATGGTGGGGGGAGGCTGTTTTAACAGCATGTCATGTTCTAAATAGAGTTCCAACTAAAAATAGTGATATTACTCCGTATGAAGGATGGAAAGGTAGGAAGCCATCACTCCATTACTTGCGTACGTGGGGCTGTTTGGCCATGGTCAGTGTACCAATTAATAAGAAACGCAAGCTCGGACCAAAGACCGTTGATTGTATCTTTTTGGGTTATGCGTACCACAGCACTGCATATAAGTTCTTAGTGATAAAATCTGAATCGCCTGAGGTTATAGTTGGCTCACTTTTGGAGTCACGGGATGTTACCTTCTTTGAGAACATTTTCCCGATGAATGTTGATCATTCTGTACCGAGTTCGTCTAATGAAGTTATTCCTGAACCCACACCCTCTTTTGAGACAAATGTAAGCCCACTTGGAAATGAAGAGGATGACAGTGTTGTAGCTCCTAGAAGGAGTAAGAGACAAAGGGTTGCAAAATCCTTTGGTGATGACTTCACTGTGTATCTCATAGATGATACTCCCACGACCATTGCAGAAGCATATGCATCACCAGATGCAGAATCGGAAGGATGCGGTCCGTAGTGAGATGGACTCCATCACCGCAAATGGCACATGGGAAGTAGTAGACAAACCAAGTGGGTTGCAAGCCGATTGGCTGCAAATGGGTATTTAAGAAGAAGCTTAGGCCCGATGGTACTATTGAAAAGTACAAGGCAAGGCTTGTTGCTAAAGGGTTTACACAAAAGGAAGACGAGGATTACTTTGATACCTACTCACCCGTTGCCGATTAACTACTATCCGAGTGCTATTATCCTTGGTCGCTTCCCATGGTCTTCTTGTCCACAGATGGACGTGAAGACGGCTTTCCTTAATGGAGAGTTAGAGGAAGAGATATATATGAATCAGCCCGATGGATTTATAGCACAAGGACAAGAGGGCAAGGTGTGTAAGTTACTCAAATCCTTGTATGGCCTAAAGCGGGCACCAAAGCAAAGTGGCATGAGAAGTTCGAAAAGACTTTAACTTCGGGTTTGCAATAAATGAGGCCAACACTTGTGTGTACTACCGTTATGGTGGGGGCAAAGGAGTAATCCCGTGTTTGTATGTGGACGACATACTAATTTTTGGGACTAGTATCGATGAGATTAATGACGTAAAGTCATTCTTATCCCAAAATTTTGACATGAAGGATTTGGGAGAAGCCGATGTGATCCTCAATATTAAACTTAATAAGGGTGAGAATGGGATTACTCTTTTGCGGTCTCACTATGTGGAAAAGGTTTTGAACCGTTTTGGTTATATGGATTGCAAACCCGCTCCAACACCCTATGACCCTAGCCTAATACTTCGAAAGAATAAAAGGCTAGGGAAGGATCATCTCGAGATACTCTCAAATTATTGGCTCATTGATGTACTTAGCTAGCGCAACCCGGCTCGATATCTCATTTGCCGAAGCAAGCCGAGTAGATTTTCCTCTAATCCAGAACCGATCATTGGCAAGGTATTGATCGAGTAATGCGCTATCTAAAAGGCACAATGAGTTATGGAATTCACTATTCGTGGTACCCTGGGGTACTAGAAGGATATAGTGATTCAAATTGGATCACGTAAGCCGATGAGCTTAAGGCCACAAGTGGATACATATTCACTTTGAGTGGTGGTCTTTGTCTCTTGGAGGTCTTGTAAGCGAGACAATACTTACAAAATCTACAATGGAGGCAGAGCTTACGGCTCGGATACAGCCTCTTACCGAGGCCGAATGGTTAAGAGAGATGTTGATGGACTTACCTATAGTTGAGAAACCAATTCCTGCTATTCTCATAAATTGTGATAATCAAACCGTGATCACAAAGGTGAAGAATAGTCGGGATAATGGAAAGAAGTCCAGCAAACATATAAAGCGTAGACCGAAGTCTCGTCGGGAAATTAAGGAGCTCCGGAGTAATAGCCGTGGACTACATCCAGAGACGCCTAAGAACCGGCGAGATCCCTTTACAAAGGGACTATCACGCACCGTGATTGACAATGCATCGAAGGAGATGGGATTGAGACCCATGTGAGTTAATCTCGCCGGTAACCCAACCTATGTGATCGGAGATCCCGTGAATTAGGATCTCGGGAAGAACAAGCTTATGATTAACGGGAGAGTACAATCTTTTCCTTTAACCCACTCCGTTGGAGATGCGGTACTCTCATTTCGTAAGGCGCAGTTGACTTTGTCTTAATGTGTTCTCGAGGCTTCATAGCGAGATACTTGTCCTACGAGTATCCCCGTAAGAACACACCTATGTGAGCCCAACCGTTAGTCGCGGTTTATAAGAATTGGGTATTCTTTAAAAGCTCATGAAGTGAGTTAGGAGTACGACTTATACGCTCCACTCGCGGGGATGGCTATGGCAGCCTAGTATCGATCAAGACTTCAAGTGAAGCTCATTCGCACCAAACCGCCAATTCAAGGCTTAGTCCATTGCGCGAGCCTTGCGGATGAGCCTATCTTGTTCTTCTAGGTGGATGTTCAACCTTAACCGGTCTCCACTGAATAGCTGGTATATTAACAGTACTGTGGTACAGGGAGTATGACTCGCGTGCCCTTGGGATGTGGTGGGGGATTGTTAGAAGTTTTGGGCCATGGGTCAAACAATTCCAAATAAATCCCAAAGGCCCACTCACACATGCATGTATATGAGGTATGGTGGGGGACTTTAGTCCCACATTGCTACTCCAAGTGGAGTGAGGCCAACTTAAATAGTTGAGCTATCTCTTGCTTGTTGAAGCTATGGATGAGGAGAGGAAAAGGAAGCACCACACGCGCGCGCGCTCTCGCCGCCTCGCCTCGCCGGGCCGGGCCGGGCCGGGCGGGGCCGGGCGTGGCGTGGCGAAGGGCGCACACGCACGACATGCGCGTGAATGGCCCGGCGATTTCCCGCCTCCGACCTTGCGGGTGCGCGGCTTCCTTTTGCCACTCGATATTTTTTTGCATGCATGGAGAAAATTGCGCTGGCCTATTTGGTAAGCAATTATTCTCGTGTTATGGTAAGTGCACAAACGGCAGGTTAATTACCATAACGCCGTGATTACGCGGCTAATCGGTTTCCTTTGTTAGCTGCGACGCGTGTATAAATAAGGGGCGAGACGTCGTCCTCGTAGTTTGTCGTGCCGCGCCGTCTTCCCCATCCCGTCGCCGACGTGCCATCGGTGCCGGGAGAGCAGCTCCGGCCCGCGTCTCCTCGCGTCCCGCACGGGGTAGGGGACGTATCGGTTTTTGGGAAGCGCCGTCGCGATCGCTCGCTGGACGTCTTCTTCCTCTACGCCGCCGATCCGGATCTGCGTCAACGGCCCGCTTCGTCTTCGTCTTCGCTGCGCGCCGACATCCCCGCCGTAAGGATGTCTCTTGTTTCGTTGTTGTTCGTCTTCGTCTCTCTTTTGTTGATAGCACTAGATTCAGCGGCTTTGCCTCGATCGTAGTGTCTTTGTTGTTAGATCACCTACATGTTGTTGGTCTTTTCCGTTTGTCGGAATTAATTTATGCATCGCTAAATTGCTTTTATTTCCAACAATCCAAAAACCCGATAGGCATTTAGCGATGACTAAGGGATATACCGACGCGATGAAACCGGAGAAATTCACCGGTGTGAATTTTAAGAGATGGCGACGAGGGCCCAGCTTGTGGCTCACGGCTATGGGTGTATTTTGGGTCGTCGGTACTCCTCCCGCACTACCTCTCCCATCGGAGAAAGAGGTGCAGGAGTTTACCGCGGCTACGACGATTTTCGTCGGATGCATTCTTAGCGTTCTCTCGACCACTTGTGTGATGTTTACATGAACATCAAAAATGCTTGTTGAACCGTGGGAGGCACTCGAACATAAGTACGGTGCTTTGCCAGATGCCGGGCACGAGCCGTATGTGATGGAGAAGTACCACGACTTCAAAATGGTTGAAAACCGTTCGGTCGTGGAACAAGCTCATGAGTTCCAACTTATTGTGAGGGAACTCGAACAGCTCGGGCATGCTTTGCCTGACAAGTTTGTGGCCGGTGGCATTATTGCCAAGTTGCCTTCGTCTTGGAGGAACTTTGCCACAGCTCTTAAACATAAAAGACAAGATCTCGTTGAGGATCCGTTGGCCGGTCTTGATGTTGAAGAGAAGGCTCGGGGAAAGGATGCTCCACCCAAAGCACCCGACAGCCTAGCGCCAATGTGATGCAAAGCATGCCGGCAAAAACAAGCGAAAGGCTGTCCCGGACTACTCAATTCAAGAAAAAGAAGATGAACATGGATGAGATTGTGTGCTATGTCTCTGCGGTGAGAATGGGCACATCGCCAAGAAGTGCAAGAACCGCAAGGGCAAGAAGAATCGCGGGGCGAAATCTGCCAACGTGACTATTGGCGATCCTAACGGATCCGGGGTACGGTAATTCTTTACCTAGTGTATTTTCTCGTATTTCAATCTAATGATTGGTGGATAGATACAGGTGCCAATATTCATGTTTGTACCGATATCTCCATGTTTTCTTCCTACCAGTCGCACGAGGTTCAACCGTCATGATGGGAAACGGCTCGCATGCTTCGTTCTTGGTATTGGTTCGGTCGATCGAAGTTCACTTCGGGAAAGATCGTGCGGCTCAAGAACGTGCAAAGCATGCACCCTCAATAAAGAAGAACCTCGTTAGTGGATCCCTCTTGTGTCGAGATGGATTCAAGCTGGTATTTGAGTCGAATAAAGTAGTCATTTCGAGGTTTGGCCAATTCATTGGCAAAGGCTATGACAAGCGGAGGCTTGTTCCGCTTTTCACTCTCCGATTTCGTAATAAAGTTGTGAACCATGTGTGTGATTCAAACAATTCGGTAGGTGATATATGGCATTCACGTTTGTGTCACATTAATTTTGGTTGTATGTCGCGTTTATCCAAAAGTATGAGTTTAATTCCGAATTTTACTACCGTCAAAGGCTCTAAATGTCAAGCATGTGTGCAAGCAAAGCAACCTCGTAAGCCACATAAGGCTATAGACGGGAGGTGCACGACAGGTGTTAGAGCTCATACATTCAGATCTTTGTGAAATGAATGGTGTGTTGACAAAAGGAGGAAAAAGATATTTTATGACTGTAATTGATGATGCAACTAAATATTGCTATGTGTTCCTTCTAAAAACTAAAGATGAGGCGTTCGAATGTTTTAAGACTTATAAAGCCGAGGTAGAAAATCAATTGGAAAAGAAAATCAAGCGTGTTAGGTCCGATCGCGGTGGTGAGTATTTTTCCAATGAGTTCGATCTTTTCGTGCGGAGAATGGAATAATTCATGAACGGACACCTCCATATTCGCCCCAATCCAATGGTGTTGCCGAGAGAAAGAACCGGACGTTAATGGACTTGGTGAATGCCATGTTAGGAACGTCCGGTATGGCTATGTCATGGTGGGGGAGGCTGTTTTAACAAAGCATGTCATGTTCTAAATAGAGTTCCAACTAAAAATAGTGATATTACTCCGTATGAAGGATGGAAAGGTAGGAAGCCATCACTCCATTACTTGCGTACGTGGGGCTGTTTGGCCATGGTCAAGTGTACCAATTAATAAGAAACGCAAGCTCGGACCAAAGACCGTTGATTGTATCTTTTTGGGTTATGCGTACCACAAAGACCGCATATAAGTTCTTAGTGATAAAATCTGAATCGCCCGAGGTTATAGTTGGCTCACTTTTGGAGTCACGGGATGTTACCTTCTTTGAGAACATTTTCCCGATGAATGTTGATCATTGCCGTACCGAGTTCGTCTAATGAAGTTATTCCCGAACCCACACCCTCTTTTGAGACAAATGTAAGCCCACTTGGAAATGAAGAGGATGACGGTGTTGTAGCTCCTAGAAGGAGTAAGAGACAAAGGGTTGCAAAATCCTTTGGTGATGACTTCACTTTGTGTATCTCATAGATGATACTCCCACGACCATTGCGAAGCATATGCATCACGGATGCGAGAATCACGGAAGGATGCGTCCGTAGTGAGATGGACTCCATCACTGCAAATGGCACATGGGAAGTAGTAGACAAACCAGTGGGTTGCAAGCCGATTGGCTGCAAATGGGTATTTAAGAAGAAGCTTAGGCCTGATGGTACTATTGAAAAGTACAAGGCAAGGCTTGTTGCTAAAGGGTTTACACAAAAGGAAGACGAGGATTACTTTGATACCTACTCACCTGTTGCCAGATTAACTACTATCCGAGTGCTATTATCCTTGGCTGCTTCCCATGGTCTTCTTGTCCACCAGATGGACGTGAAGACGGCTTTCCTTAATGGAGAGTTAGAGGAAGAGATATATATGAATCAGCCCGATGGATTTATAGCACAAGGACAAGAGGGCAAGTTGTGTAAGTTACTCAAATCCTTGTATGGCCTAAAGCAGGCACCAAAGCAGTGGCATGAGAAGTTCGAAAAGACTTTAACTTCTGCTGGGTTTGCAATAAATGAGGCCAACACTTGTGTGTACTACCGTTATGGTGGGGGCAAAGGAGTAATCCTGTGTTTGTATGTGGACGACATACTAATTTTTGGGACTAGTATCGATGAGATTAATGACGTAAAGTCATTCTTATCCCAAAATTTTGACATGAAGGATTTGGGAGAAGCCGATGTGATCCTCAATATTAAACTTAATAAGGGTGAGAATGGGATTACTCTTTTGCAGTCTCACTATGTGGAAAAGGTTTTGAACCGTTTTGGTTATATGGATTGCAAACCTGCTCCAACACCCTATGACCCTAGCCTAATACTTCGAAAGAATAAAAGGCTAGGGAAGGATCATCTGAGATACTCTCAAATTATTGGCTCATTGATGTACTTAGCTAGCGCAACCCGGCCTGATATCTCATTTGCTGTAAGCAAGCTGAGTAGATTTTCCTCTAATCCAGGAACCGATCATTGGCAAGGTATTGATCGAGTAATGCGCTATCTAAAAGGCACAATGAGTTATGGAATTCACTATTCGGGGTACCCGGGGTACTAGAAGGATATAGTGATTCAAATTGGATCACGTAAGCCGATGAGCTTAAGGCCACAAGTGGATACATATTCACTTTGAGTGGTGGTGCTGTCTCTTGGAGGTCTTGTAAGCAGACAATACTTACAAAATCTACAATGGAGGCAGAGCTTACGGCTCTGGATACAGCCTCTACTGAGGCTGAATGGTTAAGAGAGATGTTGATGGACTTACCTATAGTTGAGAAACCAATTCCTGCTATTCTCATAAATTGTGATAATCAAACTGTGATCACAAAGGTGAAGAATAGTCAGGATAATGGAAAGAAGTCCAGCAAACATATAAAGCGTAGACTGAAGTCTGTCAGGAAATTAAGGAGCTCCGGAGTAATAGCTGTGGACTACATCCAGACAGCTAAGAACCTGGCAGATCCCTTTACAAAGGGACTATCACGCACCGTGATTGACAATGCATCGAAGGAGATGGGATTGAGACCCATGTGAGTTAATCTCAGCGGTAACCCAACCTATGTGATCGGAGATCCCGTGAATTAGGATCTGGGAAGAACAAGCTTATGATTAATGGGAGAGTACAATCTTTTCCTTTAACCCACTCCGTTGGAGATGCAGTACTCTCATTTCTGTAAGGCAGGTTGACTTTGTCTTAATGTGTTCTGAGGCTTCATAGCGAGATACTGTCCTACAGAGTATCCCCGTAAGAACACACCTATGTGAGCCCAACTGTTAGTCGCGGTTTATAAGAATTGGGTATTCTTTAAAAGCTCATGAAGTGAGTTAGGAGTACGACTTATACGCTCCACTCGCGGGGATGGCTATGGCAGCCTAGTATCAGTCAAGACTTCAAGTGAAGCTCATTCGCACCAAACTGCCAATTCAAGGCTTAGTCCATTGCGCAGTTGCGGATGAGCCTATCTTGTTCTTCTAGGTGGATGTTCAACCTTAACCGGTCTCCACCGAATATTGGTATATTAACAAGATGCGTGGTACGGGGAGTATGACTCGCGTGCCCTTGGGATGTGGTGGGGGATTGTTAGAAGTTTTGGGCCATGGGTCAAACAATTCCAAATAAATCCCAAAGGCCCACTCACACATGCATGTATATGAGGTATGGTGGGGGACTTTAGTCCCACATTGCTACTCCAAGTGGAGTGAGGCCAACTTAAATAGTTGAGCTATCTCTTGCTTGTTGAAGCTATGGATGAGGAGAGGAAAAGGAAGCACCACACGCGCGCACGCGCTCGCTCGCCTCGCCTCGCCGGGCCGGGCCGGGCCGGGCGGGGCGGGGCGTGGCGTGGCGAAGGGCGCACACGCACGACATGCGCGTGAATGGCCCGGCGATTTCCCGCCTCCGACCTTGCGGGTGCGCGGCTTCCTTTTGCCACTCGATATTTTTTTTTGCATGCATGGAGAAAATTGCGCTGGCCTATTTGGTAAGCAATTATTCTCGTGTTATGGTAAGTGCACAAACGGCAGGTTAATTACCATAACGCCGTGATTACGCGGCTAATCGGTTTCCTTTGTTAGCCGCGACGCGTGTATAAATAAGGGGCGAGACGTCGTCCTCGTAGTGCCTTTGCGCCGCCGTCTTCCCCATCCCGTCGCCGACGTGCCATCGGTGCCGGAGAGCGAGGCTCCGAAGCCCGCGTCTCCTCGCGTCCCCGCACGGGGTAGGGACGTATCGGGTTTTGGGAAGCCGTCGCGCGCTCGCCGGACGTCTTCTTCCTCTACGCCGCCGATCCGGATCTGCGTCAACGGTCCGCTTCGTCTTCGTCTTCGCGCCGACATCCCGCTGTAAGGATGTCTCTTGTTTCGTTGTTGTTCGTCTTCGTCTCTCTTTTGTTGATAGCACTAGATTCGGCGGCTTTGCCTCGGATCGTAGTGTCTTTGTTGTTAGATCACCTACATGTTGTTGGTCTTTTCCGTTTGTCGGAATTAATTTATGCATCGCTAAATTGCTTTTATTTCCAACAATCCAAAAACCCGATAGGCATTTAGCGATGACTAAGGGATATACCGACGCGATGAAACCGGAGAAATTCACCGGTGTGAATTTTAAGAGATGGCGACGAGGGCCCAGTTGTGGCTCACGGCTATGGGTGTATTTTGGGTCGTCGGTACTCCTCCCGCACTACCTCTCCCATCGGAGAAAGAGGTGCAGGAGTTTACCGCGGCTACGACGATTTTCGTCGGATGCATTCTTAGCGTTCTCCGACCGGTGTGTGATGTTTACATGAACATCAAAAATGCCGTTGAACCGTGGGAGGCACTCGAACATAAGTACGGTCTGCAGATCGGGCACGAGCTGTATGTGATGGAGAAGTACCACGACTTCAAAATGGTTGAAAACCGTTCGGTCGTGGAACAAGCTCATGAGTTCCAACTTATTGTGAGGGAACTCGAACAGCTCGGGCATGCTTTGCCTGACAAGTTTGTGGCCGGTGGCATTATTGCCAAGTTGCCTTCGTCTTGGAGGAACTTTGCCACAGCTCTTAAACATAAAAGACAGAAGATCTCTGTTGAGGATCCGTTGGTGGTCTTGATGTTGAAGAGAAGGCTCGGGAAAGGATGCTCCACCCAAAGCACCGAACAGTCTAGCGCCAATGTGATGCAAAGCATCCGGCAAAAACAAGCGTAAGGCTGTCCGGACTACTCAATTCAAGAAAAAGAAGATGAACATGGATGAGATTGTGTGCTATGTGTCTGCGGTGAGAATGGGCACATCGCCAAGAAGTGCAAGAACCGCAAGGGCAAGAAGAATCAGCGGGCGAAATCTGCCAACGTGACTATTGGCGATCCTAACGGATCCGGGGTACGGTAATTCTTTACCTAGTGTATTTTCTGTATTTCAATCTAATGATTGGTGGATAGATACAGGTGCCAATATTCATGTTTGTACTGATATCTCCATGTTTTCTTCCTACCAGGTCGCACGAGGTTCAACCGTCATGATGGGAAACGGCTCGCATGCTTCTGTTCTTGGTATTGGTTCGGTCGATCTGAAGTTCACTTCGGGAAAGATCGTGCGGCTCAAGAACGTGCAGCATGCACCCTCAATAAAGAAGAACCTCGTTAGTGGATCCCTCTTGTGTCGAGATGGATTCAAGCTGGTATTTGAGTCGAATAAAGTAGTCATTTCGAGGTTTGGCCAATTCATTGGCAAAGGCTATGACAAGCGGAGGCTTGTTCCGCTTTTCACTCTCCGATTTCGTAATAAAGTTGTGAACCATGTGTGTGATTCAAACAATTCGGTAGGTGATATATGGCATTCACGTTTGTGTCACATTAATTTTGGTTGTATGTCGCGTTTATCCGTATGAGTTTAATTCCGAATTTTACTACCGTCAAAGGCTCTAAATGTCAAGCATGTGTGCAAGCAAAGCAACCTCGTAAGCCACATAAGGCTATAGACGGGAGGTGCACGACGGTGTTAGAGCTCATACATTCAGATCTTTGTGAAATGAATGGTGTGTTGACAAAAGGAGGAAAAAGATATTTTATGATCGTAATTGATGATGCAACTAAATATTGCTATGTGTTCCTTCTAAAAACTAAAGATGAGGCGTTCGAATGTTTTAAGACTTATAAAGCCGAGGTAGAAAATCAATTGGAAAAGAAAATCAAGCGTGTTAGGTCCGATCGCGGTGGTGAGTATTTTTCCAATGAGTTCGATCTTTTTCGTGCGGAGAATGGAATAATTCATGAACGGACACCTCCATATTCGCCCCAATCCAATGGTGTTGCCGAGAGAAAGAACCGGACGTTAATGGACTTGGTGAATGCCATGTTAGGAACGTCCGGTATGGCTATGTCATGGTGGGGGAGGCTGTTTTAACAGCATGTCATGTTCTAAATAGAGTTCCAACTAAAAATAGTGATATTACTCCGTATGAAGGATGGAAAGGTAGGAAGCCATCACTCCATTACTTGCGTACGTGGGGCTGTTTGGCCATGGTCAAAGTGTACCAATTAATAAGAAACGCAAGCTCGGACCAAAGACCGTTGATTGTATCTTTTTGGGTTATGCGTACCACAAAGACCGCATATAAGTTCTTAGTGATAAAATCTGAATCGCTTTGAGGTTATAGTTGGCTCACTTTTGGAGTCACGGGATGTTACCTTCTTTGAGAACATTTTCCCGATGAATGTTGATCATTCCCGTACCGAGTTCGTCTAATGAAGTTATTCCCGAACCCACACCCTCTTTTGAGACAAATGTAAGCCCACTTGGAAATGAAGAGGATGACAGTGTTGTAGCTCCTAGAAGGAGTAAGAGACAAAGGGTTGCAAAATCCTTTGGTGATGACTTCACTGTGTATCTCATAGATGATACTCCCACGACCATTGCAGAAGCATATGCATCACCAGATGCAGAATACTGGAAGGATGCAGTCCGTAGTGAGATGGACTCCATCACTGCAAATGGCACATGGGAAGTAGTAGACAAACCAGTGGGTTGCAAGCCGATTGGCTGCAAATGGGTATTTAAGAAGAAGCTTAGGCCTGATGGTACTATTGAAAAGTACAAGGCAAGGCTTGTTGCTAAAGGGTTTACACAAAAGGAAGACGAGGATTACTTTGATACCTACTCACCTGTTGCCAGATTAACTACTATCCGAGTGCTATTATCCTTGGCTGCTTCCCATGGTCTTCTTGTCCACCAGATGGACGTGAAGACGGCTTTCCTTAATGGAGAGTTAGAGGAAGAGATATATATGAATCAGCCCGATGGATTTATAGCACAAGGACAAGAGGGCAAGTTGTGTAAGTTACTCAAATCCTTGTATGGCCTAAAGCGAGGCACCAAAGCGGTGGCATGAGAAGTTCGAAAAGACTTTAACTTCTGCCGGGTTTGCAATAAATGAGGCCAACACTTGTGTGTACTACCGTTATGGTGGGGGCAAAGGAGTAATCCGTGTTTGTATGTGGACGACATACTAATTTTTGGGACTAGTATCGATGAGATTAATGACGTAAAGTCATTCTTATCCCAAAATTTTGACATGAAGGATTTGGGAGAAGCCGATGTGATCCTCAATATTAAACTTAATAAGGGTGAGAATGGGATTACTCTTTTGCAGTCTCACTATGTGGAAAAGGTTTTGAACCGTTTTGGTTATATGGATTGCAAACCTGCTCCAACACCCTATGACCCTAGCCTAATACTTCGAAAGAATAAAAGGCTAGGGAAGGATCATACGAGATACTCTCAAATTATTGGCTCATTGATGTACTTAGCTAGCGCAACCCGGCTCGATATCTCATTTGTCTGTAAGCAAGCCGAGTAGATTTTCCTCTAATCCAGAACCGATCATTGGCAAGGTATTGATCGAGTAATGCGCTATCTAAAAGGCACAATGAGTTATGGAATTCACTATTCAGGGTACCTGTGGGTACTAGAAGGATATAGTGATTCAAATTGGATCACGTAAGTGATGAGCTTAAGGCCACAAGTGGATACATATTCACTTTGAGTGGTGGTGCTGTCTCTTGGAGGTCTTGTAAGTAGACAATACTTACAAAATCTACAATGGAGGCAGAGCTTACGGCTCTGGATACAGCCTCTACTGAGGCTGAATGGTTAAGAGAGATGTTGATGGACTTACCTATAGTTGAGAAACCAATTCCCGCTATTCTCATAAATTGTGATAATCAAACCGTGATCACAAAGGTGAAGAATAGTCGGGATAATGGAAAGAAGTCCAAACAAACATATAAAGCGTAGGCGAAGTCTCGTCGGGAAATTAAGGAGCTCCGGAGTAATAGCTGTGGACTACATCCAGACAGCTAAGAACCTGGCAGATCCCTTTACAAAGGGACTATCACGCACCGTGATTGACAATGCATCGAAGGAGATGGGATTGAGACCCATGTGAGTTAATCTCAGCGGTAACCCAACCTATGTGATCGGAGATCCCGTGAATTAGGATCTGGGAAGAACAAGCTTATGATTAACGGGAGAGTACAATCTTTTCCTTTAACCCACTCCGTTGGAGATGCAGTACTCTCATTTACGTAAGGCGGAGTTGACTTTGTCTTAATGTGTTACGAGGCTTCATAGCGAGATACTTGTCCTACGAGTATCCCCGTAAGAACACACCTATGTGAGCCCAACTGTTAGTCGTGGTTTATAAGAATTGGGTATTCTTTAAAAGCTCATGAAGTGAGTTAGGAGTACGACTTATACGCTCCACTCGCGGGGATGGCTATGGCAGCCTAGTATCAGTCAAGACTTCAAGTGAAGCTCATTCGCACCAAACTGCCAATTCAAGGCTTAGTCCATTGCGCAGTTGCGGATGAGCCTATCTTGTTCTTCTAGGTGGATGTTCAACCTTAACCGGTCTCCACTGAATAGCTGGTATATTAACAGTACTGTGGTACAGGGAGTATGACTCGCGTGCCCTTGGGATGTGGTGGGGGATTGTTAGAAGTTTTGGGCCATGGGCCAAACAATTCCAAATAAATCCCAAAGGCCCACTCACACATGCATGTATATGAGGTATGGTGGGGGACTTTAGTCCCACATTGCTACTCCAAGTGGAGTGAGGCCAGCTTAAATAGTTGAGCTATCTCTTGCTTGTTGAAGCTATGGATGAGGAGAGTAAAAGGAAGCACCACACGCGCGCGCGCGCTCGCTCGCCTCGCCTCGCCTCGCCTCGCCTCGCCGGGCGGGGCGGGGCGGGGCGGGGCGTGGCGTGGCGTGGCGTGGCGAAGGGCGCGCACGCACGACATGCGCGTGAATGGCCCGGCGATTTCCCGCCTCCGACCTTGCGGGTGCGCGGCTTCCTTTTGCCACTCGATATTTTTTTTTTTGCATGCATGGAGAAAATTGCGCTGGCCTATTTGGTAAGCAATTATTCTCGTGTTATGGTAAGTGCACAAACGGCAGGTTAATTACCATAACGGTGTGATTACGCGGCTAATCGGTTTCCTTTGTTAGCTGCGACGCGTGTATAAATAAGGGGCGAGACGTCGTCCTCAGTAGTGCTGTGCTGCCGCCGTCTTCCCCATCCCGTCGCCGACGTGCCATCGGTGCCGGGAGAGCAGGCTCCGAAGCCCGCGTCTCCTCGCGTCCCTGCACGGGGTAGGGGACGTATCAGGTTTTTGGGAAGCGCCGTCGCGACTGCTCGCTGGACGTCTTCTTCCCTCTACGCCGCCGATCCGGATCTGCGTCAACGGTCTGCTTCGTCTTCGTCTTCGCCTGCGCGCCGACATCCCCGCTGTAAGGATGTCTCTTGTTTCGTTGTTGTTCGTCTTCGTCTCTCTTTTGTTGATAGCACTAGATTCAGCGGCTTTGCCTCAGATCGTAGTGCTGTTGTTAGATCACCTACATGTTGTTGGTCTTTTCCTGTTTGTCGGAATTAATTTATGCATCGCTAAATTGCTTTTATTTCCAACAGGTCTAGGATGGTGTAGCGAGCAGCGGGCAAGGGACGCGCCGGAGCCTTGTGCTAAGGTACGAGTACGGTGGCGAGCACGCAATGGCGACGGCCGAGCGTCCTGCTAAGCTTGCCTGCTAGCCCTCGCTGGTGGCTGCAACGCTACAAACAATAGGCGGTGCGTGCCATTCGTTCGACAGAATGCGGAGACAGGTGGAGAATGGAGATTGGGGGAGTTGGAGTGGTGCCGGGTCGTCGTCATCTAAACAGCAGCGGATGCGCCGGTCACCACGCGCCACTACTCCACTCCACGGCACCTCGGCATCTTCCCCGATATTTCCTTGGCTACTCTTCAGTACGCGTTCTCAGCTCAGCGTCTCTCCACACACTTGACAAAGAGTTTTGAGTTGGTCGTCCAGGTTCCCAATTTCCCGTCATCCTCATGTCCTGTCACCGGTCATGGTGGGCAGTTGATTACTTCACAAGAAAGCACCACATTCACAAGCAGGCGATCCTGTAAGCTCTTGTAGGTGTGCGTGCATAGCAGATTGGCAGAGAGGAGAAAAGGAAGGCAGCAACTGGAGATAGCACGAGCAAAGGCAGCAGATCCCCGAGCTCCTGGTATTTTACTTAGCATCCAGTTCCATTGTGTTTCTTGCTCCAGTAGCTACGTTTATCCATTAGAGCAAGGGTTCGTCCCTTATTGCACATGTTGCATTAGATCAAGAGTTAGCACAAGGAGTACGAGCTAACGAGCATGTGGAGCTCCAGTTTTTGCACATTATTTTTAACTAAGAATATTGCACCTTGTTGTTTTGTTTGTTGCTCCTGCTAAGTTCGTCCGATCCATATGTACTCTGCTTTGAACTGAGGGCTGAATCCTCTTAATACTAAACTAAGAGCTCAATCCTCTTAATACTAAATTGAGGGCTGAATCCTCTTAAGTCATGAATCATAACAGCAGATCTGAGTCTAGGTCGCCTGTTCCATTGTCTTTTGCTCGGCTACTTTTATCCATTTCTTCTTCAACAACATAGCTCTAGAATTTCTGCTTTTCAATGCAATTATTTTCAGAAAAAAAAAAATTGGTGATTGTTCTGCCCATGGTCAGGTACTGAAGGCTGGAAACTAACAAGTCATACATCATTAGTACAATACGTGATTGCTGTCGGTTCTCCTGAGCTAGATGCTATGGTATTTTCGCTGCGTATGATGTAAGGAGCAAGGCAAGTTCAGTTTGTTTCCAAAGGAGCCCTGCTGCAACCCAACACCAAAGTATAAAGAGCTACTGCAAGAGCACCTGTTTTCCTAGGTCAGATATCAATACCATCAACCACAGTTTCGTACAAGGCCATAAAAACATTATCTGTATCATCGATAAATGATGTCAGTGGGTAGACAAAGAATGAAACACAATCGAATTAATTGCATGCTTCAAAGGCCATATTTTAGCATTGCTCTTCTTTTTTTTTCTTTTTCTTTCTACTTTGTCAAGAGTAGCTGCTAATTTGACAATGTAATTTGTAGGAAATTTTGGTGAAAAATACGTTCCTGAACTACACTCAGTTATGGAAGCTGCTGCAGTATCTGCTGTGGTATCTATGACGTTGAAGGTTGTAGGCAATAAATTAGGTCCACTGCTAGTAAAAAAGTACAGCAACATTGTGGGTGTGAAAACAGATCTTCGTGAGCTCAGGGATCAAGTTGAAGATATCAACAATTGGTTGGAGACAAGAGATGAGGCTATTTGGAATGATTGTGATCCATCATTTAATTGGCTCAAGAGGATGAAAGATGTTGCTTATGATGTTGATGATGTTGTTGATGAGTTCCAGCTGAAGGCGGAGAAACATGAAGCTGCTGATGGTGATGGTCTTATGTCCAAATATATGTTCACAAAACCAAAATCGTTTATTTTGGAATGCAAGATAGCTAGCAAGATTAAGACAATCAGGAAAAGATTTGCTACCATTGTGAAGCAAAGAGCTGACTTCATTACAATAGCAAGTAGTTTACAAGTTGGTCATTCTGCTCGACATATGAACGAGACATTTGAGATGTCATCGTTGCCCATTGTGGATGTGGCATCAATACTCGGAAGAGACCAAGACAAGGATAAGATAATAACTGAACTAATAAAGTCGAATGGCCAACAGAAAAGAGCGATAATTTCAGTCATTGGGCTTGGTGGCTCTGGAAAAACCACCTTGGCTAAACTGATTTTCAGTGATATAGAGACTTTAAAGAACCATTTTGACTTTAAACTATGGGTTCATGTATCACAAGAATTTAATGTTGGAAACCTCATCAAGAAACTATTTGAAGCTGTTACCAGAGAGAAGTCTGACAAACATCCCTTGCAGCATATAAGTGAAGAAATATCAAAAAGATTGAATCGAAAGAGGTTTCTACTTGTACTAGATGACGTTTGGACTGGAGAAGAAATTGAATGGGAGCAATTTATGGTGCATCTAAAGAGTGGCGCACCAGAAAGCAAGATTTTAGTCACTACTCGCAGCAGAAGGGTTTCAGAAGCCATGGAATCAATATACATATTTGACCTACCATTCTTGTCTTTCGATGACAGCTGGCAGCTGTTCCGTCACAGCTTCGGAGCAGGTGTGACAGGATTGAGCCCTGAATTCCAAGAGGTAGGAAAAGAGATTGTGAGAAAATGTGGTGGGATGCCACTAGCAATCAAAAGTCTTGCAGGTGTCCTCCGTGGCATGGAACGAAGAATAGACGACTGGCAAGCCATGAGAGACAACAATCTATTAGATGTCCAGGGAGAACATAGAGTAGCTGCATGCTTGAGGTTGAGCTATTCACATTTGCAATATAATCTCAAACAGTGCTTTAAAATATGTTCAATATTTCCCAAAGGTCATAAGATTTATAAAGAACAACTGATTGATCTATGGATTGCTCATGATATGATCTCTATGGATTATATTGGCAACAAACACTTCCAGTCTCTTGTGCAGATATCTTTCATGCAAAATGTGGAAGAAGAAGAAGATGGGAGAGTGACATTTACAATGCATGATTTAGTTCATGATCTTGCCCAGCTCATCTTGGGTGATGAACTTTCACTCATTGTCCCAACAGAGGAAGAAAATTCCACAAAGAGTTATAGATACTTTTCTTTGGGAGAACAACCAGAAGTTATTGTCCCCAAAAATATTTTTGAAAAGGCACGTGCTGTATATATTACTAAGTGTTATGATCACATTTTTGGCGTAGCACTGGGGAAGGCAAAGCATTTGCGCAGTGTGACAGTTGGATCTCCCTATGTAACGGCACTACCCAATGCCGTATTTCAGATTGTTAATCTGAAATATCTTTCCTTGTCAAGGCTAAATTGTGAAGCACTTCCTGATGCTATTTCAGATGTTTGGAGCCTACAAGCACTTTATATAACAGATAGTCTATATCTTCTTGGGCTTCCTGAATCCATTGGTAAGCTCAAGAAGTTGAGGACACTAAATTTGTCAGGCTGTGAGTACCTAAACAGATTACCAGATTCTATTGGTGATTGTCACATGATTTCAAATATTGATCTTTGGCGTTGTACAGATCTTACAGTGCTACCAAACTCTATTGGTAGAAATAAGAAGCTGAGAGTGCTAAGGCTAGGTTGTACCAGACTTAGGAGGCTACCAAGTATCATTACGTTGGAAAATCTGGAGTGTTTGGACCTCACACGGTGTTATGAGCTGGTAGAATTACCTGAAGGCATATGGAGCTTGAAGAAGCTTGAAGTTTTGAACATAGAAGGATGTTCAATGTTTGGATCCCCACTGGTTTTAAACAGACGGGCACTTGATCGAGCACAAAATATGAACATATTTGTTGTAGAACAGGGCAAAAGATCTGCGCTAATGTTAAAACATGCATGTATAGCAGATAGGTACAATAGGGATCTATCTTTTGCACGTACTTATGTGATGGAACCAGATGATGCACAGATGACTTGCTTGAAACAAAAGAAAAACTTGCAGGGTTTGAACCTACAGGGGATGGCACATGATATGGGTGAGGTGAACAATGAATTTGTCAAAGCTGTACTTGATGATCTAGAACCGCCATCTGGAATTAAAGAACTAGGAATTCGTGGGTATTCAGGTAGGCAGTTTGCATGGTGGATGCAGAATGAAGTTGGCAGTGGAGTACATGAGCCTGCTCGCTTCCCATTTTGAGGGTGATGAATTTGTTTAATTTCCCAAACTTGAAGAATATACATGGGCTTGTGGAGCTGCCTTGTTTGGAGGAGCTTGAGCTGCAACGGATGTGTTCTCTTGAGAGCATAAGTGGAGGCCCATTTCCTTCACTGGTGAAGTTGGGGATCCATGATCTGCGTTGTTTGGGGGAGGTGTGGATGGTAGTAGAGGGGACCATGCCAGATGGAGAAAAGGGGGGAGGCTACAGCAGTTTCACACCTCAGTCGGGACAAGTCAGAGTTGGTAATTGCCTAACAGAGTTAAAGATTAGTGATTGTCCTAAGTTGGAGGTCAAGCCACACCTACCTCCATCACTGCAGCACTTCTGGCTGGGGGGCAATAAGCAGCTAATGCAGTCACCTGGCCAATGCCAGGGGTCCTCTTTGTCTCCCAGTTGTAGCCACCTGAAAGAGCTAACGCTAATAGGAGTAGGATCTAAGTATGGGTGGGAGCTGCTGCAACACTTGACAACACTTGAGTCATTGCGAATTTATAGCTTTCCAGGAGTGGAAACCGAACTGCCTGAGAGCTTGTGGAGCCTCACATCCCTCCGGTCCCTGGATATGTGCCAATGCTCTGCTATCTGCATGCTGCCTGAGTCCCTAGGGGAACTCGAGTCTCTACAAAAATTGAGAATCTCGGATTCAAAAGCCTGAGCAGCCTTCCCCAATCAATGGGCCACCTCACATCCCTCCGGGTGCTCGCATAGGCTGGTGCGACGCACTCCACCAGTTGCCTGATTGCCTCGGAGAACTCTGCTCTCTACGCAAACTCGAGATCAGAGAGTTGCCAGGGCTGACTTGCCTTCCACAATCCATCTGCCTCCTCACCACCTCTCTTCAAGAGCTCAATATCTTTGGCTGCCACAACATCAAATCCTTGCCGGAGGGGATAAAGGACCTCATGGCTTTAAAGACGTTGTGGGTGTCGCGATGCCCCGGTCTGCAGAGGCGCTACGAGGAAGGAACAGGGGAGGATTGGCACCTCATCTCCCACATCCCTGATGTCAGTTTTGTTACAGAAGATGGCAATGGATTTGACCGGATCGAGTGAGTTTGCTGTACTACTTGCACCTGTAGCTATGAGTAATCCCCTTTTTTCTTTGTGTAGATTCATTAGAGAGCCTATTTCCTAATTATTTTTATTCATTACAACCCGTTCCAGGTAATTTGCACATGTGTTCACACTTACTAATGGGAAATCTACGATTGGAATTATCTAACTACTTGCTGCCGAGGCCATTGCTGTTACTTGTTATGCCTGCATAACAACATCAACTGGATGCCAGTAAGCAAATCGTATTTTCTAGGTAATTTACTAATTTCTCTAGTTGCCTTCTACCTTTCTCTTTCCAGCACAAAATGGTCGACTCACCACTCGGACAAATCCTCAGGTTATGCCAGATGCATGTACGAGTTGGCTAATTTGAACTTTGGTTTCAGGTACACCAGGTCCACATCTGTTAGACTCAAGGAGGGCTCTGCTTTCAGGTACCCAAAAGAGCTGGTGGCATGCTCGAGCTCTGCTCTGCCACGAAGGAAACGTGTTACCTACTTACGTCCATGTTGCCTGTACCCAAGAGAGCTGCTGCAAGTTTCCTTTGGTAGTACCAGATGCCATGAAGTAAATGAATTGGAGAGCTGCAGTGTTTATTCTCCATGGGCGCATGGGGCATTCAGTAGTATTAAGTGTACGACTCTGTTTTGTCATGCAGACCCAGCGTTTCCATCAGAACATGCAGTATTTGTTTGATCTCTCGTCTACGGTACATATGAAAATTCACATTTCACTGTTTCAGAACGTCAAGCGTTTTGTTGTGGTGTCGAGTTAACATGATGGACGTGCCTGTCAGCAGTCACGGATCCTTCAGAGCCAAAAGTGCAGCTAGCTGCGAGTGATTTGAAAATGCTTGTAACTTTGTGATACAAAATTCGTGATGGAGAACATGTTGCCGAATATGTTGCCGAATCCTGCCGTGGCTCTCTTCTGAATCTCTGTTCTTCTCGAGCTGAAACAACCGCTGAGGCACACTCCAATATTTTGCACTTTGAACTGACTCTGTTGACTGTTGGTGGCTTGGTGCAGCCATGTTCTGTCGTCTGCGACGACATGACTTTGATGGGGTTTGGACATCCGACATTGTCGCGCTTGGTTGTCGGCGAACTCTGGATTCCCCGCGGTTAACCTCGTCTGTCCACAGCGCTGCCACGGCTTCTCTTCTCGTCGTCCTGAGTGCAGGCTGCAAAGAGGCGGGGACATGGTTTGATCGATCGACCCGTGCCGGCCGAAGACACGAAGGGTGTGTTTGGTTCATTGCTCTAGTCAGCCTGCATAGCTAAAGGTAGCCAGCATATAGATATCCTGGATGAGTGTATGCAAGGGCCTGCTGTTTGGTTGCCTGTGTAAAGCTGGCCTGGATGATGTTTGAGCTTGTTTGGTTGCCTGCATTAGTTGTTGGCCAGCCCAGTTAAGCCAAGTGAGGCCTTGTTTGGTTGCCTGCACAGCCTGGGTCGCTTCACCCTGCGCCAGTGACCGGTGAGCTTACCCTCCGCACTCCTATATAATCCGCGCCGGCCTTCAGTCTTCACCCCGCGCCAGTCACCGTTCTCATTCACCTCCCCCTCCCTCACCGCATCGTCTTCTCCGCTCCCCTCCTCTCCTCGACTCCGTCGCCGGCGCCGCTCCTTCACCGCGGCCATGAGCGACGCCGCCGTGTCTCAGCGCTCCATGCACTCCGCGCTGCAGCCCTGCACGGGCGGTCCTGGGTGCCCCTGCACCTCCGAGCCGTCTGCCCGCTCCTCGCCCGCGGCGTCTTCCTCGAGGAGCCGGTCGGCGTCTGGCGTAGGCGGCGGCTCTGGTGACTCCTCCGCCGGCACCGAGATCCAGCACTACTCCGGCTCCGAGGTACGTCCTCATCTAGCTTCGTCTCATTGATCTAGGGTTTGGCGGTGGCGGCGGCTCCGGTAGCTCTTGATTGCGGTGGATTGGATCGATCTTCTTTAGCTAGGGTTATGTGCTTGATCTTGTTTAGTTAGGGGCCGATTGGATGGATCTTGGTTACCTAGGGTTCTGATTCGGTGGGTTTGCTCCACACCGTTAGGTTATGATTGGCTTCATCATCGATTTCTTCAGGATTTTGGCTTCATAGCACTGTTGTTGTAGCATTCATCTCACGGATTGCCCCAAATGCTTGTAGGCTAGCAGTGAGGATGCGGTTCCAGATGGATACCCAGTGCAAGAATGGTCTGGGCTGAGCCATGTTAGGGTGGAGAAGTGTGAGCATGGCCGCCGTGTCATACTGAAGAAATGCCGGGGTGGCGAAAACCACGGGCGCCGTTTTCTGGGATGTCCGATGGAGGTACCCTGAATCATATTACATTTGGAATCAAAAGTTGTTTCATTTTCATGTTTTAATGTTCCCTAATGCTTTCTGTTATCACCTTTGATTGATTTCAATCTTCAATTCAAACTGCATGACAGGGGAACCAGCGTTGCCAGTATGTGCAGTGGCTTGATGAGGAATGGCCTGATAGGGTCAAGGCTGGCTTCAAAAGCCTTTGGAGCCAGTACAAGATCACTCTTTCATGCCAGCATGCCGGGCATGATGCTCTGATTGATGCATGGAAGGCCATTGAGAAGAAGGACAAGGAGAAGAAAGATGTCAAGGAGGAAGCTGACCGCAACAAGATGATTGCTGAGCAGATGTACAATTGCTTCAAGAGGAAGACCAGGAACGCCAAGGCTGACAAATCCAAGCTGATGGTTGTGGTGTATTGCCTGCTTGGAATCATCATCTTCCTGGTGGCTTTCATCTGGAAGATGAAGTGATGGTGCTCGAAGTAGTTGCTTCTCCTGCAATCTGTGCAGTAGCTTTTGGGTGTAGTGCTGATGGACCTGTCTAAGTAGTTGGTAATGGTTAGGTGTAGTGCTGATGGACAAGGTGGTAACCTGCTGATGAATGCCATGTTTTGGCTATTTTTGAGATGCCCAAATGTTTGGTGCATCTAATGTAACTAGAAGTACCTCTGTGGTGGATGGATCATGGACAAGAAGTAGATGGTTATGGTAAGGCTTAGTAGTGATGGACATGTTGGTAATCTGGTGGCATGTGTTGGCGATCTTGGTGGTGATGTAAAATGCCTAGTACCTGCTTAGTTTGGCATGAATGGTATGGTTGAAGTAACTGGAAGTACCTCAATGGTTAATGTGTTATGCATTACTTGTGCTATATGGCTGGATGACCATTTTCTGTTGTGCTCTATGGCGACATTTGCAATTGAGTAATAACAAAACTGGATTGTTCAAGTCCTAACTGACACAACAATTGAGTACTTGAATAAGACATACATCAACAATGTTCAAACTGATCACAGGGTCACTCCTAGTTCTCACAAGTCTGGACCCTAACTTACACAAATTTCATTACAATGAACATCTCTAGTCGAATTACTTGAAGATGAAATACATCTGCACCAACACCAGGACTACTAGCACTGCTATGACCATGTCTTTGCTGTCAACAACGAGTTGCATCTTCTTCTCTTCTTTCTTTTTGATAGCCTCTTCCACCGCAGCCTTGCAAGCCTTAGCCCTTGCCTGTTCTTCTTTGTACGTCTGATAAACTTTGACAGCCTCATTGTAGTCAGTGAAACCTTGGTACAAATTGTTCTTGTAGCCTGTCACCTGCCTGTTGCATTCGGCCCAGGTGTTGTAGACACCTGGAATGTGTCCCTCGAACACAACATAGCAGGTGTACCTTGCCATCTTTACTGCAAATACACAGGATCACATCACATAATTTAGCCCAACAGTTTGCCTTGAGGCCTAACAGATTATACAATGAACAAGACCAAATATAAAAGATAGACACATGAAGAAGGAAGCCACAAATGAAAACAATAACAGCACTCAAATTTAGTCTTAAACCTCAAGCACACTTGCCATTAGAACATCAAGCACACAGCCGTTTTCAGTTAAGCATTACAACAAGAAGCAGTAAACCATGATAGCTAACTAGAAGAAGTTATGACCTATCATGATCTCCCCAGGTAGTCACTCCTAAGATAACCTACAGCTACCTATCAAAATGGGTCAATCTGCCACTAAGCCTGAAATGCCTGTCAGCCTCCATGTGTGCTTTGTTCACCTCATCACTGTGTGCCATCTTACTGATGGGCCATCTTGGCCTTCACCTCGGCCAAATGATGCATCAGCCACAGAGCCTTGTCCTCCATCTTCATCCCAACAAAGACCAATGCTGATCCCTTTTCCTTCATGAGGTAGTTGAGGCAAAGCATTAAGTCAGCCCTAGGAAACCCTGGCACTTCCATCACAGCTTCATAGATCCCAGGTGCTGCTTCATTGTTGTTCCCTTCCTTGATTGCTGTTCCCAGATCCTTCACTGAGGCTGCCAGACCTGTTAAGACACATGCATCTTCTTCACTGATAGCTCTCTTTCTCTTCTTGTCCTTGTTCTCTTCATCCATGATTTGCTGACCATTGTTGGATGAACCGGCTCCCTTGTTGCACTGTTCTGTGTTCTTGGCATACGGTAGATCTTCCAGTCAATGGTCTCACCGGCCAGTGGCTGTCCCGGGGTGGCCCATTTGAACCAATTGCAAACCTACCCAGTTGCAACCCCCGAACCAAACACAATCTGCATGTAGTTGTAGTTGACAATGGGCACATTGAGGAACTCTGCATCTTTTGGATGATCCTGCACATGAAAGAAAATATGAGCCAAACACAAATCTGATCATAACTGAATCATAATCATAAGAAGAAAGTGCAGGGAACAAAACTGAACATACCTTGACATGGCCATTGTAGTGGGTTGGATCCATTGTGATCATGCAAAGGTCTTCATCCCAACCAGCCCCAGAAAGATCCTTCAGCTTGCATGCCTTGATCCACCTGGAACGCCACTTGCGTAGATGATTGTACACCTGATTTCCAGTGACTGGTTGGTGGATGAATTCCTGCAAGTCCTTAGCAACAGCATTGAGGTGGACATCCTTAAAGCCCTTGTCAGTCCTCACCCCTTCCTCCACTAGCTTTGCAAACTTATCCAGCACACGAGCAGACATCAGAGGTGACCAGACAAGCCTAGCAGGGACACCATTACCCTGTGGTGGAGGTACCTCAACAACATCCTCATGATGGTAGGCTGGCATGTCCTCACCGAAAACCTGATAATCTTCTATACCATCCATGTCTACCATTCAGGCAGATTATGGTGTCCCAAAAACAGTAAATAAGCAGCACCACAAGAATAAATAACATGAAACAGGGTAAACAACAAGGAACAAGAATAAATAAGAAGCACCACAACAAAAATATGAGCTCAAGTGCCAAATCTCAAATGCATATTACAGTAAAAGCATTGTCCAATCACCAAAAGCATCATTGCCTAAGGCATGGTCTCAGTTGTACATAAATAAGATGGTACATTGGGATATCAAGTCATACTGCTTAGAGTCCTAGGTCTAATTATGAGCATTCCTAGTCTGCCACATCAGCTGGGCCATTTCATCCCTCTTAGCCACCCAAGCAGCCACATCTTCTGCATTGTCATGTGGTCCAGCATGATGAGGAGGATTTGGTTCCCAATCTGCCTCACTAGGGATAACTTCATCATTGCCAAATCTGAGAATCCAGTTGTGCAGAATACAACAAGCTATGACTAACTTGACTTGGGTCTTGTATGGATGGAATGGCTTGGTATCCAAGATCCTGAACCTACCCTTCAGTGCCCCAAATCCCCTCTCAATGGAGGTCCTCAATGAAGAATGCCTCAAGTTGAAGAGTTCTCTAGGATTTTCTGGCCTCCTAACACCAAACTCCTTGAGGTGATACCTTGTACCTCTATATGGTGGAAGGAAACCAGGTCCGATCGCATAGCCGCATCCACAAGACAAAACTTGCCTATAAAGGAAGAGGAATTAGAAAAGGATAGGACACCTAATGGCAACCTAAGTCAAAGATGCATCTAAAAGCTATTACCTTGTGGAAACCTAAGCCCATCATTCCTAGCCAAGGCATCAGCAAGAATACGGGCATCATGAGCAGAACCTTCCCAGCCAGCCAATACATAAGTGAATCTTAGGTCCCAATCAACTGCTGCAAGAACATTCTGTGTTGTATATGGCTTCCTGCCCATGAAAGCTGGCTGTGCTTAGTTTGGAACTCTAGCTTCAATGTGAGTCCCATCAATAGCAACAAGACAATCCTATAGAAGCACAAAGCAATGATCAAGGACATCCTAAAGCGATAATTAAAACTACCGTGCAATGAAGGAGTCCAACCTTGAAGAATGGGTACCATTGCTAACCATTCGGATCTTTGGGTGGACAGCGGGGGATGGAGGTACAATCATCTCATTCCTCAATTCCCCAACCGCAAATAGTACTTCATGGAAATACTGCGATGGTCTCTAATGAACGCCTAAGGATGGGGGTGAGGACCCTGAATCTCTGGTTATGGCCAACAACTAGGAGGAACATTGCAAGTTGTTCTTCAATGCTAGTGTGGATGCTGTCCCTGAGTAGAGCTCGGTTGCGAAACAAGTCAGCAAGCTGGAAAAATGGGGCTCTCCTCATCCTTAGCAGCTCCACACATCGGCGATCAGTAGAATGGTAGATGAACATCAGGTTGTCAGTCCTTGCTCGGTCTCTGGCAAGCATAGGACCGTAGGAAATGCCAACCCTAGAGTTCATCCTTCGCCTAAACCTCATCAAGACCCAGGCACTGATCACAGCAACCAAAGCTGCACCCCTACGGATGAGCTGCCGGCGCCTAAGCACTGGATCCATACCACTAAACATGAAAGGGAACAACAATTAGCCACAGGACAAGCTACAAACGATGGATCGGCTAAGTCACAACAAGGTGCGCCACCCAGATCCGATGAAAAGGAGTGATTTCAACAACATTTCCTAGCAAACTAAGGATCGCTCGACCAAATAGATGGACTACAAGCAGTATGACTCGAACCCTAACCCAAATCAAGGACCGGCTGCGACACCAAAGGGTGCGCCACCCAGATCCGACACCATCATAGACCATTACCATAAGCTCAGCGAAAGAATCGACAATACGAGCCATAACCAACAAAATCGCAAAAAAATGGGGGAAAAGAGAGGAGATTGAGCGGTGATACCCACAGGCGGATCAGCCTTACCAGCGAGGGGCGGCGAACGAGGCTCGCCGCCGGCGGGAGGAGGTGGCCGCGAGGGAGGAGGGCGGCGGAGGGAGCGGGACAACTCGAGAGAGAGGTGGCGGCGCAAGGGAAGGGGGAGAGAGCGGTGTGAACAGTGACCGGAGCAAACCCTAGCGGGCGGTGACTCTCGGCTTTTATATGGTGGCCAAGTTAAGCCAGCGGGACCCACCACCTTGCGCTCCACCTGGGCTGGCGCAATGCAGCATCGGTGGGAACGGCCGATTTGGGCTTCCCACCCTATGCAGCCTAACCTGGTACGGTTGCATTCACTTGTGCTGCATAAATAGCCCATACAGGCAACCAAACAAGCATTTTTTTGGCCCCAGGAGAGCCTGGCTGGGGTTGTGCACCCAACCAAACACACCCGAAGCAAACAAAGTAGGAGTCGAGTGTGCCGAGCGGTCAGGGGATGACGGGATGCGGAACAAGAAGTAGAAGCCGGAAGCAAGCTCAACCGCTGCCTGGCTGCGCCTGCACACTTGGCCACCGCGCGTGCACGGGGAACCACGAGCCTTGGTGGTGGGGTACGCCGGCGAGCATGCAGATGCCGGCGCCCGGCCGGGCTGTGCTGGCGGCCACGGCAACACTGCAACATAAGACAGTGCTCGCTTCCCATTCGACGTGATGCGCCACCGGTGGAGCCTCGCTGCTTCAACGTCAAACGAAACAACAAAGCGCGTTCGCCAGTCGCCACGGTACGTGGCCACACAACTCGGAACCAACAACCGTGTTCCCCGACAGTTCCCGGTTCCTTGCTTCCTTTGTTTGGGCCCCTTCCCTCCCTCTTATTCTATGCTTTAATTCATGCTTTTTGGGAATCCCTGATCTGCATTGCGCTGTGCTATGCTGTTTCTTGGCACTCGTTTCCAGCTCGGCGTCCTTTTTGTCTTTGTCACTTTGTCTTGGCAAAGGAGTGCATGCTTTTCCTAGAGGCTAGGGACACACATTTGCTTTTGCTTCCAGACACTTGCTGGATGATCATGATCTGGATCTGAGCGACCCTCCTAAACTCCTATGTAACAATACTAGCACTAGTTGCTGCCCTGTGCCCTTGCATAGCAACCAACCATACATACTTGTTTTCTTCACAAGGAATCGACACAACTCTCAAACTAGCAGAGAACGAAGCTTGCGTAGCCTTGTGCGAATTGAACTCACCAGGCACCCAAACCTCTCCAACTAGCTAGCAGCCTAGGAGTCTAGGACACACACTGGACACTTCTCGTTGAGGAAAAAAGGAGGCTAGGGCTTGGTGTTTCGATTTTGGAGACATCACAAGCAACAACACAACATCTGATCTCCAGGTACTACATACTCCAGTCCAGTATTTTTTAATAACGAAGAATATGACATCCTCTTCGATCTGTGATCTATTTCATTCCTTGCATTGCACTCCACGCCTACTACACTTTAATTTCTATATTCCACCCCATATAATTAATTTCTTGGCTAAATAAGAGTGGGCTTTTTTTTCTTACTCATCTCATCATGGTAGTACATACTGAAGGCGACAACACTGCCTTTTTTTAGATAATAGATATAAAATATCCGGCTTCATCTATCGAAAGATAGAATCAGGCCACTTATTACAAAGTCTTGCCACGAATTACAAATAAAGACTACTTACAATCCGACACATGGATAACCAACACGAAATAAAGTTTGAGCTAAATATGACCAATAAATCTAGACGATAGCCAGCCATTGGAACTAAAGAATTGAAGTGCGGACGTCTCTAGAAAGAGCCCCACTTGGATCGGTTGGTCCCGCTGGTCATCATGCCTTTGCAGCTTTCCCCCGACGAAGCCGGTGCGTGCCCCGAAGATTACCTCGCAAAAAGGTTTTGGTCTACATTTATCAAAAACCACTTCGTTTCTTGTTAACCAAATTGCCCAAAGACAACGCAGCTGCTGCCGTTAATAACAACGAATTATACTTTTTATTAGATAATTTTGTCCATCTTGAAAAAAGATCACTCATACCCGAAGGTGGAGGTAAACCAAAAAGCAAATGTACAGCACGCCATAAGAACTTGGCATAAACACAGTTGAAAAGAGGTGTTGAATCGTTTCTGGAGAATGGCAAAAACTACAATGTTTATCACCATTCCAGTTTCGTCTAGCTAAGTTATCTTCAGTTAGAATTACACCTCTTCTTAGTGCACATAATAAATCATATATAGTATCTACAAGGGAGCGATTGATTCTTTGCCTACTTAATGTAAGTTGTGGTATATTCGACTTACCCTCGTTTACTTATCTATTCAATCAAATTCTGGAAGCTCTTTTTTTAAACACCTGCTGGTTTCTCTCCAATTTCTCAGGCTCACTCTACCAAGACAATCCAATCAGTTCATATTACTACTCATGATGCTAGTGACAGCTTTAGACTGTTTAGTCTCTGTTTGTAAACTACGGTGAATCGGTTGAGAGACCGAAGGGGCAGCTACTATGCTTGTTTTTACAGGTGACATCTCCGTACCATCAACCACTTTCTTGTGCATTGTTGTCTAGTGATTTGATTCTGAAACTAAACAACCCTTTGTCTCGCACACTACTCGAACATATAGCTCAGCTACTATACACGGGTTAGAGATTTTTAATAAGAACTCTTTTACAATGGCTGAGACTTTTTTTTTCTATTTTTACCATTTGACAGAGGAATATTATTTATGAAATTTAATTCTTATTATTAAGGATATACTAGTATAATTGTTCTTTTACCTTGCTCCAAATCAGGGGTTGTGGTGACCGATGGGAGGCACACAACCCAAGACACCAAATCCCAGGCTTCCAGCTCTCTTAGGTAGTGATTTGTTCTAGGGACGGTGACATCCTAGGTGGGATATCTCACTCCGAGACGGTGTTAGGTTCTAGGACAGATGGATGTCCCACCAAAGAATATGGTTCCGATTCCGTGACTCCTGAGTCCTGTCCCTCTTTTTATTCACGGAGAGAGTCATCCCACCTAGAACAAGTTTTCATTCGCTTGACCGTGGGCACAACGCACAGGTGGGCTAGCTCTATTGCCGGCCATGCTGCATGGACCAGCAACGCCCCTCAATCCACATGTCAGGTGGCCGATCCCACCTTTGTTGTCCTCAAACCAAATAGAAAAGACACTTCAGTTCGCTTCAACCAAACACCAAACAGGACCGACTCGTCTCTCAAATTAGAGATGGGACTATCCTGTTTGAGATACATGTGACAAGGAGGTAGTCATGGTGTCGTTAGAGGTTTGCTTATCAAGGCTGTTAGTCGCAGCTCATATCCATAGATCTAGGATATATCTTGGTGGTTGTGATCTTGTGTTATAAGTTTAGATCATATTCTTGTTGTACAAGATGTAAGTGTCACGCTAGGGGCTTTTTCTGGCTATATTAACATGGGTTACGCCGTAAGCCTAAGATGTAAGTGTTACGCCATGAGCCTAAGATGACATCACGTTACATCAATTTTCACACATCCAGCTCCAATTTGTCTTCCAACCAAACACTACCTTGTCGAGAGGTTAAGTGAGGCTGGCACGAACAACCTGTTGTTATCCGGTCATATCATCGGATCTCTAACATGATGATCGAAGCAGGCTTGATAGGGAGGGTTGCAGGCTAGCGGTTTTAGTGCTTAGGCCTATGCGTGTCCTCCCTCATCTCCTTGTACGTGGTCTAGGTGCGACTTCTCATCTTCTATCTAGATTGCCGTTTATTGTGAAAGGAACGACGATAGTAGAAACACCTGACTAGATCTATACAGGTTGTTGCCCGGTGGTTGTGGCCTAGGCACCTGACACACCTGCCTAGTGTGAGCCTGCGAATGGTGCCAATCTATGAGATAAAGCCATGCACCTACTCTACCCTACTTAAGTGTGGAATGTCAGTTCTCATCGCCCAATGGTAGAGCTAGGAAGATGCATATGAGGATTAAGATGTTATCTTGCAAGTTCTAGAAGGGGTGAATATCACTAGTTTTTAAAATCATAGCTAATTCAAACTAATTAGCGGATCAAAGAAGCTATGTGTATCTCCAAGGTTTCGGACACAAGCGAGAGTGCAAAACTAACAAACAATGGAATATTGACTGAAACTTGAACCAGCTTTTATACTAGCTTTCTTTGAGGTTGTGTTGAGCTGTCCAAATTTGTGGTTGCCCTAGAACTTATGGAGAAAG
Organism: Themeda triandra; assembly: GCA_018135685.1. Classification (NCBI taxonomy): domain Eukaryota; kingdom Viridiplantae; phylum Streptophyta; class Magnoliopsida; order Poales; family Poaceae; genus Themeda; species Themeda triandra. The sequence goes on from JAENPR010000384.1 coordinate 338,996, forward strand.
TAGATTGGGTCCACACCCTAGAAATTCAACTCAAACACAAGTAATAGCAATACAAGCACCACACACAAGAGACAATATTTATCCCGATGTTTGACTCGCCACTAAGGCTTTGCCTAGGTCCATGTTGTTGAGGGAGCGACAAAGGCTTGGAGTTTCTTCTAACTCGTACCTCTTCTCAAGACCAATACCGAGTTGTGAGCTTGAGGGTTTCACTAAGTAAATCCAGGCAATACAGACTTCTCAAAGCACCTCACAAAAGCTTGTAGTGGTACAGGGCAACCTATATCTGGCTAATTAAGAGCCTTGCAAGATCCTTTACAGCTTGAATCAGAAAGAGCTTTCTCTTTCCTCTCTCAAAGCCAATCACCACAAGGAATGAATAAGATTTGAAGAGTGGATAGTCGGATGGGAGCGAGTAATAGAGAACATGACCATTGGGGGAGAGAGGAGGGATTTTGAACTCTTGTTTCATCCTAGCTTACTAATCCCCTTAATATTATGGCTTGTCCCATACTCAGTTTGAAAAGATAAAATAAATTTGAACCTATCCTTTGAGCTTCCAAGCAATTCCATTTGAATTGAGGGGTCTCCTACATGTCATGCACACACAATGATTAATTTATTGTCAGCAACTTACAAAAGTCATTAATCCATTAATTCTATGGTCAACATCAGCAAAACCACTTAGTTCTTGATTGCACTTTTACACCCCCACACAAGCATACTACATGGGTCAAGCCCAGCCACGTTCCAGCGAAGCCCTCTCCACCATGATACTGCTCTGCTGCTAACAACTTTGGAAGCATAGAAACAAAATTGTGTTCCAGCAAGAGCAACCAAACCTCAGAAAGCACCTCAGGCAATGTAGTGAGGAATGCTTCGCCTGGAGGTACCAGCTCTCGACCGAGAACAACGTGAAATGGATCATTAGCATCTGGTGCTCAATGTTTGATGTGATGTAACCCTAGTAGTTCCAGAATTCTCACTTATTCCCACAAATGGCCTCCACAGCCCCTGTAGTCGGCACCACGGTGATGTTGCATTGCACCCAGTGTTACTTAGTTATACCATCATTTCTCAGCATGAATATATGGTAATATATCAGGTGAGGAGTCATCGTTCCCATCAAAAGAAAAAGGAAACTAACATCTAGGGTCCACATTGACAGCCACTAAGGGATTAAATAGTCCATTCATCCTCTCCTTCTCCATCCCTTCTTCCAAACACGAAACAAGAATAACCAGTCCTCTCACCCAAACATAGAGAGGGGATCATCCTATCCTAAAAAAACTAGGATAGAACCATCTTGTTCCATGTTGTTCCAAACCAAACACAACCTTAATGTAGAGACATCTTTGGGGCCTCCGATTAATAAAACTAACAGTGGAAACTTCTTTTGAAGCCTTTATTTTAAACCTTATGGGACTTACTAAAGAAAGATAAATCCTAAAAAATCCTAAAACAGAAACATCCTGACATCAATTAGGTAGACTCTAATCACAGGTAATAATTGCTATTGGGTCTATTATATTTTACAAAAAAATCACCCATCTCTTCCATTTTGCTAATCCTCTAGAACAACTTTCTAAAATTTATATTCAATATATCATTTGAAAATAGTATAATGTAACTTCCTAAATCTATATCTAAATTACACATCTCTGCCATTATGTCAATACCCTACAATAGCCCTCTAAATCTATATTTAGGTTATGCCCCTTTATAATTATGAAAAAATATTCTAAAGTAAGTCATTAAATGAATCTAAATTATCCAGCCCTGCCTTTACGTGTATAGCTTATTAAAATAACACCTAATGTTCATCCAATTACCCACTTCTATCATTATTAAAACTAATCTAAAGTATAACCCATAAATGTGCATCTACATTACCCATCTGTGCCATTACTTAGGTCTCTTGAAGTTACTGGCCCATATAGGAACACAGGTTGCTGCAGTTAACAATATCTGAACACGTTCTAAAATATGTTTTGTTATATACCTTTACAGCAAATTTAATTTTACATTTTTAAAAGGCGCTTGGACCCATTTATAACCATGATAATGTGTCTTTAGGCATTTGAACGAAGGAAGATGAATGATGGTAATTAAAGTGGGTACCGCAAAGGAAGAGCTTGTGTGTTGTCTTAGCCCAGCTGATTTTTGCCCTGCTTTTGTGTTGAAGAAGAGACACCATGGTAATGTAGACACACTTGTGACAACAAAATAAAGAACACTACAATTTCATGCATGCTGGAATAGATTGTACATCCTACCTCCTGAAGGACCCTACCCTAGAATGGCTGCTTATTGCATATGAATAGAAGTGGTGGCCTCCATGGAGACAGAAGGCAAAGAAAGTGTGAATTGGTTTGATAGCCCTATCCAAATATATGACAAGACACAGCGGGCAATAATACAAGTGGAGATTTTCATGGCAGGAGCAGCTGTGCTGCTGTTCTTCCAGCTTGTATGTGGTTCCCTTCGCCGGCGTAGCAATAACGCCTTTATCCAAGGGGGGCTGTGGGTGGCCTACACCCTCCTACCCCCTCTTGTCATATATACCCTTGGCCTAATGCAGTCATCTCAAGTGATGATTGTAATAATATATCCAGTGTGGGCGCTCTCTCTTTTCCTGATCGCAGGGGGTGCTAACTCCATCACAGCCTATGACCTCGACGACAACAGGCAGTGGAAGCGAGGTCTCTTCGACATTCTTCAGTATGATATCTACTTCGGCATAGTACTATTTCAACTGCTCTACAGCACAGAAGATGCCAGTGAAGATATGCCACACAAAATGTTAGAACTGTATAGCACACGACGTTGGCTACGGGATCGTACCATTCTTCCTGTCTTCATCCTGTTTACAGCTGTCTGCTTTGCTCATACATTTAGAACCATAGCTAGCTGGATGGTCAACTACTCCTATCCTAGCAAAGTAGCAGCAGATTACATGAAGGATTATGCTGCCGCCACTATGGCTGCCAATTCAGTATTAGGAGGAGGTGATCACTCCAAAGAAGATTTCTTTGACCCTGTCACCATGAAGGGCTGCAGGTACATGGTCCATTGGCCTGCCTACAAGGTCACTGGTACATGGAATGGTAAAAGCTCCTTGTACAGATGTGAGGCAGTACCGAAGGAAGGTGTTGTTACTGTTGGCATGATCTGGGACGAGGACAATGAAGCAAAGCTCATCTCACATGGTCTCAGCAGCTCGCGGATTAAAGGTGCATGCCTATCGTATTCCTTGTCCCACTTACTGAGGCGTCGCTTCTTCGGAATGGATTGTGCTGAGGCTAGCCTTCCAGAGACACGTCGGTTCGTTCTTGAAGGGTTGCTATCAGATAACAATGCTACTGATGAATACAAAGAAGCATTCAAGGTTATCGAGATGGAGTTAGCATTCTTGTATGATTTCTTCTACACCAGGTATGCTTTGATCTTTGGGATGGAAGGACTCTTCTTTCTCATGGTCATAGTGAAGATAGTTTGCTCATTTGCCCTTGGAGCAGTCCTGCTCTATTCATCATGGACCCAAAGTGGTTATTTTATTGTATAAAATGATGATGGAGTTGATTTAATAGTCGGACTTAGCATCACTCGTGTCAGTGTGACAGCCGCAATTATTGGAGCATTCCTTATAGTAGAAGCATTGCAGTTCATACTGTACCTGGGTTCTGATTGGGCCATGGTATCACTTGCTCGCTGCTCTCTCACAGGAAGAGGAAATCTGGATGGATTCATCCCATTGGCCTTACGCAAGGGATTTGGGTTGTTTATTAGTAAGCGGAGGCTCCCATTATTTGGGTATTGGCAGAACAAACTAGGCCAGTACTCCGTCATACAAGGATCAAAATTCTTTAGTTTGAGGAAAGACTTTGCCTTTGAATCAAGCACTCTGTCCATGTTCATTTTTCCAAGGCCATTGCTTATCTAGGTCAATCTTTGGGCAATCTATTTTCAAGAAAAGGTCTCCATTTTGTCAAGTTACCTGATAAGCTGAAGCCTCGGATTGTTTCCATTCTGAAGTCCAGCGGTGGACATCTGAGCAATGGGAAAGCATCATTGCAGCGCAATGGTTTTCACCAACAGTTTTCTTGGACATTGCAGAATGATACTCAAACAGAAAACATGCTTATTTGGCACATTGCAACTGATTACTGCAGAATAATACGTGACGATGCAGAGTTGAGAAGCAGGAAGCTTCCCTGCTATGATAACCATGAAGTTGCAACCAAATTATCATGCTACTGCGCATATCTGATGTCTAAAGTCCCAGAATTGCTTCCAGGGAATTCCATTGATACTAGGTCCATCTTTGATGAAGCCATGTACAAAGCCAGAGAAGCATTGGGAACTAATGCTCGAGACAGAGATGGACTTCAGAAGGCCCTATCCTGCTCTGGAGTCGACAATAGCGTCCTGACCAAAGGACTCAAGCTTGGGACAGAGTTGGAGGCCATAGAAGACACTTCTCTGCGCTGGAAGGTAATGGCCGAGTTCTGGGTGGAAAGCATCCTCTACATCGCGCCGTCAGACAATGCCAAAGCACACATGGAGCGGCTGGCGCAAGGCGGGGAGTTCCTGACCCATCTCTGGGCTCTCCTCACTCATGCTGGAATCCTGAATCGTGACCAGGAGCCAAACCTGGCACAGGGAGAGGGACTTGCATAAGGCCTCTTTTGCATATTTGCTACCTATAGATATATCAACATTCTTTTCCTTATATGTATCCGTGGTCTTATTCTGGGGTAGTATGCTCCATTTCAGTTGAACAAGGTTGTTGTAATGTAATTCAGAAATTCTCTTTTTTGTTTGAGTCAAACAGGGGGAGCTTTATTGATCAAATAATGTTACCACAAATTAATGTCGTAAATGCACACGACTTGTATCTAATTAATCTAACTCACTACAAGCAAATAAAATTACCTTTGAGGGTTGAATGTGCCCTTGGAGGCCAAATAAACGAATAATTCTTAAGCTCGTTCACTTAAACACACATGACATATTACTAGGAGAACATTTTTGACAAATATTACATATGAAAAATATTGCTTCATAATGCCATATGAAAGTTGGGGACAGATTATGATTTCTCTAATTTATTTTTTTCTTCAAATACCTGTATGCTCAATAGTGGATGGAAAGAATTCTATAACGCTTAAAATGTGTCCCTTCAAACTTATAGATCATTTTCATGCATTACGGTTTATTTTTTTAGTTTATGCAAAAACACAGCTATTATGGTCATAGGCAATTATTTAAAGAGTCCAAAGAATATGCATTAGAAAAACATTGCCCAAACACCTGGCTTGGTTCAAATATTGCTCTAGGACCTGACACACAATGACCCAACTATGAGTTGGACGATCTCGTGTCTGGCTAAGCAAATCCAACTATATATTGAGGTTTATATCTAGATTCCAGATTGATTTCTTCAGAAAGTTAAAAAAATAACTTTTGCTCTGATGTTGAGTTATTGACGTGATAGGTGCCTGTTTGTCATCGGTTATCTTGTGGTTAGTCACAACTCACAATACATCACAGCCAGAATGTTAGTACTGCTAATTTCGTTTGCAACCTGATGCGACCAAGTAATTTGCTGAAGTGCACTGTTTATTCTCCAACGGATGCGTTGAGCATTCAGTTTTACAGCAAACTCCTCTGCTTTGTGAAACTGTCAGACCAAGCAGAGTTTGTTTTACATATAAACATTCAGATCGATTTCAGAAGGGGAGAAAAATTGTTCTACTGTTGATCAGTTAACGTGATAGGCCTGCTTGTCACTCAGGTCAGGTTCCTCCTCTGACAGAGCGAATATGCTGCCGAGTCTGACGGAGCCCCGCGTCTCTCTTCTCTTCTGAACCGCTGCTGTTTCTTGTGCAGCTGACACAAACCGCTGAGGCACACGGCCGCTCGTCTCGCCAACAATGTTGAATGACACGGCTTCGAACGTTCTACTGCCATACGAATAGCCAACTGCAGCTGAACAGGCGAACAGCTGATACATGCGGATGCCATATCGACTACTGGAGTGGGTCGCTGCAGTGTGTTGCCTCTGTTCTCCATCCATCTCCTTCACCTTCACCTTCACCTTCAGCCGCCGGCGCAAAGGTCGACGCTCCTGCACGATGGCGTGGGGGTCCCACACTTCTGACTTTGGACCCCGGGTGGCGCGGCCGTGGAGGGTGGCACCAGCGACAGTGCAGTGCTCACGGCTGAGCGCTGCAGGGCTGTTGCCATGGCTGTCCACCGGCTGGTGGTTGGCTCGGTGTCGGCCACAATAAACACAGCGCACCACCCGTTCGGCGAAATGCGGCACAGGTGAACAGGCTGTCAGAAATTCGTCGTTTCTTTTTCTTATGGCTCGTCGTCTGTGGATGGGTTTTGGTTTTGGTTTTGGTTCAATGCTTCTGCTTATTCTATGTTTCCCTCTACTGCATTTTAATTTACTCAGATTGCACACAAATACACAATGAGCAGCATCAGGTTTGTACGACCGTGCACAAAACATGTACACTATTTTAAGTTGCAACTTGTGATTAGTACACTCTGGAGACGTGTTTCCAGCTCAGCTGACAGTATTGAAACTGCAAGGGCTGGTTGTTTAACTTGACGAAGACTCACATAATGCAGTGAATAAAAACATTTGCGGCGAAGACTCACATAATGCAGTGAATAAAAACATTTGCAATGAAGCACACTACTCTTCGAAAATTACACAGACCTACAATACTCCCACCCACCCACACACACACACAATGTTATACAACCTTAGATACTAGCGCTTTATTACAAAGCTGGTAATGTGAAACTTTGAAGCTTTAACACCTCAATTTGCTTCCTAATACCAATGGACGACACTAACAGGAGGCGTTTTGTACTAGGAGATGATAGGCAAGGCACCGATAACTGAAGGCCCAGAACAATGACTTTAGTCATCAAAAACAGATTTATAAGTATGTTACTCTACAGTATAGATATTAGTGCTTCATCATTGACTCAAATTTATTGTAACATTAGGGACCAAATGCTAATACCTCCATTCAGATGAGTGGTCCAAAGTTGACTTTCTATTCGATGGGTTTGTTGGCACTTAGCAGTTCAGATCTGTTTTTTTTTTTTTCAACGTAAGTTCATATCTGTTGGTGTTCTCGGATGAGATCTGACACTCTTGTTGCTCCTACCCTACCTAAGCATAGTTGGCTTAACAAGGAAGCATCACAACTAGCAGAAACACCAAAGTTCCCTGGCCTTCTGCCTCAAAAGCTCTGATTTGCTTCAGGGCTTTGGTATGTTCATCTTCAAGTCACTAACTAATTATTTGCTTATTAGTTTGCTTCCGCGCACTATATAAAATTTCCTTTACTCCCTGATGCTTGATATATTGTGCTTATTTCTGCTCCTTATTATGTAAGGAACAAGAAGGTAGTAGAGTTCATTTGCGAAGAAGTACTTCAGCCAACCAGGTCTGTGTTATTCCTTGTGTCCTAGCATCAGAAGCTAGCAGAAATTCTAAAGTGCTCTCATCCCTGACCTTCTAGATCTAGGTTCGAACCTGCATTGCGCAACACAGATTCAAGAAGCTCTTATGTCCATACATTGCAGAGGAGAAAGGGAAGGCCACATTTGGAGATGGAACTATTAAAAGCAGCAGATTCTGAACTAGTAAGGCCAGTAGATAGGTGTGTTTCAGTGTTCGGATACCGGATGTGGGCGTCTTGCCACCATTGGGAGTCCGTTTGTGTAACCTTGTTTGAACTTTATTCCTCTTAATGAAAAACGGGTGAAGTCCCGGTTGTGAAAAAAAAAATCAGTTTTATAGCGCACACCTCTGCTTTGTGAAGCCCAACGTATTTGTCAGACCAAGCAGAGTTTGTTTTACATACTAGTCAACACGCACGTGCGGCACGCACGTGCCTAGAAAATATTTGTCTTTTTTATTTTCCAAATTGTTTGCAAAGTTTATGATCTAAGTTTGATAACAGTTGACAATGCAACTTGCTTTATTTTCTTATCACCATTTGAGTTTATCAAAGCTAGAAGTAACTATAGCACACTAAAAGAAGACATTTTGCCCCTAACAGTGGATGTGTGCACAACCAACTCTAAGAGAAAGAGAACGGCACAAGAATTTTAGCACTTTGAGCTACAAGAACTTTAGGCCATGTTAAGCATGCGACACTTACCAAAATATAATATAGTGATTTTTTTTAATTTGAAACGAAGTTAATGGAGATTATTTCTTTGGTTCGTCAGATCAATGGATTTGCTAAACATTTGCAATAAAATAAATTGGTTAAAAGTGTCAATCTTCTAAAGCTAATGCAATCATGTGTACTATAAACTGATTTTTTTAAAATAAATTGTAGATCAAGCAAGACAACGTGGCTTATTTGAAACAACACGACGACAAGACAATAAGATGTTAATTATACATTTATACATAACACAATCTGAGTCGATATGTTGGACTGATACTCAGCCTTTTAAAGTGCTGTAATAATAATAATAATAACTTTACAGAAATGGTTTACTGAAAGATATTTGACTATCTCTAAATCTGGGTATTTTTGATACATCTAATGAGGTCTTGAGCTCCACCATGTATGTTATCTTCACATTTATTTTCGTTGATAGTCAACAGCTGTGCCAAAAAATGCTTTCTGACATTGTAGGGATCCTGTTTGTAATGTAATAATAATAAATATAAGCTTTGTATAAGTAAAGATACTATATAAAATATAGAAGTAATAAGTATATTAATGTCTTTTTACCTTTAACAATTGTGGAATTTGTAGTTCTTCATCTTTCCATGCTGACATGAACATGGAAACGAGATAACCAGATAGTTCCCACGATGACACAAATATTAGTTAATTTAAAATCAATCTATCAATCTAAATATAAATTCTTAAATCTAAAATAATTACTACTTCAAACTTAATAAGCTTACCTATTGCAAAGAGGAAGATCAGTTACAATCATTTGACGCCACAAGGAAATATCTTCGTTCCATTCAGTCCTTGCCATGCCTTTTTGTAAGTACTCAGAAATGCATTGGATTTGCTTCACATATCTTGTGCTTGGATTATTATTGTAAATTGGATCTGGACGATTAGGGTCCAAAATGTATACTATTTTTGTTTCTTGGTTCAATATGAACAAAATGAAAGCACCCCTCATTTGAGTTGGTATAAAAATCTGTAGAAGGCTAATAGTTAAAAAAACTTAGACCAAAACATAACATTAGAAGGCATATGTAAGTGATCTTACTGATTTGCATCTTGGAACATTGTATTCAATGCCGGGCCATTTATGTATGGAGTCCTTTAGTTGTTCAACATCGAACCTTTTACGGAAGTTTGGATGCCGTCCGAAATCAATAATCATCTAACATAGTAAATTAGAATTACAAATTAGTTATAGCAAACAATGAATATAACATAGTGAGTATATATATATCTAAAGAGCAATGCTAGATCATCTTACCCAAAACCGTAAGTCTAGATAGTGCTTCGATATTGGTCCTTTGATTTTCTTCATCCGCTGGATGTAGTTTGACATGTTCTTTCGTATGAACAAATTGAAACATTCATGGTCCATGGGCTCATTATCCTTTAATATGTGTTGTAGTTTCTGAAGTGTCAAGCTGATGGCATATGGCTCGGAGCTTTGTATCCAAATCTTACTGTGAAGGATGAGAATAAAATGATGTTGTTTAATTTAAAAATTTACTTTTAGTTTTACTAATAATAAATTAATAAAATATGCTAAATAATAAAAACTTACTTTAATGTGTTTTCACAATTAATTGATTTGACGTAGTCACAAAGGCAGCTTATTAACTCATGTCCACTTATCTTTGAAAGAACAGACATCAATGACTTGTACTTTGATTCATAGGATGATAATAAACCTGACGATTTGAATTCCTTTTGAATCTCTGGATTTTCCAAGATGGTAATATCATGAAAACTATCTTCAGCGGGGTGTATATCTTCATCACTTTGAATCATTGCTGCTGTGTTTGTTTTCCAACATAATAGTATGCTGGCTAACTTGTACCTAAAATTGCTAATATTTTCCTGCATGGCAACAATCGATATACCACATGTCCACTAATTTAGTAGGTTATCAACTCACTGTACTTACCTAAGGAAAGTAGTTTTTTTATATTTATACCTGTGTAATATGTTGAGAAAGTGCTTCTCCAGTCCAGTATTCCATAAACTTGAGCATGAATAGACCACAAGATGAACTACAAATTTAAAGAACATTATGAGTATTAAATAAAAAAGCAAATCAGTACACGTATGCAGTATAATTTGATAATAGGTTGTACGTACCCATCTTTCTGGATTGGTTGTTCTAATTGTTCTTTCACTATCCATTTAGTGACATCAAGGTCTTCCCAATTGTGCACCACATTTCCTTTTTCTATAATAATTTTTAGATGAGATTGTAGACCTTGCAGCTGTAGAAATGTATAGTATTATTTAATAATAATATATTAGATAATAATATATAGAGAAAACAAAGAATACAGATGGAGGATAAATGTAAAATCATTTAAATAAAGTGTAATGCTGCAATCAAAATTTACCGTAGTTATGAGGTCATCTCGATTGAATCGCCAACACAATGAGTCAAGAACTTGTATCTCACATTTTTTTGCATGAAGAACAGCTAAATACCAATGTGTGTTCTTGATATTTATTGGAAGTAGAATCTAATGAAGACAATTAATTAGTCTTAGATCTTATATGTCTAATTTAATAATACAAATCACAAATTACAAATGTATGAAATAACCAAAACATTAAATATAGAAATGTGTGTTACCATGTCATGTCTAAGATAATTTTCAACCATCTTTGTAACGAAGCTTCCATCTTCATGTACTCTAAGTTTGCCATCCCGTTTTAGCAGTGCGGAGTTAATAGGATTCTCAAAGTATACCTTAACCCCGTTTCTAACTTGTAGATGTGCTTGTTCCTTTAGACAACAGATATATGCACTTATAACCTACAAAAAATAGTATTAAATAAGTTATACTATTTATAAAACAAAGAACAATTTATATATTTGATAAAGATTTTTGGTACACTTACATCGTCATTCAAATACTTAACCGGGTCTAGAAGACATGACAATTGATCTTGATTGACAAAAATATCATCTATCTTCACAAGTATATCAGTGGACAAAGATGTCTCAATTATTATTTGAGCACATAAATCATTGTCGGTCATTGTATATTCTGCAAGTAAAATAAATTTTTATATAACTTATTAACTTAAAACATTAGACAATATTGTGACAAACTATATGTATATGTAACAATATAATTAATTACCTTGTGGAATTTTGTCATATGTTTGGTCATTTTGAGTTTGTTGTTGAATTTCTTCTGGATTCTTGTTGTCAATCATGTGTTCATTTATACAAGAGTTTTTTCTTTCTAAGTTTTGAACATTTGAATCCATATCAATACCTAGATTAGTCTGCAAAAGATAGAAAAAACAGAATTTAGCATTCTTCAATTCGTCATAGTTGTCATTATATTGTCATATTGATAATGTGGTACCTGATGTTGTACGTGGTTAGCAGCATGGCGGAGCTTGCGTGGTCGACGAGGGAAGTGCTGATTCACCTTGGTGTCTATCATTGTGTGTTTGGTTGTTGAGGGTGCTGATCCATTGTGTTGTTCCATTACTATGGTGTTTGTTTTCCAACACAATAGTATGCCGGCTAACTTGTATCTAAAACTATTAATATTTTCCTGATGGTAATAGTCAAAGTTACCACATGTCCAGTAATTTAATTGTTGTCAACTTGATATATTTGATTAAGAAAAGTAATATATAAACCTGTGTAATAAGTTGAGAAAGTGCATCTCCAGTCCAATATTCCATAAACTTGAGCATGAATAGTCCACATGATGAGCTGTAAAGAACAATGAGTATTAAAAGGTAAATCCATACACATATACGTTATATAGTTTTTGATATATACCCATCTTTCTGGATTGGCTCTTCTAATTGTTCTTTGATTGTCCATTTAGTGATGTCTAGGTTTTTCCAATTGTGTACCACATTTCCTTTTTTCTTAATAATGTTTAAATGAGATTGCAGGCCGTCTACCTGTAGAAATGTAAAGAATTAGTAGTAATACTAATAAATAATAATAAAGAAAGAAAGAAATAGATGGCAGAATTAGTGTAAAACATTTAAATCAAATGTAATACCGCAATTATAACTTACTGTAGTTATGAGGTCATTTCGATTGGATTCCCAACATATTGAGTCAAGGACTTGTATCTCACATTTTTTTGCATGAATGACAGCTAAATACCAATGTGTGTCCTTGATATTTATTGGAAGTAGAATCTAACGAAGGTAATGTATTAGTTTCAGACCTTAGATATCCAAACAAACAGTATACAAATATATTAGATAATAGAAAATTAAAATGTAGAAACATATGTTACCATGTCATGGCTTAGATAATTCTCAACCATCTTTGTAATGAAGCTTCCACCTTCATGTACTCTAAGTTCGCCATCCCGTTTTAGCAGTACAGAGTTAATAGGATTCTCAAAGTATACCTTAACCCCATTTTTAACTTGTAGATGTGCTTGTTCCTTTAGACAACAGATATATGCACTTATAACCTACAAAAAAATAATGAAATAACAACAAGATTATGTATTTATTATTTATAAAGCAAGGAATTAAATTTTAGTGCACATTGGTATACATACATCACCGTTCAAATATTTAACCGGGTCCGAGAAGACATGACAATTGATCTTGATTGACAAAAATATCATCTATCTTTACAAGTATATCGGTGGCCAAAGATGACTGTATTACTTTACGAGCACGGAAATCCTTGTCGGTCATTGTATAATCTGCAAGTAAAATATTTTATATAATAACTACAAATATTAAAGAACATTTGAATCCATCTGGAATAAACTATAAGTGACAATATAATTAATTACCTTCTGGAAGTTCGTCATATTTTTGGTCTTTTTTGTATTGTTGTTCAATTTCTTTTGGATGCTTATGCTGAATCGTATGTTCATTTGCAAAAGTATTTTTTCTTCTGAGTTCTGAACATTTGAATCCATATTAACACCAAAATCAGTCTGCAAAAGGTAGAAAAAACCAAAATTACAATTCATAGAGTAATTTTTGCAAATACTTTTAAAAGAGACTTGAAGAATAATATAATATATAAAATATAAACATATAAACTTGTAATAAACATAAACGTGTTGTATGATTATTATATGTTTTTGTCATGATTTCATAAATATATATAAATCGAAATTTAAAACAATGTTGCTGCGACGTACCTGAAGTTGAACGTGGTCAGCAGTACGACGATGTGTGCGTTGTTGGCGAGGGTGCTGATTCCTTTGGTTGTCTATTGCTGTGTGTTTGGTTGCTGAGGGTGTCGATTCCCTGCAGCGTCTATTGCTGCGCTTGGGGTTTGTCGCTCTTCCCTGTGTCATCTTTCGCTTCATGCTTGTATGGGCAGCATCTGGTTGTTTGTTGCTGCGTGTGTCTTGCATGGGCACTGATTCCTTGCCTTGTCTATTGCTTTGTTTTTGGTTGACAAGGTTGCTTCCCCGTGTTTTCATTTGCTTTATGTTTGTTTGGGAAGCGTCTTGCCAGTGTGGTTGGCGTGGGCACTGAGGATAAAGAAACTATTCTTTGAGTAGTGAAAGTGCCATGTGAAAATGAGTAGACTACTGTGCACAGAGAACGAGAGCAGGCTCAAAATTCTAGCGCTTTGAGCAACAGGAACAACAGAGGCATGCAAATCTATATATCTTATACATACTAATATACGTTACTGCACATAAAGAAAATCCTCTTATCTGAAAGCAAGTATATATTTACACTAATTTTTCGTTACTATCGTTACTAAAAAAATGGTTTACTCTATACCTACACTATACTGCAGGAACATTTTTCTAGGATGCGCATGCTCAGAAATTGATTCATGACTTAATTTAATAACGTACAAGCGCCACATTGGTCTGAAAAGGAACTACGTATCAGACTTTGGCTTCAATTGTATCTTAGAATATTAGTAGTTTAATCAGTATATAGGTCGTCGTGTTCATAGTTTGCATGGAGTGCATCGGTGCAAGAAGTATGTATTGGCCGATGAAATAAGTTCACTATGTCAATGGATCCTTCAAACTGATGTAAATACTCTACTAAAACTCTATATGCTAATCAATGGATCATTCAAAGTATATATAGTGAAGCAATGTGTGTGTTTGATAACCGGGCTGAAGAAGTTGGCTGCACACAATGAAACTGATGTGATTAGTGTTAATTACCTCGTCCTCCAACGGCAGCCCATATTTGTTTTCTCCTGGAGACGGTGACCCAGCGGCCAGTGCCTTCGCGTGACAAGCATCTGGTTGTTTCTGATTGGGGATCGTGCTTCCCCGTGTTCTCTTTTGCTTCATGCTTGCTTGGGAAGTGTCTTGCGTGCGTGGTCGGCGAGGCTGCCGAGGCTACGTACATTCAATATGAGTTATATATATCAAAAGAAATAATAGTGAAGATGTCACAATTAAATTAATAGACTATTGTGTGACCGCTACTATTTTAATTTTAAATTTTAAGTAAGAGAGAGAGAACGGGCACAAGATCATAGCACTTTGAGCAAGAACTCCAGGCCTGCAAATCTTTTTATTTGAAAGCATGTATACATACATACTGATATACGTTACTGCACACAAAAAGGAATCCTCTTATCTAAAACAAGTTTATGTGTACTAATGTACGTTACTACACACAAAAAGAAAGTGCATCCGTTTATTGGTCCAAGATATAAGTTCATTGTATCTATGGATCCTTCAAACTGATGTAAACACAATAGTAAAACTCTATATTAATCAATAAATCAATGAAATTATATCGATCGAAGGAATGTGTGTGTTTGATATATAGCCGGGCGCGAGGAAGTTGCATGCACACAATAAAACATATATGATTGATTAGCTTAGTGTTGATTACCTCGGCCTCTGACGGCGGCCCATCGTTGTTCTCTTCCGGAGACGGCGACGCAGCGGACACCGCTGCCGCCCGCCGACGGCAGCCCTTCCGGGACGCCAGCGCTTTCCTGTGACGACGGCACGGCGCTAGGGCAGTGATGGTTGTTGTCGGTGACTGTTCTCCGGCGAGTGGGAACCGGCCGGTGGTGAGCGAGCACTCGGAAGCGCAGCAAAAAGTGTCGGGGCCGCTCTTGGCCCTGGCACAGCGGATAGGTCGCGGTTAGCGGCCTCGGGTAGTATATATGACGTGTTGAAAAAGTTCACCACGATAGTACGCGACGATTCGGACGACAGCCGGAACCGAAGACGGCAGTTTGCCAATTAAAAGTAATCCAGAAACCGTCAAAGCAATCTAATCTAGTATGCATGCACATCTGACGTGGGAAACTAAATTTGGCAATCAATTAAGGACCAACGTGGCATGCAAATGAAAGGAAGAGAAGGAATTTTAATTCCATTCATGCAACAAGTAGGATCTGTACGTAGCATGTATATGCATGTAAAAGGAAGTCAATCGATCCATGCTATATATACATATACGTGCATCTACCTGATTGATTTGAGATAATATATACAGTTATACAACTATATAGATCTATTATTATATATTATATTATATGGGTGTAAATACAACCTGTTTAGTGGGCGGTTGCTTGTTGTATTTATCAGGATGTATATACGCGACGATGGCCAGATAACTCCCATGAAAAACGGTCAAGGTTGTTTAATATACGTTGGCTGCTTGTGTATATATATATTATTGGGCATGTTTGTCCCTAGTATACACATATTTTTTGTGTGAATAAAGTATGCATGGATGCCTACGTTAAATGAGTATATGAGTATTTTTTTTTTGGGGGGGGGGGGGGTTGGGGGTGTGTTTGGGAAACGGACACATATTTTTCATAAGGTCTACTTATTCTATTTTTGATTTGAAGAGAAGTATATGCTACCTTTTTTTCTTTAAAGAATTATTTGTATTATATTTTCTCAAAAGAATTATTTATAAATTATATATACTTGCCCCTCCTGTATTTGTGAAGCAACACAAGAGCCATTCTAGGCCAGCAAAACGCGAATTAATGTGAGCCATTCTGTGGCGGCGTCCAGAGGCGGCAGAGCAAATTAAGCGTGGTGTGCCGTGAGCGCACTCAACATCGTTTGGGAGATGAAGTGAAGCTGGCACTGTGCACAATGGCCGCATCATGATGATAGTGGGCGACCTTTCGCGAGGGTGTCGAAATCGTCCACGCCGCATGTCGGCATGGGTGGTGGCGAGTGTCAGCAATGGCATGGTAGTCATGGATGTAGAGGGCTGATAACACCCTCTATGGTCTAGATGACCTTCATTATTTGATTTTGTTGAAATGTTTTATACATTTTTTGTTTGTTTTACATTGGACTTCAATGGGGAAATTTGGAAAACGTGTTTGATATATCCATGCAACAACCAAAAGATATACAAAAGTGCTGATGAAAAAAGTAAAAATGGTACAATGGTAATGGTACCAGTTATCATAATGTAGGCTACATGTATTAACATGGTATTCAATAAGAATCTAAGATAGAATATAGGAATTATGTCTAAGATATGATAACCATGAATAAAAGTATTGAATGTACTGGTATCACATCTCTAATATATCTCTGAAGACAATATTTTTTGTGCTCCTTCTAGTGGGGTCGACATCCTTATTTGTGTTGGCCAAAACCCATGTACTCTTACGTGAAACACTTCTTGACAGTGCTACATACAACCGGCCATGCGAGAAAACTGGTTCGGGAGATAGATCCCAACATTTGGTATGGTTTGACCTTGTGCTTTATTTATTGTCATTGCAAAACTCAATCTTATTGGGAATTGTTTTCGCTTGAACTTGAATGGCAATGTAAGGTCTTCGAGAGGGGGACATGGGAATCCTTGGTATGAAAACTCTAGTTCCTGCATGATCTCCATTAACTATTTCTGCATCAATTGTATTGTTCTGAAATCCTCTAATGACCAACCTTGTGCCATTGCAAAGACCATTGTGAGGATCAAGATTACGTAGTAGGATAACAGGGCAGTCCTTTTTAACTTTAAGCTCATGAGGAGGCAAACCATTAGGTGTAATAGAATTTAGAAAATCTAGAGGGTAGTTATTCCTTGTATCATCATCTACTGAGTCGAAACTGTAGTATACCTTCTCATTTCCAGGAAACTTGTCTATCATTATTGCATTCACTGCATCAACATGCTCATTTGTAGTTGAGAGAATTGCATGTTCGCGCATATAATCTGCAGAAGTACAATTTTCCTTGAGTTTGGGAAACACTTGTTCGATGAGGCTATCAATTGGATTGTCTTCTGAACTTAAATTATTTGCAGTCTTCCTTGAATTTTCCCTCCATTCAATGATGATATCATCAGGCAACTGAACATAATTATCACCAAAAGTTTTTTCTGTTCCATTCCCAATTCTTAACAGGTATTCCGCAAACCAATTATCATTTTTAGCTCGCATGTTTTGGGTAAGCTGAATCCTTCGTACGTTGTCCCATATATATGACTTCAGTAAAGTAGCATCAATGACCTGTGCTCTTGTTCCTCTGATCACAACAGGAAGAACTTGTCTGAAGTCACCTCCAAACAGCATGACTTTACCACCAAAAGGTTGTTTGCAACTCATTATATCTTGGAATGTCCTATCAAGTGTTTCTACTGCTTGTCTGTTTGTCATGGCTACTTCATCCCTTATTACCAAGGCAGCTCTGCGAAATAATTCAGCAAGACCACTTTGCTTGCTAAAGGTGCACATAGTTTTATTATCTAGCTTTATTGGAATCTTGAAGCGAGAGTGTGCAGTGCGTCCACCAGGCATGATACTTGCTGCAATACCAGATGTGGCTGTAGCGATTGCTATAAGATTCATGGAGCGGACCTTTG
Organism: Themeda triandra; assembly: GCA_018135685.1. Lineage (NCBI taxonomy): Eukaryota > Viridiplantae > Streptophyta > Magnoliopsida > Poales > Poaceae > Themeda > Themeda triandra. The sequence continues at coordinate 357,016 of JAENPR010000384.1, forward strand.
CAAGTAAAGCCTTATAAAGATATGTCTTGCCTGTTCCTCCTGGTCCATCGACAAAAAATACCTGGCCAACATTCTTCATTACATGGTTCATAATCAAGTCAAACCCAGCTCTTTGCTCAGCATTCAATGATTTTATCATTTGTAGATGTTCTTCTTCATATCCAATATTCAATTCTTCTGTAAGCTCTCTATAATAGTCTCGTGACATCTCATCTAATCAAATAAATTGTAAAGGTCCATTTAAAAATCAAAACGATAGAAGCATGAAATTAATAAAAAAGATCTTGGGAATTTTAATATCCATGAAATTACCTGAGGCCTCTAGTTTGGGAAGTCCAAATTCTGTAATATCTCTACCCATATCTTTTACATGTATAGATATATCTCGAGCACCATTTGTTCAATCATTTTGGAGTTGCAATTTGAGCGACGATAATCCTCGACATTGATTCAATATGTTTGTCCCATAGTGCTCGTACATTACTACACTCACAAAAAGCTATTATAGTTGCAAATAGCCTCCTTAGAGCACAAGGCATCTTAAATTGAGCAGATTCAGTGAGGCAGTCATCTTGGCTCTTGTCTGTTTCCACATAACCCAAGGCCTCACAAGCATCTCTAAATGTTGCATATGTAGTTCCATGTCGACTTCTAAGATGCTCAAATGAAGTTGCACCCCTCACATGATTGAGAAGCACACGGAGATAGTATCGCTCTCCTTCAGCAGGATGGGCAAACACCAATCTTCCAATCTGACCGCCTCTTTCTCTGGGTTTCCAATTCTTTTTTGATTTGATCCAAGTGAAGTGCTCAGGGAATTCTCTATATAAATATTTTCGTGCATCAAGATTATGAATGTTTGTGCTGAAATACTCTGTAAGCATGGACTTTTGAGAGTTTGGATTATCGACAACATTGTTTAGATCATCCCAAGCTTTGTAGGCAACCATATGCTTTCCTGGAAGATGAACTTGCATTTGTAACACAGAAGGTGACATATCGTACAAAGGAAAACCATATAATCTATAGACTGCCTCTATAGCTGTTATACACCTTCCATCTCTATATTGCTTAATCTCATTAATTACTGGTGGTTGCCCATCCATATTTTCCCTAACATGATTTATCGAAGCTGAAACGCGGTCATGACCCTTAAAGACATACTTGTATAGATACTTGGCGCATTTTATGCTGCTGCAAACTTCTACATTAATGTGACAATTATACCTCATTAGAAGGACTGGATTATATGGCACAACCCATCTGTTGTCCAACCATTCCTTCCTTATTTTCACTTTTTGTCCATCATCTCTTCTTCTATAAATAGGATATGAGTTCTTTCCTTGCAAGGTGGTTGCGCAAAAATCACGGGGATAATGAAAGCGACATTTACCATCTTTCATACATGGGCAATTACGGTTTAGAATACCACATGGTCCATGCATCATATGTTTGCACACAAGTCTATGCAATTCTGGATATTTCTTCTGATCAGGAAGCTCTGCTGATATATACTTGTCATAATCATCAGGAGTACGTACTTTGCTCTCTTCTTTCATAACCAAGAGGAAGTGTTCATGTGGTAATCCCCTTTTTTGAAACTCAGTGACATGTGCCCAGGCAGCAACCTTACCCAAATGATGTTTTTTAAGAAGGAAATCTTGGAGGTCTCGTAGCTTTGCTCTATAAACTCTTGCCACAATATCGGACGATCTTGCGGCATTTGTCCTGGCAATAACTGTTCTACTATTTCATCCCAATATGGATTGGATGTCATTGTCACAAAAAAATCAGGCTTTCCGTATCGAGTAATCAAAGCCATGGCATCCATATACCTTGAGTGCACGTCACGGTCACTCCCTGGGAAATCTTTTGATAGTACAATTCTACGACCAACTTGTGATGCACGGGCTTCTCCAGCAGCAAGAGTGTCTAGAAGGCCCTGTTGAATATATGTGTTAAAACATTATAGTTTTGCTTGAATTTAAATATAGAAAAAGCAACTTCTAATGTCAAATGCTGTTTACCTGGTATAGATCAGCACGAATTAAATTTTGATGCGCTGGTTTTGAGTACCAGTCTAAACGCATTGACTCCACCTTGACATACATATCAACAAGCCATTGTTGGAAAAGCCTCCCACCATGAAACATAACATTAAATTCTCCCTCACGAATTTGAAGCTTGAAACAAAGATATTCCCTAGCGCCGACATATCGCCGTGACTCGAGATTTCTGTTCATAAAAATAAATAGATTAAATTTCATGGTCCCTTCAAAGGTCTAAACATCATAACATTGTCATGATGTGGAGGAATTGGTATTAATATTAAAATTTAACTTTAATTTTAAATAAATAAAATTATTACAAAAAAATGACCTTCTTCTTCATGTACATTTGTATCCGAAACATCATTGATCTCAACAAGCATTGGGCCTATACAAAAGAAAGAAATTTTGTAATTGGATGTTAATGAGATTTTGAGACTATAAAATTGTTTATGAAATAAACAAATTAAAGAACCTTTTTGTGCACGCTTAGTATATTTCCTCTTTGGTTTTGATGGAGGAGAGTCTTGATATAAAATCTTCTTATCCTCCCATCCAGTTTCTCCATTAGGATTGTACATAGGATATGCTAATGGATCATAACATCCATGGTACGGCCTTATATAATGAGGTTGATTTTCTTTACTGTAAATGACTATGCTTCTCTGAAACCTTTGTTGTGGATCATTTCCATCAAACCATATAGCAGCCACTTGCTCCATTGCAGGTGCATTATATCTTCTCTGGTCAACAGAAATACTTGTATTTAGCTCAATAGCATAGCAATCCAAGTTGGCAAAACTGCCAAGACTTTGAAATGTCTGAACATAAGGATTGTGTTGCATGATGTTCAATATAGTCTGAATCACATTAGCATCAAGGTGTGGTGATCTTTTCATCCTATGTTGCATACTCTCATCTGTGTCATAAAAGTACAACTGCATGTGGCGTGGCCCCTTAACACCGGGCACAAGTTGATCCAACTTGTGATAAATTTGGCCATGAGCTTTAAATGTATATATTCCAGTACCCTTTGCTGTTGCCAAACTACGATCAATGGAAACCCCCATGCTGGTAAAAGAAAAGTGTGAATTGAAGTAACGAATGTTCCTTCTGAAATACTTTGCATCCCTATCGGTTTGACTTGTGAACAATCGACGGAGCTCATCTGGGACCTTTGGAATAAATATATTAACTCGTCCGTTCCGACAACAGAATGCAGGACCTTCACCCTCAAACCTCTTTGCTCGACAATAAAAACAGTTCTGCACTTTCTTCAAAACATGATGGGTCTCAGGAAGGCCCACATACACAAAGTTATAAGGATCATGAGCATTTATTGTTGTTGAAGGTTCTATAGAAACCTCATATTGGATATCTGCAATTTAAAATCATATTGTAAAGTTAGACATGAGCATAAAAATTAAAATAATATTTGTATCAAAAATGTTCTCACAAGCTCACCTTTATCATTAAACATTACAGCTTCACCATCCTCGTAGATATCGGGGCAATCTTCATCTGGGTTTTGTTGATCTAAATCATTTTCTATTGAAAAATATATTAATTAAACCATTACTCAATGAACATGCAATTTAATTTTATGATCTACAATTACATAGTTTAACTCTTCCATACCCTCTATTCCATGTAATGTGTCTTCTGGTTCCCAAATGCCAGAGTTGAAATCTTCTTGATCAACATTTTGATGAGCACGAGAATCATGGGGATATACATGTTTCTGAACAACTAAAACAACAGATTAAACAAGAAACATTACTACCATATATATACATATATCTAACATGTTTATTTTTACATTATATATAAAATAAAAAATATATTAGTACGATACCTGACATATTTAGAGGTGATGTGAATTTCTTGGACTTGGTGGCAGCACTCAACTTAGCTCGGTAATTACGTTGGTAATTACGTTGATATTCACGTTTTTTCTCAAGAACCTCATTCCTCTGATCGCTGTTCATTGCTTGCCTATACTCCTCGATGGTCATTTGCTTTACACGAGTGCCTTCATCTAAAAGACTCATTATAAGTAATTAAATTTATTATCTTTGCAAAAAGTAAAAAGATAACAATTGAAAATGATGACAAAATAACAAAGTAAAATACCTATTTTATCTTCTTGTGAAGCCATGACTCGTTTCTTCTTACATGATGCAATTAATTCTGAAGTATCAGCTTCAGCCTTTAGATGCGCCCGACGACCACGCTGGTATTCACGTTTCTGGGCCCGAATTTGCTCCTTCTTATTGTTAGGCAATGCAGCATACCTTTCTCGTTGATACTCGCGATTTTTGGCCCGAGCTTTCACCCTTTGAGCTACAATTTGAGATGCAATCAATTTTGATGCACTTATCTTTGAAAGAACAAACATCAATGACTTGTACTTTGATTCATAGGATGATAATAAACCTGACGATTTGAATTCCTTTTGAATCTCTGGATTTTCCAAGATGGTAATATCATGAAAACTATCTTCAGCGGGGTGTATATCTTCATCACTTTGAATCATTGCTGCTGTGTTTGTTTTCCAACATAATAGTATGCTGGCTAACTTGTACCTAAAATTGCTAATATTTTCCTGCATGGCAACAATCGATATACCACATGTCCACTAATTTAGTAGGTTATCAACTCACTGTACTTACATAAGGAAAGTAGTTTTTTTATATTTATACCTGTGTAATATGTTGACAAAGTGCTTCTCCAGTCCAGTATTCCATAAACTTGAGCATGAATAGACCACAAGATGAACTACAAAGTTAAAGAACATTTTGGGTATTAAATAAAAAAGCAAATCTGTACACGTATGCAGTATAATTTGATAATAGGTTGTACGTACCCATCTTTCTGGATTGGTTGTTCTAATTGTTCTTTCACTATCCATTTAGTGACATCTAGGTCTTCCCAATTGTGCACCACATTTCCTTTTTCTATAGTAATTTTTAGATGAGATTGTAGACCTTGCAGCTGTAGAAATGTATAGTATTATTTAATAATAATATATTAGATAATAATATATAGAGAAAACAAAGAATACAAATGGAGGATAAATGTAAAATCATTTAAATAAAGTGTAATGCTGCAATCAAAATTTACCGTAGTTATGAGGTCATCTCGATTGAATCGCCAACACAATGAGTCAAGAACTTGTATCTCACATTTTTTTGCATGAAGAACAGCTAAATACCAATGTGTGTTCTTGATATTTATTGGAAGTAGAATCTAATGAAGACAATTAATTAGTCTTAGATCTTATATGTCTAACAGAATAATACAAATCACAAATTACAAATGTATGAAATAACCAAAATGTTAAATATAGAAATGTGTGTTACCATGTCATGTCTAAGATATTTTTCAACCATATTTGTAACGAAGCTTCCATCTTCATGTACTCTAAGTTTTCCATCCCGTTTTAGCAGTGCGGAGTTAATAGGATTCTCAAAGTATACCTTAACCCCGTTTCTAACTTGTAGATGTGCTTGTTCCTTTAGACAACATATATATGCACTTATAACCTACAAAAAATAGTATTAAATAAGTTATACTATTTATAAAACAAAGAACAATTTATATATTAGCTAAAGATTTTTTAAATCATAATGGTACACTTACATCGTCATTCAAATACTTAACCGGGTCTAGAAGACATGACAATTGATCTTGATTGACAAAAATATCATCTATCTTCACAAGTATATCAGTGGACAAAGATGTCTCAATTATTATTTGAGCACATAAATCATTGTCGGTCATTGTATAATCTGCAAGTAAAATAAATTTTTGTATAACTTATTAACTTAAAACTTAGACAATATTGTGGCAAACTATATGTATATGTAACAATATAATTAATTACCTTGTGGAATTTTGTCATATGTTTGGTCATGAGCCTTTAGATGCGCCCGACGACCACATTGGTATTCATGTTTCTGGGCCCGAATTGCCTCCTTATTGTTAGGCAATGCAGCATACCTTTCTCGTTGATACTCGTCATTTTTGGCCCGAGCTTTCACCCTTTGAGCTGCAATTTGAGATGCAATCGATTTTGATGCATCATCCTTGGCCTTTAGGCGAGCCCGATGCCTACGTTGATACTCACGATTTTTTGCACGAACTTCTTCCTTATTGTTAGACAAAACAGCACACTTCTCTCGTTCAAACTCATAATTTCTGCCTTGAGCTTTCTCCTTCTGATGTACAATTTCAGATGAGGCAAACATTTTTGATGAATCAGCCTCGGCCTTCAGACGAGCCCGGTGATTGCGTTGATACTCACGATTTTTGGCACGGATTTCTTGCTTTTCATCGCTACACAATGCAGAATACCTATCTCGTTTATTTCCATGTTTTTTTTCCCAGCCTTCCTTCCCATTAATAGGCGAGGTGTCTTTTTCCTGTTGATCCATTTTTTCCATCTATGCCTCAGATTGTGCCTGTGGAAGAGTGACCATTGTTACCTGAAATCTAGTCACTAAATTCGTAATCAAAGCACTGATACACTCATGAACTGAATCACAATCTGAAGTAGGTAGCCGTCGGCAGCAGCAGTTGCCGGCCATATAGTTGGAGCAGCAGCTCGCCATCAACGGTTCAGCATACAGCAACCAACAGCTTCAGACATATATGCACAAGCCAATAGCATTCAGCACAGTACCATGCAGGCAAGTAGTCCAATGAAGAAAAAGGGCTTCTGGCTGCCGGCCACCAAGACAAGCTAGCAGCAGACGAATAAACAACCAAATGCCGGCGGCTAATTTTCTGCTTCCTTCTCAAACTCCTCTAGGACCACGACGACCCAATCCTCGACTTACCAGAGATCCGACTACAGGGATTGGATGTGGTGCACGTACCTTGTAGCGTATGTCGCCGGAAGCAGGGACCGAAGATGCCACGAGGAAGCAAAGCGTCCGCGGCGGTCCGTCGCCAGGCCTCCTCTGCCACCGGCTCGCTGCTGCCGTCAGCGTCCTCTCCCACGGGATGCCGAGATACCGCGAGAGCCGTGCGACGAGAGACCGCGCCGCCGTCCAGACCCGTCCAGGCCACGGCACGAGAGACCGCGCCGCCGTCCAGACCCGTCCAGGCCACGGCACAGGCCACCGCCGGCGTCGTCTTGTACGGGGAGATGAGATACGGCAAGGTCGTGCGACGTGAGACCGCGAGGGCTCGTGACGGCTGTTCGCGTGTGGTGGTGAGCGCGGCAGTTTTCGCGGGCGATGTTTCGCGGCGTTTGGCGGTGTCGGAGAAGAGAGGGTACATGCGGGCGGGTAAGGAAATCTCGGTGAGAAAAGTCCGGAGCGGAGGCGATGGTTTCTCTAGAAATTTACGCGTTCCATATGTCAGGTTGTCAGGAAACGTGATGGGCCCACAATTAACTGTTAATCAGATGCGTTAGATGCATAATCAAGGGTGCAAAACTAAGGCGGGTAAGATGTTTGTGGGTAACAATGAATTTCTATTTCAAGGCTCTTTTATAGTATAGATAGATAGACTAGTGGGCACAGCACGCACGTGTCTATAACAAACAAAAAAATCTCTTTTATAGTGCAGCTGAATAGGCGACAGCTGATGCATGCGGATGCCATATCTTCATCATTCTGACAGGGCACCGCAGCCTCATTGCCGTGCAGATGAGTTGGCGATGGCGGCTGCCTGACCTGACGCAAAGGTCGACGCTCCTGCACGATGGCGTGGGGGTCCCACACTTCTGTCTTGGGAGTTGGGACCCCGGACGGTGCGGCAGTGGTGGGTGCACCGGCGACAGCGCAGTGCACACGGCTGAGCTCTGCGGGCTGTTGCGATAGCTGATAGCTGTCCACCGACCGATGGTTGGCTCCGCGTCGTCGACAGTAAACACCGCGCACCACCCGTTCGGCGAAATGCGCACAGGTGACAAGCTGCCAGAAATTCGTCGTTTCCTTTTTTTATGGCTCGTCTGTGGATGTGTTCTGGTTTTGGTCCTCAATAATGCTTCTGCTTATTCTATGTTTCCCAATGAGCAGCATCAGCTTTGTACGACCGTGCACAAAACATGTACATTATTTTAAGTTGCAACTTGTGAATTAGTACAGTCTGGAGACGTGTTTCCAGCTCAGCCAAAGGGGGCTGTTTGTTTAACTTGACGAACACTCACATAATGCAGCGAATAAAAAAATTTGCAATGAAACACACTACTCTTGGAAAATTACATGCTTCCTAATACCAATGGACGGCACACATACGAGGCATTTTTTATTAGGAGAAATGATAGGCAAGGCACAGAGTCAACTGAAAGCCCAGAAAAATGAGTTTAGTCATCAAAAACAAGATTTGTAAGTATATTATTCTATAGTCTAGACATTAGTGCTTCATCATTGACTCAAATTTATTTTAACATTAGGGACTAAACTCTAATACCTGCATTCAGATTAGTGATCCAAAGTTGACTTTCTGTTTGATAGGTTTGTTGGCCCTTAGCAGTGCAGATCTGTTTTTAACGTAAGTCCATATCTGTGGGTGTTCTCAGAAGAGATCTGACACTCTTATTGCTCCTACCCTTTCTAAGCATAGTTGGCTTAACAAGGAAGCGTCACAACTAAAACAAGAACCAAAGTTCCCTCAAAAGCTCTGGTTTGCATCAGTGTATAGGACAGGAGAAATAAGTCTGTAGATTGCAGGTGGACTACCGGAATCAGCAAATCTGAGCTCCTGGTACATGCAGCATTCGTCACTTTCTTTTCTAACAATCAAAGCCTACAATTTCTGCTTCAATGCAGTTGTTTTCAGCAAACATAAGTGGTGATTATTCTGCCTATTATCAGGTACTGAAAACAGGAAACTAAGAAGTTCTAGTACATCATACGTACAATATATCTTGGATTGCTGTTGTTGATTCTTCAGACCTAGAGGCTTTGGTATGTTCATGTTGAAGTCACTAACTATTTGCTTAGTTTGCTTTCACGCACTATATATAATTTCCTTTAGTTACTGATGCCTCATATATTGTGCTTATTTTGCGCTCTTTGTGATGTAAGGAACAAGAAGGTAGTAGAGTTCATTTGCGAAGAAGTACTTCAGCCACCCAGGTCCACGTTACACCTTGTGTCCTGGCATCAGAAGCTAGCAGAAGCTCCCAAGTGCTCTCATCCCTTCAATCCAGCATTGTCCAACCCAAATTCTAGAAGCTCAGGTGTCCATACATTGTCCAGGAGAAAAGTAAGGCCACACATGGAGATTGAATGACTAAAAGCAGCAGATCGATCTTTTCAAAAAAAAAAAAAAAAAAAAAAAAAAAAAAAAAAAAAAAAAAAAAAGCAGCAGATCTGAGCTCCATAAGATCTGATTGGCCCATGTTGCATAACTTGCATTCGAGGAAAGGAGGCCACCAGCAGGACCGGCGTGTTTAAGGTCCAGGTATTGTACGTTACTTTTTTGTAACTATGTTGTTTTGTCTGTAGCTCCTGTACGCTATGATGCTCATGTGTATTATGGCTTCTTCGCTTTGTGCTATTGAATATTAATCTTTTGGACAATAACTTGGACTTTTTAGAGTTTAAGAGGCCTAGCCCCCTGTCTTATGCATTCTACAGTTTACAGCCTTCAGGCGGGCCACACCTTACACAAATAGTACAATAATAACTTGGACTTCTCAGGTACTGAACTGAACTCTGAATGATCCTAAGTCACTGACCATATGAACTATGAAGACTCTCATTTGAGTGCTTGACTACGTGGTATGCTAATCTTTGGATCATTATAGAGTTTGTCTAGATTCAAGTTTTAATTTGTTATCCTTTCCATTTTACTGCACTTCGAGTACAGACAGTATGCTTAATTAATGGAATTAGAGGTTTACATAGATTTAAAGGAAAACAACAGTAATTTTCCATATTTTTTATATACAGTATATAAAAGATATTTTTATATGTTTGTGACTCCCTCATAACTATGTTTCTTCTTTTTGCTTCATTACATTAGGAATCACAAGGGTGGTCAAATCTATCTGCAAAGAAGCAGCAGAGGTCGTGGACAAAAAGCCACAATACCTTTTTACCACAGGTAGATAATATTATCGACTACTGATTAATCCAATGCCATCATGTAACTGTTTCATTTAGTCATACTTAAGGAAGGCAAAAAGAAGAGAACAAATAATCTTGTCGGCAAAAGCAAACACTAAAGATCCAAGGAATTGAAACTTGTAGCTACCTTAAATCTAAGAAAAAATGTATATACCATTGTTCAGCATAGTCCACTTTTCAATTTCTGTTGTTCTGACTAGTCAGAGTAAATTTTGTTATATAGGGAAAAAAAAGATCTGCCTTCAAAATATGGAAGCTGCTGTAGCATCTGGAAAATTGAAGATTGTTGGCAACAAGTTAGCTCCACTTCTAATGAATGAGTACAGCTCAATAGTGGGGGCGAAAAAAGATCTCAAAAAGCTCCATGGTCAAGTTGTGGAGATCAACAATTGGTTGGAAACTGTAGGAGATAAAGCTGTGGTCAATGATCCATCATATAATTGGCTCCAAGAGTTGAAAGATATTGCTTATGCAGTTGATGATATTGTTGATGAGTTCCAGCTCAAGGCTGAAAAACATGAAACTGGTGGTGATGGTGGTGTTGTGTCCAAATACCTATGCAATAAACCAAAATCATTTGTATTTCAGTGCAAGGTGGCTACCAAGATCAAGGAAATCAAGAAGAAATTTGCTGGAATTGTGAAACAAAGAAACGATTTTAGCACAATAACAAATAGTTTACAAGTTGGTCACCCTGTTCCTCATATGAACAAGGCGGTTGGGGAGATGCCATTATTGGCCAAGATTGATGCAACATCTGTACTCGGAAGAGATAAAGACAAGCATGAGTTAATATCTAAACTTGTAGAAGTTAAAGACCAACAAATAATCAACATAGTTTCAATCATTGGACTTGGTGGCTCAGGCAAAACTACATTGGCTAAACTTGTTTTCAATGATGGCAACATTATACACAAGAATTTTGAAGACAGGTTATGGTGGGTTCATGTATCACAAGAGTTTGATGTTGCAAAGCTTGTTGGGAAGTTGTTTGAAGCCATTGTTCGTGAGAAGTCTGAACAATATACTTTGCAACAAATGAGTGATAAAATATCAGAGAACTTGACCAGGAAGAGGTATCTACTTGTATTAGATGATGTTTGGACTACGGACCAAATTCTATGGGACCAGTTCATGGTGCATCTAAAGAGTGGCACACTTGGGAGTGCAATTTTACTCACTATGCGCAGTAGTGATGTTGCCGAACAAGTAAGATCAACATACCAATTTAGCTTGCCACTCTTGTCTCTCGGATCACAGCCGGCAATTGTTCCAACAAAGCTTAGGAATGTCTATGAAACATTTGGAGTCTGAATTTGTAGAGGTGGGAGAAGAAATCATGAATAGATGTGGTGGTGTGCCACTTGCAATTAAAGTTATTGCAGGCATCCTCAGTGGCAAGAAACTCATTGGAGAGTGGCAGGCCATGAGAGATAGCAATTTACTCAATGTTGAGGGGGAAGAAGCTAGTGTGTCAGTATTAGCATGCTTGAGGTTGAGCTATTTCCATTTGCCTTCACATATGAAACAATGTTTCACAATATGTTCAATTTTTCCTAAAGGTTACATGATAGATAAAGAACAACTGATTGACCTATGGATTGCTCATGATATGATTACTCCAGAAGCTGGTGTTGAGTACTTGGAGTATATTGGCCATAAGTACTTTAACTCTTTTGTCCAAATGTCTTTTCTTCAAGATGTGTCTGAAGACAGGTATGGAAGAGTGGAATGCAGAATGCATGATTTAGTTCATGATCTTGCCTTGTCCATCATGGGTAATGAAATTTCACTTGTCATTCCAAACAGTGCAACCAGCAGCACAAAGAGCTACAGATATTTTTCTTTGATTAAACAGCCAGAAAATGAAGCACCCAAAAATATTTTTAGAAAGGCACGTGTTGTATGTATGCCTTGGACTGGATATTACACATATGTCATGGCACTGAAGCATGCAAAGCACCTGCGTAGTGTTATAACAGGATATCTCTATGAAAAAGAAGTCCACACCATATCTCAGGTCAAATATCTGAAATATCTTGCCATGTCATTACAAAGTTGTAAAATGCTTCCTGAGAGTATCTCAAATGTTTGGAGCTTGCAAGCACTTCATGTAACTGTTGACGGTCGTTAAGTATCAATTTTATACCATCAACGCAGCAAGAGAAAGGACTAATATGAGTTCACCTGTTAGATATAGGGGTTACACTGATGAATTCCACGAGTTTTGGTGATTGTCTATTTCTCGCGGGGGTTATCGGAAAGAGAACCAAAGGAGGCCCACATGTCATGATTACATAGAGATAAAGACCGAACGGGTAAAATTGTATAATCTAGAAGACTCCGTAAGGCAAACCCCGGAAGCCGGGGCCCACAGCGGGGTGGCCGGTCGGCCGACCAGTGGGGAGTCGGCCGACTCCCCACCTCCACCAATCAGGTGGAGTCTCGTGGATCCCGCCTCCACCGCCTTTGAGGATGAATAATTATCGTCCATTTAGGTCGGTTTGATCCGAGGGCTGTGGTTAATCCTAGGGGGCTATATATTCGAGCCCCGGCCCCGGGTGAAACCCTAATTCATATTCCTAGTTCATTCAAGAGTTCATTCTCTCATCGAATTCGAGAAGCCGAGCCACCATCTCAATTAGAGCTCCATAGTTTAGTAGCATAGCTACATAGGAATAGATCTAGAGGGAATCAAGCCTAGCTTGGAGTCCGGATCTGTCGGAGTTCTTGGTAATTCCCTCTACATTCTTGTAATATTCATCATTGTTCGTGATACTATGAGTAGTACTTTATTCTATTCTATTATATCGACTTGACTTTGCTCTATTTGATTACGTTCTCAATTATATTGTTCTTAGTTTACTTTGATTATATGTTTAGCATAGTTGGACTAGAATTATGTTTATGCATAGGATCGTATAGCACTTGCTCATTAGATCGATGGGTGAGTGGTAAATATTGTGTAGGCGTGGTGCCTAGATTGTATTTATCTGCGATTACACCCTATTGGCCGGGTCGTGTGGTAGATCGCGGAAGTGACAGTTCCGTTGAGTCCTTTGTATTCCATCCCCGTTGGTAGGTCTTAGTAGAACAACCTATTACATTGAAGTCATTGCTATGTCTCTTGTCTTCTCGGTAATATCACTATGCATAGATGTAACCTTTTCCCGCCATGATTGCTAGATGTTCTTGCACTAATCATTGTATGCTTTGACCTTATAGTTAGAATAACATAGGATTATACCCTAGATCGTCCTAGTCCATGCTAGTGTTATAAGCTTAGAGTGCTAAGTTGAGATGGCTTATTACTATTATTTTATGTGGCTAAATGCTCTCATTTATCTTATGTCATTTATCATTCATTCCTATATTTTATGTGACACTTACCCCGTATGAGATGATCGATACGGACAAGGTTAAGCTCTCCATTATAGCATGTGCATTGCTCATCACTCATTATCCAAGGCATTCCCTTCCCAAGGGTAAAAATATAAATAACGATACCCGGATTACTCCCGGTTAAAATGCTACATCGGTATTATCTGTGCGCTTGCGGATCCCATATTTATTTCTAGTAGCAGTTGCATTATTTAGTACCAGCATTTTTGGCGCCATGTTGGGGATGACAACCTAACACTGAGTGGCGTTAGAAATGTCAACAAGCATTTTTGGCGCCGTTGCCGGGGAAGGTTGAAAGCCAATGGATAATGAGCAGCATTGCACTAGATAATGTGATCGAGTTGTCTTTTTCATACTAACCCATCTCTACAGGATTACCCTTGTTTTGTCTACTTGTGTATCTTATGCAGGGTAATATATCAAAAAGACAATTCTTCCTGATAATTATATTGACAATCCAGAAGCTTTATTCAGGAAGGCCAGAAGCAAGTTGAAGAAAACCAATCAATCATCATCATCATCAACTCAACTTGGAAGTTTGTCGAAGCGTAAAGTCAACCTTTCGTACGAGACTTGACACCGCGTTTGAAGCCATGGCGAACAAGTCACTCCGCGAGTTCTCGGCTCCAACTACGGACAACATTCGTACTGGACCAACTGCGGACATCGAAGGAGCTTTTGAGCTCAAGCTGCGCTAATCAACATAGTGCAAGCAAGCCGGTTCGTGGGAAGGCCCATGAAGATGCTAGTGCTCATCTCCAACACTTCCGGAGATTTGTAGCACATTCACTATCAAGGACGTCCCAGAGATGCTATACTACTTCGCCTCTTCCCATTCTCACTCTTGGGGAGAGCGAGCAATGGTTCTACACCAATAAGGAGAAGAATCCTACGTGGGCATTATGTTCCACCAATTTCTTGGCGAAGTTCTTCCCAATGGGCAAGACAAATGCTCTTCGCGGGAAGATATCAAGCTTTCAGCAACACCATGATGAGACTGTCCCAGAAGCTTGGGAGCGCTTTCAAGATTACATCCTCGAGTGTCCTCATCATGGCATGGAGAATTGGCTGCTCATGCGGACATTCTACCATGGGCTCGGAACAAGACACGTGAAACGATGGATGCTTTGTGGCGGAGGTGCATTCTTATCACTCACTATTCCTCGGGCCACAGCTCTTGTGGAGAAGATGGCATCCAACCAAGGTTGGAGTGAAGAAAGAACGCAGACCCGCAAGAGAGGTGGAGGAATGCATCGTGAAGGAGGTAGACATGCCTTTGTCGCCGCCAAAATGGATCTCGGGCCGATGAAGAGGCTCGATGAGAGAGTCCCGAGAGAAGAAAGAAGTCATGCATATACATGATGCTCGCATGACATGTGAAGAGTGTGGAGAGACGGGCACACAGTGCTAACCGCCCGTAGCCGAAGGAGGACGTGAACTACCTCAACAACAACAACAACAATAATTACTACCGTCCTCGCCAGAATCAAGGTTGGAATCAGCAGCAGAGGCCTAACTACTCAGGCAACTATCAAGGTAACAGCTCCTCCTACAATAATTACAACCAGCCGCCTTTGAGAGAGCTAGTGCTAAACCAAGGCAAGATGATGGACAATCTGTCCAAGAAGCGACATCAAATGACAAGGTCCTAGAGACACTCGGCAACGTGAATGGATGGCTTTTCCAATGCCATCAAGAGTCGCTTCAGCTTCAACAAGATACTTGAGTCGCAGTGTACAACGGCTTGTTAACCTTGCTCCCTCAACCGGTCAAGGTAAACCGGCGGGACAACCCGAAGAGCTCGAAACCGCAAATCTTGTTGATATATTCAATGTAGAAGATAGCCGGAGTGATCCATCGAAGGGGTCATGGATTGACTCAACTCGCCAATCAAGAAGGGCGATCCGGGAGACCGGTCATTCCGATCTCCATTGGAAGTATTAACTTTAATGAGGCAATCGTGACTTCGGTGCAAGCATCAACATCATGCCAAGAGTGATATATGAGAAGCTATTCAGATGCCCCTTAGCATACACAACCATGTGCTTACAGCTTGCAGATCAGTCACTTCGTGTTCCTTTGGGAGTACTAGAAGATATATGTGTACGAGTGGGCAACTCATATGTTCCAGCAGACTTCGTGGTAGTGGATACAGGCAGTGATGAAAGGTCCCCTGTCATTCTGGGACGACCATTCTTGAACACTGCTGGAGCCATCATGTATGCCAACACTGCCAAGATCATCTTCAACATCAAGGGCAAAAGAGAAACCTTCTTATTCAAGAACAGTGTCTTTGCAGTTCCCAAAGACACCCTCATCAACAGAACAAAGTGAGAAGAAGAAGAATCTAGCTAAGAAGAGCAAGAACAAGAATAAGAAGACCAAGAAGACGGAGACAAAGTGAGGATGGTCACCGGTCCACGAGGAGCATGACCACTTACTCGGGTCCCCACGTCGATCAAGAAGGATGACCCGTGTGTCCCAACCATTCAATGCTCCATCACGAAGCTCTTTCAATAAAATGCCTGTGACACCGGATCGGGTGTCAACATTATGGCCAAGGTAACTTATGAGTATCTATATGGCACTATGCCTTTGGAGCCTACCTATGCACAAATGCCTGGCGGATGGCGGACGGACATTCCGCTTCGTCGAAGGAGAAGTGAAGGATGTCCTCATCCAGATAGATGACCATTATGTCCCTACGAGACTTCCTAGTCATTGACATGGGAGATGACTACGATCCTCCAATCATCCTAGGAAGACCATTCCCGAACACCACCGAGCTATCATCTATATTGGGACGGGAGAGATCCATTTCCACTTTCCCACCGAGAAGGTACGCCGCTACTTCAACAATAATTATATAATCACCGAAGAGCCCAAGAAGAACAGAACAAGGAGAAGGGCGTACCCGTCGCGTAACAAGAAGAACATCACTACGAGATGGATGGGCTAACTATGAGGGAGAAGTGTCAAGATATGAAGACCGGTACCCGAAGACAAGAACATTATAGAAGAACTGAAGAGGTGCTACCTTGAGAAGAGAAACAAGTGGTCCAAGAAGCTTCCTCCTCAAGGTCACCCTCTCCAACAAAGAAGGTGTGGAAGGTAAAAGCAAAATCAGAATCAATTCCTACACAAGAGGCGACGTCATCGAGGCGCCGGCCAATGCGCCCTTGAAAATGAGTAAACATGACAAGTCCTGTTCGGAGGACTTAAAACCACCGAACGCCGCGCCAAGAGGTAACTTGGTATTTATCAGCATCACTTTTCCAGCATTGCATTTTTGCCTTAGCATCCTTATTTTCCTACTTGCACCTTAGTTGCATCTTTACTATCTCCGCATTTGGAAAGAAAATAAAGATGTTGTGCATTTGCATCCAGAAAATCGTCAAGCCCCATGTGGATAGTCATTCACTGTGGTGGCACAAAAATAATTTCTCAGCATATTTATTTCCCCTGTCTGCATTCCTTAAATAATAAAAAGATAAAAAAATATTTCTTGTGATCCTGTTAGAACAAGTCTAAGTTAAGAAAGTTCTAGACAACCAAGGCCTAGAGGTTTTATCACTAACGCTTAATCAGTTCCACAAGCTTTGTTGTCTATTTGAGCTTCACAGAACATAAAGGATCATGAAGAGCTAACAGCGAAGGACATCCAATCCCCGTCGGAGTGCTTTGCCGCGAAAATTGAATCTTTGTCTCCAACAAGCAACTATCTACGACACTCTGGAGGACTAGAACGTCTTCGGTGCTGTCGGCCAACATCGCCAGACTATGTCAACATCCGGCTTGGGGGAAAGCATCCCCGTGTACCAAGCTAAGTGTTTCCAACTTATCTATTTATGCTTTATTAGAGTGTGCTTTGATTAAAACAACTAAAAAAGATGCATAACCATAGAAACCCAAAAAGATTTCCTTATTTATCTTTTCTATTTTTGGAGAGCTCTTGCAACTGTCTTTAAAAGTGATCCCTAGAATAAACTCTACATGGAGATGATGAATAGTTGCTCTGCTAGTAATTCCTTTCAAGTACCTAGTTTTCAACCTTGCACTCTCCCGAGTTTTGGACACAACTTGTTTAGATTTGAGATTTGCTCGAACCCGAAACTTGTGGGTAGCGAACACTTGATCTAAGTCTAGGTGGTTGACGGGTATGATATGGGAAGGTTTTGAGCTGTTGTCCATCTTGTTCCTAGAGATACTAGAGTTCGAGAGTTTATCTTAAAAAAAAAATATATTAAATTCCTGCATGATGAGTTCCTTTATGATGAGAGTTTAAATTCCTACCACAGCCATACATTCATGCTTACTAGATTAGGAAAACCCATCTGTTTAAATAGATCATGTTGTAGATTTGAGTGTAGACTTTATAGGCATTGAGTGTGGTTATGCTGTGGACCCATAAGGAATTAGTCACGCAGATAAAGTCAATACTATGTGCTCTCCATCCATTGATCTATGCTACTTCTGTCCTCAGAAGCACGCACCCATTTTATAAATACTACATTCATTCTGTGCTACTTCTGTTCCTCGAAGTACCACCCACATATAGATCCATATCCACCACATATCGTGCTATCTCTACCCTGGAGATACGCACCTATGCTGCTCCTATCCTGGGAGTACGCATTCCCCACATATTGTGCTATCTCTACCTTAGAGACACGCACTTATGCTGCTCCTACACTGGGAGTACGCATCCATCCATTCATCCATCCACATATACATACGCCATTCATTTCACATCATCCAGAAAAGGTTCTACTCCTATTCTAGGAGTGAACATCTAGACATAATCATCGCCGTTCTATTTGCCTACATAAAAGCTCTAGTCATTATCATTTCAAGTTATACACTCCCTGTGCTAAAGTTTCGCTTTCAGAGGATTGGTTGCTCTATTAAAAAAAAAAAAAAAAAAAAAAAAAAAAAAAAGAGAAAGAAAAAAGAAAGAAAAAGAAAGAGTAGCCAAGTCCTTCCATTCAAGAAAGTTTCAAGGTTTCCGAATAAAGGGAGTCATGTTATCCCCAAAGGAGCGAGTGTAGAAGTAGATGTTCACCAGTTGAGTACCCCTCGTAATCATTTCCTTATCACCATCATCCTATCATCATCTCATCCATTCCATTTCCTCATTCACATGCACATATGACTTTATTATTATTTTAGTTCCTATTGGATCCATGTCTTAACTGTGCAATATATGCAAGTGAGTTTGAGTGTCTCCCCACCTATGAGCTCCACATAAGCCTATTAGAAAGTAGGGTGAAAGAGAGAAGGCATACACTACTCATGCCTTAGAGAGGATCCAGAAATACCACAAATGAGAGACTTGAAAGGTTCATACAAGGAACTCGAGTTTTATTTCAAAACTTTGCAAAAACTCCGGGATAATAGTTGATCAAAGAGCGAGAAACATGGCGCTTGACTTGACCGTTCTATCTTTCAACTACTCAAGACCCAAGTGACGGTTACAAGCCCCATGGTGAAAGGTAATATGAGTGAGTTTTGAGTCAGGATAGTTCACTCTAATCCGGAGGAGAGTTCTTGTTTGAACGCATGTGTACTTGTGAGGAGTGAAAGTATTGTAGCAACTCCTGATCCATCACTGAGTCTATCTTTGCTCAGGGACGAGCAAAAGGTAAGCTTGGGGGAGTTTGTTGACGGTCGTTAAGTATCAATTTTATACCATCAACGCAGCAAGAGAAAGGACTAATATGAGTTCACTCGTTAGATATAGGGGTTACACGATGTGAATTCCACGAGTTTTGGTGATTGTCTATTTTTACGCGGGGGTTATCGGAAAGAGAACCAAAGGAGGCCCACATGTCATGATTACATAGAGATAAAGACCGAACGGGTAAAATTGTATAATCTAGAAGACTCCGAAGGCAAACCCCACGGAAGTCGGGGCCCCCGGGCAGGGTGGCGGTCGGCCGACCTGGGGGGAGTCGGCCGACTCCCCACCTCCACCAATCGTGGAGTCTCGTGGATCCCGCCTCCACCGCCTTTGAGGATGAATAATTATCGTCCATTTAGGTCGGTTTGATCCGAGGGCGTGGTTAATCCTAGGGGGCTATATATTGAGCCCCGGCCCCGGGTGAAACCCTAATTCATATTCCTAGTTCATTCAAGAGTTCATTCTCTCATCAGAATTCAGAGAAGCCAGAGCCACCATCTCAATTAGAGCTCCATAGTTTAGTAGCATAGCTACATAGGAATAGATCTAGAGGGAATCAAGCCTAGCTTGGAGTCCGGATCTGTCGGAGTTCTTGGTAATTCCCCTCTACATTCTTGTAATATTCATCATTGTTCGTGATACTATGAGTAGTACTTTATTCTATTCTATTATATCGACTTGACTTTGCTCTATTTGATTACGTTCTCAATTATATTGTTCTTAGTTTACTTTGATTATATGTTTAGCATAGTTGGACTAGAATTATGTTTATGCATAGGATCGTATAGCACTTGCTCATTAGATCGATGGGTGAGTGGTAAATATTGTGTAGGCGTGGTGCCTAGATTGTATTTATCGCGATTACACCCTATTGGCCGGTCGTGTGGTAGATCGCGGAAGTGACAGTTCCGTTGAGTCCTTTGTATTCCATCCCCGTTGGTAGGTCTTAGTAGAACAACCTATTACATTGAAGTCATTGCTATGTCTCTTGTCTTCTCCGGTAATATCACTATGCATAGATGTAACCTTTTCCCGCCATGATTGCTAGATGTTCTTGCACTAATCATTGTATGCTTTGACCTTATAGTTAGAATAACATAGGATTATACCCTAGATCGTCCTAGTCCATGCTAGTGTTATAAGCTTAGAGTGCTAAGTTGAGATGGCTTATTACTATTATTTTATGTGGCTAAATGCTCTCATTTATCTTATGTCATTTATCATTCATTCCTATATTTTATGTGACACTTACCCCGTATGAGATGATCGATACGAGACAAGGTTAAGCTCTCCATTATAGCATGTGCATTGCTCATCACTCATTATCCAAGTGCATTCCCTTCCCAAAGTGGTAAAAATATAAATAACGATACCTGGATTACTCCTGGTTAAAATGCTACATCGGTATTATCTCGTGCGCTATGCGGATCCCATATTTATTTCTAGTAGCGAGTTGCATTATTTAGTACCAGCATTTTTGGCGCCATGTTGGGGATGACAACCTAACACCGAGTGGCGTTAGAAATGTCAACAGTAACACACAGCGATTCACTTGTCAAGATACCAGAATCCATTGGTAAGCTGAAAATGTTAAGAACACTAAACTTTTCACACTGTACAAACCTTAAGAGTTTGCCAGATTCTATTGGTGATTGCCAAATGATTTCGAGAATTGATCTTTGCAACTGCAGTAAGATTACAGTGTTGCCAGACTCTATTGGCAAGCTGCAGAAGTTAAGAACTCTGAACCTATCACGGTGTGAGGAGCTAAAATGCTTACCAGATTCCATTGGAGATTGTCAAATGATTTCAAGCATTGATCTTTACAGTTGCGGTAAGCTTACAGTGTTGCCAGACTCTATTGGCAAGCTGCAGAAGTTAAGAACTCTGAACCTGTCACGGTGTGAGGAGCTAAAATGCTTACCAGATTCCATTGGAGATTGTCAAATGATTTCAAGCATTGATCTTTGCCATTGCGGTAAGCTTACAGTGTTGCCAGACTCTATTGGTAGAAATGAGAAGCTCAGAGTTTTAAGACTAAGTTACACCAAAGTTGAGAGAATTCCATCAGTTATCACAACACTGAGAAATCTTGAGTGTTTAGACCTTTTGGGTTGTTCTCATCTAGTAGAGTTGCCTGAAGGCATTGTCAACTTGGAGAAGCTTCAAATTTTATATCTCAGATCTTGTTATCAATTGGGAGGGATGCCTGTAGGCATTGGACAGCTTAGTCGACTACAAAAGTTGGGATTATTCGTTGTGGGTAAGGGAGAAAAATTTGCAAGAATCTCAGAGCTTGCAAATGTATCTAGTATCGGTGAGGAACTAACAATCAGAGGTATTTCATATGTGTTGGACCCAAATGATGCACACAAGGCATGCTTGAAACACAAGACAAACTTACAGAGGTTGGACCTACAGTTGATGACACATGACGTGGAAGAGATAAACACTGAGTTGGAGCAGGCTGTCCTTGATGGTCTAGAACCACCACCTGGGATTGAGGAGCTGGAAATTCATTTGTATTCAGGTAGGCAATGTGCACGGTGGATGCAGAATCAAGTTGGTGCTGGAGTACAGGGTCCTGCTCCCTTCCCATTTTTGAAGGTGATGGAGTTAAGTGATTTCCCAAATTTAAAGCATTTACATGGGCTTGTAGAGTTGCCTTGTTTAGAGGAGCTTGAGCTGAAATGGATGCCTTCTCTTGAGAGCATAAGTGGGGGCCCATTTCCTTCACTGATGAAGTTAACAATGAAGGACCTTCCTAGTTTGGGAGAGGTGTGGATGGTAGCAGAGAGGGCCATGCCTAATGGAGAAGTTGGGGTAGGCTGTTGTAATTTCACACCTCAGCTGAGACAAGTTCGGGTTGGTAATTGCCTAACAGAGTTAGAGATTAATGAGTGTCCTAACTTGGAGGTGAAGCCGCACCTTCCTCTGTCCCTGGAGGACTTGCAGTTGGATTACAGTGAGAAGGTGCTGCAGTCAACAGGCCAATGCCAAGGGTCCTCCTCGTCCCCCAGTTTTTGCCACCTGAAGAAGCTTCAGGTACGGTGTGGAGATGCTCTAGAGAGCAATTGTTGGGAGCTGCTGCAACACATGACGGCACTTGAGTCATTGGATATTAGTCACTTCTCTAGAGAGAACTTACCTAAAACGTTGTGGAGCCTCTCATCCCTCCGGTCCTTGAGAGTGGACAACTGTTCTGATATCCATGTGCAACTCGAATGGATAGGGGAACTCCGGTCTCTGCAAGAGTTGACTATCCAATCCTGCCGGAACCTGAGCGGCCTCCGCCATTCAATGGGCCACCTTACATCCCTCCAGGTGCTCTACATAGGATGGTGCAATGAACTTCAGCAGTTGCCTGATTGCTTCGAAGAACTCTGCTCTCTACGCAAACTCAAGATCAGAATGTTGCCAGGGCTGACTTGCCTTCCACAATCCATCGAGAAATTGGCTATTATAAGACTCCAATTGTGGTGGCTTCTCCCTAATAGGACTCCAATCGTTTCATCCTCCCAAATAGGACTCCAATCATTTTCCATCCTCTCAAATAGGATTCTAATACATTTAACCCATTTTCTTATATTCCAAAAGCATGTATTTTGTAATAATGCCCAAAGTACCCTTAGCCAATTTCTCTTACGTATGATACTATTACGTACGATACTAGGCACGATACTGATCGATCGAGAAACATATATGTGTGAGGTCAGGCAACGATACCGCCGCGACTTTTTCTCCTGCTACGATACTATTAGGCACGATACTTTTTCTCCTCTCAGAGCTGGTATACCTCCTATCGAGAAACATATACTATTAGGCACGATACTATTCCTCGCGACTACGAGACCGCCGCCGCCGCACGCCTCACCCACACCAACGCCGCCGCGCCATGGCTGGAGGGAGCGTATATGTGTGAGGTCAGGCAGCAGCCGGCCATTGCAGGCAGCGTCCGGCCAGGCCAGGGGCAGGCAGCGTCCGGCCAGGCCAGGCCAGGCCAACAGCCCCAACACGTTTTAAAAGCCCAGGGGCAAAAAGGTCATGCTATGGAAAAATACATGTATTTAGGAGTTAAAATAGGGTTAAATGTATTAGAATCCTATTTGAGAGGATGGAAAATGATTGGAGTCCTATTTGGGAGGATGAAACGATTGGAGTCCTATTAGGGAGAAGCCACCACGATTGGAGTCCTATAATAGCCAATTTCTCCAATCGATCTGCCGCCTCACCATCTCTCTTCAAGAGCTCGACATCCTTGACTGCTCGGGCATCACATCGTTGCCGCAGGGGATGGAAGGCCTCGTCTCCCTTGAATACCTAACCCTCTATTACTGCCCCGGAATAAAATCCTTACCCGAGGGCATTAAAGACCTGACCGCTCTGAAGGAATTGGTGATCTACGGCTGCCCTGATCTGGAGAGGCGATGTGAGAGAGAAACAGGGGGGGACTGGCACCTCATCTCCCACATCCCTCGCGTTAGGATTGGTTGATTTTGATGGATGAAGGGGGCGTGACCGTGTGGGGAGGATTTGGCCAGATCGGGTGAGTTTGTTGTACTATTTGTTCCTGTACCTATGTTTTCCTTGTGTAGATTCACTATAGATCCAATTTCCTAATTATTTTTTATTCATTTCAATCGATTCCAGGTCCCAAGTGCTCATACAGGCTGGTCAGGAAATTTGCCCTTGTGTTCACACTTACTAATAGGAAATCTACCATTGGAATTATCTAACTACTTGCTCCCAAGGCCATTGCTGTTACTTGTTATGCCTGCATAACAACATCAACTGGTTGCCAGTAAGCAAATCATATTTCAAGGTAATTCTCTACTTTCCTTGTACCTTTTTATTTCCATCACAAAATGATCCACTCACCACTGGAGAAATGTCCAGCTTATGCCACAACCATGTACGGGTTGGCCAAAACTTTTGATTTGTGCTTTTCTAGAGCCAAAAGGAGGACTTCTTGTTTGCATCGAACGGTCGCGTTTGATTCATTTGATCATCTTGCTGTGGAGAGCATAGTAGCATTTGCGCTTTTGTTTCTCACAATCTATAAAGAATACTTTATATGATCCAGTTGTGTGCTGTTAGGGCTGTGTACATCCATTCGATGTAGAGGCCGGATATAAACTATCTTTGTCTAAAAAATGGTTGTGTGCTGTTATTTTTTCTCAATCACGCAAAAGATTTGCGCGTACTTTGATTAAGAAGAAAAGTCTTAGTTCATCCGGGATGCTTACAAGATTTAACAATAAAAGCAAGAAAAACACGCCCCACAACTGAACTGTAATATCCTATTACTCGATAACTAAACAACCGATCCAACTCATAGCGATAAGCATGGCTGGCTCAAGCCTGTTGTGTGCTATTATTGAAGCCTCTGTGAGTTGATTATTTTATTTTTTAGTTCAGCAAAGCCAAAATTAACATACAGATGTGCGTATGCTCTGATGCCGCTCAATTCAAGGGAAAAGGAATACTGAGAATTTGTCATGTTTAGCAAAATAATATCACACAGTCCAGATGTGCAAGCAGCACGAGTAGTTAGAATTGGTTTGCTTTAGTAAACACACATGGACCGATGCTGGCTTGGCGTAGCTGTAAAAAGAAACGTAGATACCTTTGTCTACTGCTTGATTTCTTGGATACTTTAACGATGATGTAGTTTTTGACTTTTATATTAATGGATTTGCTAGGAGGTCTGGAAGGAGCGCAACCGCACGACCTTCGACGGCTCGGCCTCTACCACGGTCCAGGTCCTGCAGCACATCAGAGACGAGTTCGATTCTTGGATCGCTGCTGGCTTTCGCGACCTCTCGGCGCTGGTGGCCCTTGCCCACTAGTCGCTTCTGGCTGGTCGCTCTCTTAGCAGATTAGTTTACTTAGTTAATACAATTGTTCTGCGCCACTGTTCAAGCCGGTGCCTTCGGTTGGCAACTCGCCGCCGGTGTCTAGGTGTGGTGTTGTAAAAACTTATTCCCCTTCTCTTAAAGCAGTACGTGCACAATGCACGCTTTCGAAAAAAATATTAATGGATTTGCCTATTGTTGCAGGCCCCCTGCACCAAGGGAGTTGACAGTCCTTGGGTTCAAATGAAGTCTCCACGCACTTCATATGCTTTGCTCTCCATCACATAGGAGTATGGAATTTCAGATTTTCAGAAGAACAGACGTTTTGTCTTTTTTGTTCTGTGGCAGTGGCAGTGGCAGTGGGCTGCAACCGTAAAGACGCTGTCTTGTATTTTTATCTTGGCAAATGCTCCAGCTTAGGAGTACACCATATGTATGGATACACGAGTAAGTATTGAGTGGGCCAATTTGAATTTGAATCCTGATTTCAGTCTGGTCTGCCACGCTCGTCTGTGTTTATGCATATCGTTGTGTATGTATACTGTGGACTCTGGTTTGCAAGTTGCATGGCCAAATCAGAACACTGCCAGGCGTGAGTGTCACAAGGTGGAGAGAGTTTTTTCAGGGCGTAATAAGAAGGTAGATGCACTGATGTGATGATTTTGAAATGCTTTTGTGACTTGAAACCATAAAATTTGTATCGCTGGAGAGCTGTGTTACTACATGCTCCTACGCTGCAAAATTCAAGGGTTATTAATGCCAGATTACATTGCTGGTTTGTCACAGGCAACAGAAGGCACAGAGTTTGTTTCTATGAAAAAAAACATGAGTTGGGGTTCAAGGCTGTTCTTCAGAGCGGATGTGTGCCACGGCCCATAGGAAGCTCAGGCCCGCTTGGTGGACTGCCCGGTGATGTATCTCGGTTTTTTTGGACGTGGCCTCCTCTAGCGGTCTAGCCTGACAGAGCGCTGCCGCTCTTGTCCTCGCCGTCGTCCAGTGACGTCGCTGCCCATGCCGCCGTCCTCCACTCCACCAACACCTCTGCTTCTCCAACTCCAACTGTTCGGTCACCAGATGCAATGCGACGTCGCACGGCGTGTCCTCATCGTTGCAACGCCGGCGCAGCCGCGCAGGTGGCAGGGCCAAATAAACTGGCCTCGCCTCGTGGCTGTCGCTGCCCGTACAGTACAGGAGGCAGCAAGAGCATGCCTGCTAAACCATCCTTCCCGGTGAGACTATACTAGACCAGGGACGGCACAGTATTTGCCAATATCGGCTTCCTCTGTTTTTCGCTAACTGCGTCTCGTCCCTGAATCCGCCCCAGCGCGGCATATGAGCCAAGCCACCTCCAGCCTCGTTGCCATACGCGGTGGCTCCACTGGCGTCTGCACGTGGTGGTGCTGCAGGGGCAAGCCGGTAACGGTGTTGCGGCCATGGCGAGCGACGTTTGATGGTGATGACAAGCGTCCAAGTTGGCCGTGGCAGGGCAGAAGGGCGGCGCACGCACACCAGCTGTTCGACCAAATATGCCACACGACTCTCGGTTAGTTTCTTCTCGTCTTATCTTTTGCAACAGAGTTTGTCTTGTGTTGCTCTTCGATTTTGGACAGTATAATGTGCAATTAGCAACGGGCTTAACTTCCTCTCATCAAGGAGCAAGTGGAATAGTGGTCAACTTGACTATTCTAATTATCTAGTCTTGTCTAACCTCACAAGTCACAACATTGTATAAATATGCAGACTACGATATCAACGATGACATTACAGCTTGGCCTGCATATAAATATGCTGTTAGTACGCGTTTCCAACTCAGCAGTTCGTATCTCAATTGTAACTGAGCTTTCTATCTTCTCGATCAGCTTGACCATAACTCACCAATTATAATGCAACATGTAAAACATTTGCTCTGAAGACTTAGAAATTCTAAAACTTGTGTACAGATTGTAGGAGGCATGTAAGCGCTGACGATGCCTCCAAATCACTATTTAGAAGGTACACATGACGTGCATAAGTATTTGGATGAACAACAGACTGAGCGTCCAGAGATAACAAGGGTTTTCAATCTCTGTATTTGCCATCTAGTGCAAGGTTTATGCATGTATTACCCTACATATTAGCCTCTGATCGATTAGTACTAGAAGCATTTAAATTGATTTTGTGTAATAATTAATAAAGTGTGTTTCCAGAAACTTTGCTTGTAATTTCTCAAGTATTTTTTAATCAATTAAATTAGCATCCCAGAAGTTCCCTTTCAACATGCAATGTTTAAGTTTCAAGTGTTGGATATTATTAAGTTTTTAAGACGTGTATCCAACTAAGCAGCCACTATATAAAATGCAAGTGGACTTCGCCTTTTTAGTTTGACCAAGGCTTGGATAATGCAACACACAAAACATTTGCAGGGAAGACACAATACTCTTCGAGAATTACAGGAACTTTTATCTTTGTAGTCCTAGCTCTCTTATAGGATGTGCTACATGCAGTTAAATTTTATCACCAAGCTGAAAACAGAAAATTCTGGTACTTAATATCTCTAGGAGAGCATGGCAGCATTTTGTATTAGGGTCTAGGGAAAATGGTAGGTTGATGCCAAAGAGTTCACTATGTGAGTGTCTAACTAACTATATACGGCAACGTTTATACAAAGTATATTGCCTTGTTAGATATTACTGTTTCATCAGTGATGGGATCAAATTCTAAATCATAACATTTTGATTGTCTGTTCTCTCATTAGCTCTGCCATCCAAATTTGTCTTTCTCGATGATGGAAGCTGATAGCAACCCTCTGAAACATTAGCGCTGATGTCCTTCTTTAGAACAGTTGGAATACTTCTCAATGAAGGAAGCATCATCAGCATAGCAGAAGCACCAAAGCTCTCTGGCCTTCTGCAGCCCAGAACCCTAAAAGCTCTGATTTGGCACACACTGTATAGGACAAAAGGAGGGCTACTTTTGAGATGGCATAGGCAAAACCAGGTATTTACTCTGCTTCATCAACAAACGAGATCCAAGTCGTCTGTTTTGTTTCTCGAGCCTGCTATGCTCGTCCATGTCTTCTCCAACATGTAAACTCCTGCTTTTGACGCATTTTTTTCAGTGAATAAAACTGAACTGGTGTTGTTTCTGTTTATTTTCTGGTACTGATGGCAAATATACATGTGTAAGCAGACTGTAGGCCAAAGAAGCAGGGCCTGAGTGCCTTGTGGCCCTTGGTGATTTCAATAATTTGACCTAACAAGACATTGTGGAACAGGAGAAGGTGCCGTCGTAATAGACATCGTTATTGCCGCCCTCTGGGTGGCTCGATGACTATTCAAGAGCTCCAGGTACCTAGCAAGCAAATCCCGGAGCTCCAGTATTTCTTTATTTATCTCTGACAAATAGTACTCTAGCATCCTGTATGTTTAATTTTATTTCTTGCTCTGCTGTGCATACCCTACATAGCAAAGGAGAAAAAAGGAAAGCCTCAATCTTTAGTTAGATGGCATGAGTAAAAGCAGTAGATCTGAGCTCCCCAGAAAGCTCTGGTTTGCGTAAGTTGCATCATGTTTGAGCTCTGTTTCCGTTAGTCTACTGTACCTTCCACTGATCAACTTCTTCCTTGGCTTTGTGGGGAAATTTTCCATCTAGTCTAATGTTCTCATTGTGAAATACCTGCAGGGTTTCATCTCTCCTTTTGTGACAAGAACTCAAGGCTCCAAGTGTCTCCCAATAAAAAAGGAAGCAGCGACTCAGAGCCTGAAGGGCAACAACTACTAGTTTGCTGAGGTCAGATATCCATACCTGCTCCTTCAGCTCTTTGCTCTTGCTAGGTTCATTCATTTGTGCTCTGCTTTGTACACAATCTGCATGTTTTCACTAGCAATTTCTTATTTAATAACTTGGTCTCTGTCCCAACTATGAACAGGTACTCATGGACCAACTCCAAGTTGTAAATCATCATAACTGAAAGATGCCGTTTATTCTTCTATGATTCAAGCTCTGGTATTTTAATATTTCCATCACTAATTGTTCAGTTGCTTTCACACTTCATTTTTTCTCCGTTTCTGTGCGTTCCCTACAATACAGATGACTTAATGAAATATATCATGTGGCTATTGTTCCGTGACAAACCTCACAAATATGTTGTTTCATTTTGTCTCTATAGGCAACAAGAAGGCTGTAAGGGTGTACCTGCAAAAAAGCACTTGAGCAACAAAGAAGCTAAAAGGATACACTTGTTTCACAGGTCTGACCCTATGATCAACAATTGTTGCATGAGCTTCTGTGAACGTCTTCATATAGCACTAGTAATACTGTAGAAAGTAGAGAATCACCACACACCCAATGTGGGTGAGGAGCCTTCCATATATATAGCCAATGGCATAGAAAGTTACATACATGGGAAGCTATTCACTGTACAAGGAAACTATCCTAGGCTATATAAGGCAGCTAGCCTATTTAATCAATCTCTAATTAGTCTCTAATTGATCCTGATATATACATATTCTAATACCCACCCGCAGTTGGAAGCATCACGAACGCATAGACTGGTCCAAAAATCAGTGAAGAGCTAGACGGGCAGATCTTTGGTCATGATGTCAGCGAACTGGTGCTCAAATGGGACGTGGAGAACTCGAAACTGTCCCAATGCGACCTTCTCATGGACGAAGTGGATGTCGATCTCTATGTGCTTCGTGCGGCGATGGTGGACGGGGTTGGCAGTCATGTAGATGGCGTTCACATTGTCACAGTAGACAACTGTCGCAAGCGGGATGGAGATGTGGAGCTCCTTCAATGGCTGACGCAGCCAGC
Source organism: Themeda triandra (assembly GCA_018135685.1). Taxonomy (NCBI): domain Eukaryota; kingdom Viridiplantae; phylum Streptophyta; class Magnoliopsida; order Poales; family Poaceae; genus Themeda; species Themeda triandra. Next base: position 386,882 of record JAENPR010000384.1, read on the forward strand.
AGCACTCAGCAACCACATGGGCCAGTACTCAGCTTCAGCACTGGACCGAGACACGGTCGTCTGACGCTTGGAGGACCAAGAGACCAGGTTGTCACCGAGGTATATGCAGAAGCCAGAGGTGGAGCAGCGCGTGTTTGGACTGTCGGCCCAGTCGGCGTCGGAGTAAGCTGTGAGCTGATCGACGGCGCTGGAGCCCAAGTGTAGACCTGCTGACAGAGAGCCCTTGACGTAGCGTAGGGTGCGCTTGATTAGCGCAAGGTGCGGCTCGTGGGGGTCATGCATGAAGAGGCAGACCTGCTGGAAAGCATGCCAGGTTCGGCCTCATCACCAGCGAGGCTCCGGTACTCCGAGGGGTTGTCGACGGGGCGCCCTCTGAAGCGGACAGTTTGGCCCGGGCGTCCACAGGGGTAGCTGTCGTGTGGCACTCCGACATGCTAGCACACTGGAGGAGATCAACAACCTACTGCCACTGTGAAAGGAATAGGCCATCATTGTCCCGCGTCACCGAGATGCCGAGGAAGTGGTGGAGGTCACCAAGATCCGTCATGGAGAACTCCGAGTGGAGTTGTGAGGTGATGTGCTGGAGAAGAGCCGGTGACGACGCAATGACGATGATGTCGTCCACATAGAGGAGGAGGTAGGCCATGTCGGTGCCCACCTTGTAGACGAACAGGGAGGCATCCGATTTGGATGCAATGAAGCCGATGCTATAGATGAAGTTGGAGAAGTGCTAGTTCCAAGCTCGCGGGGCCTGCTTAAATCCACACAAGGACTTCTGCAGCAAACAGACAGAGTTAGGGGCAGCAGGGTCGACGAAGCCTTTCAGCTGCTCGCAGTAGACCGTCTCCTTGAGGTTGCCGTGGAGGATGGCGTTCTTCACGTTGAGATGGCGTATGGACCAGTCTCGGGACACGGAGATGCTGAGGACGGTGCGGATCGTGGCCGGCTTGACGACCGGGCTGAATGTCTCGTCGTAGTCGACGCTGGCCTCCTGGAAGAAGCCGCGGACGACACAGCGCGCCTTGTGCCGGGCGAGGGAGCCATCAGAGTGGAGCTTGTACTTGAACAGCCACTTGCCAGTGACGATGTTCGCACCAGGTGGCTGCGGTACGAGGCGCCAAGTGCCGTTGTCGATCAGCGCCTTGTACTCGTCCACCATCGCAACACGCCAATTGGGATCGGCGAGGGCACAGTCGAAGCGCTGGACGGTGCGGAGGGTGCCGGCCTGTGAGCGTGTCACAGTCTAGGACACTGGTGCAGCGGGTGGCTGGGCCACTCGAGCAGCAGCGGGCGGTGCTGGTGGAGCCTCTGGTGCCGCTCAATGTGCAGGATCCACCTCCTTGGTGACTAGCGCTGCTGAAGGCTGCACACGGTGAGTGTAGGCAACGCCAAAGCGCCGGCCACCTGGCCGTGCCCCGCCCGTAGGAGGAGCAGCCGACCGCGCATGGCCGCCAGGCTGTGGGCCGCTTGCAGGAGGAACAACCGGCCGCCCATGGTCGCCCAGCTGTCGCCTGCCCGCAGGGGTAGCCAGGGGGCCAAGCCGGAGTATGGCTGGGTCGAGGAGCACGGGAACACGTCCTCGCTGCTGTCAACGAGTGGCGGAGTAGTTCTCGCTGGTGTCGTCGAGGAGGAGAGTCCCAGGAAATCAAGTGACGATGGCATGGAGGCCGATGATGGTGTAGCCAAGAATGCACTAACTCGTCAAAAATGACATGGGGTGAGATGATGTGGCGAGTGGCCATGTTGAGGCAGCGGTAGCCCTTGTGAGAGGATGGATATCCCAGAAAAACACAAGGTGTTGATCCGGGGCGAGTTTGTGGGGGAGGTGGCAGTAAGGTTCGGGTAGCAGAGGCACCCGAAGACGGGAAGCGAGGTGTAATCTGGGAGTGTGCCGTAAAGGAGTTAGTGGGGTATTTTGTGTTTGATGGAGGAGGATGGACGCCTATTGAGGAGGAAGGTGGTTGTGATGAGAGCCTCAGCCCAGTAGGAGGGTGGCATGGACGCATGGAGGAGCATATTGTGAATGGTGTTGTTGGTGGTGCGGAGCATGCGTTCAACTTTGCCATTTTGTGGTGAGGTATAAGGGCAGGAAAGCCGGAGTAGGATGCCGTGGCTAGTGAGGAAGGAGATGGTGGCGTGGTTGAAAACTCTGTTCAATTACCTGCTTGGAGGGATTTGGGCGTGGTGCTGAATTGTGTGTGAGCGTATGCAATAAACTCGACAATGTATTGGTGCACCTCAGATTTGTGGCGGAGGGGAAAAGACCAACAGTAATGGGAGAAATCATCTAATAAAACAAGATAATATTTGAACCCAGAGTTGCTAAGCACGGGAGATGTCCACAGAGCATTTGTTACAGAAGTGGAATGACTAAATGGGAGTCGCACATGCTTGCCAAGTTGACAGGCATGACAAGTCCTTATTGTAGGAAATGACAGACATGCTCCATAGGGTGGCGAGGCTCGATGGACCGGGGTGACTGAGGCGGTGGTGCCACAGGGACGACATGGTGGCGAGGCTGCATGAGTGAGCTGATGTGCAGGGGAAGGTGTCAGAGGTCGCCACCACTATTGCAGCGAAGAGTCACGCGCCCCCTCTGCTGGTCCTTGACAGAAAAACCACAAGCGTCAAATTCAATTGAACAAGCATTGTCACGGGTGAATTGACAAACGGAAAGAAGGTTGCACACTAAATCGGGTGCAACCAGAACATTGTTAAGGCGAAAAAGAGAGTGCGGGGAAGAAAGAATGAAGGTGCCATGGCAGGTGATGGGGATGGTGGTGCCATTGCCAATGGTGATCTCAGAAGTAGGAGGGGGAGACGGGATAGGAGTATACCATCAAGAGGAGGACATGTGGGCAGTGGCGCCGGTGTCGAGGACCCAAGGGGAAGACCCTTGGAGGGACATCTGGTTCTGGGTGGCGTCGATGCTACCCTGGTCCCAGCCACCATGCTATTGCGATGGTGGGGTGGAGACGTCGGAGAACTGCACGGGGGCGAAGGCAGTGTGTGCCCGGGCCTAGGGGTAGGCGTCGAGGACCCGGGTCGCTGTTGCGCCCCACCCGTCCATGGAGCATAGCAGAACCAGGGGCCCGTAGGAGGAGCAGGGGACCTCTGGCCGCCCCCAGACCGGGAGCCGTCGCGCCCCTTCTTCTTCAAGCGGCCGCCACCCCGCCCGCCGCCGCCTCCTTGGCCGCCGTAGTCGCCTTGGCGGCCTCCTCCACTACCCTGGCCGCCCATATGGCGACAGGGATTGCCGCACAAGGCATGGAAGGCTGTCTGGGCAGCGACCGTGCTCTCGTTGGCGGGGCGGGGCTCCTTAAGCACAAGCTTCTCGCGCGTGGTGGTGAAGTCTGGCAGGGGGTGGGAGTCAGCGATGTTGTCCGCGGTACTGGCAAAGCGGGGGTTGAGGCTGCGGAGGAAGTTGAGGACGTGCTCCGAGTCTGTGATGGTACCGCCGACATCGCAGAGCACGTCGGCGGTGGCCTTCATCCGCTGGGTGTAGTCGTTGATGGTGTAGTCGTTGATGGTGGAGTTGCCCTGGTGTCATGGAGTGGAACTCATGACCAAGGAAGATGGCACGCGAGGCCTTGTTGGCCTCGAAGAGGCGCCTGATGGTGACCCAAAGCTCGCACGCAGTTTGGTCCGGCGCCGCAGCTAGGCCGATGACGTCCGGCCTGGCTGAACCGAGGACCCAGCTGCGGACGCAGGAATCCGCGATAGCCCAGGCAGGGTCGGTGGGGTTGGCCTCCACCATGCCATTGACGTCCAAGAGGAGGCCGAATTTCCTGTAGAGGGAGGAGAAGAATGGTTCCCACTGGCTGACGTTGGGCTTCGCCAGTTCGAGGGTCACCGGGATGTGGTTCTTGACGTTGATCGTTGCGTAGGGGGCGACAAAGATGGCAGGGGTAGGGATGGAGCCCAGGGACTGCGAGGAGCTGGAGGATGTGGTGGAGCTGGTGGCAGAATTGGTCGCCATGGCGCCTTGGGAGGAGCAGGGGAAGACGCAGCAGAGGTGCTGTGCGTGAGGAGGGAGGGAGAAAAAGGATCTATAGGCCTGATACCATGTAGAAAGTAGAGAATCACCACACACCCAATGTGGGTGGGGAGCCTTCCATATATATAGCCAATGGCATACAAGGAAGTTACATACGTGGGAAGCTATTCCCTGTACAAGGAAACTATCCTAGGCTATATAAGGTAGCTAGCCTATCTAATCAATCTCTAATTAGTCTCTAATTGATCCTGATATATACATATCAAAATAAATATTGATGGCATGGTCCAGAAAGAGACATGAAAGCACTATAGGAGCTAATTAGTTGCAACTGTAGCACAGTTCATTTTTGCAAGTTTTATGGTTTACAACATAGATGCTGATTTCAAAATTCTTTTTGCAGGGGAAATTTGATTGATAAATACATTTACATAGAAGGGCTGGTATGGAAGCTGCTGTAGTATCTGGAATTTTGAAGATTGTCAGCAACAAGCTAGCTCCGCTGCTAATTAAGGAGTATAGCTTGATAGTTGGTGTGCAGAAGCATCTCCTGGATCTAAAAGATCAAGTTCAGGAGATCAACTGTTGGTTGGAAGCAGTAGGAGATAAAGTTTCACCAAATACTCCAGCATTTAATTGGCTAAGAAAGTTAAAAGATATAGCTTATGATGTTGATGACATTGTTGATGAGTTCCAGCTGAAGGCTGAGGAACATGATGTGCATGGTGTTTCTGGTGTTATCTCCAGATATATGTACGAAAAACCAAAATCTCTCATACATAAATGCAAGGCAGCCAGCAAGCTCAAGGCAGTCAAAAAGAGATTTGATGCAATTGTGAAGCAAAGAACTGAATTTAATGCCATAGCAAATAGCTTACTAGCTGGTCATCCTGCTCGTGATATGAGTCAGACTTCTGCTAACCAGACAACATTGCCTACTGTGGATGTGACATCAGTGCTCGGAAGAGACCAAGAGAAGAACCAAATAATATCTAAACTAGTAGATGACAAACACATAATCAAGACTATTTCCATCATCGGACTTGGTGGCTCTGGGAAAACTACATTAGCTAAACTGGTCTTCAATGAATGCAGCATTGTGGCGAAGCATTTTGAAGTCAGACTATGGGTTCATGTGTCACAAGAATTTGATGTTGACAAGCTCATCAAGAAACTATTTGAAGCTTTTGCCGATAATAATCCAGGACAACATGCCCTGCCGTATATGATCAAAACAATCTCGGATAATTTGAGTGGAAAGAGGCTTTTGCTTGTACTGGATGATGTGTGGACTGAATCTCTAATTCAATGGGAACAGTTTATGGTGCATCTCAAGAGTAGTGCACCTGGGAGCAGGATTTTACTCACTGCTCGTAGTAGAAGAGTTGCAGAAATATTGCGATCCATAGAGCAATTTGATTTGCCATTCTTATCTCTAGATGACAGCTGGCAACTATTCCAACAAAGCTTAGTAATTCCTGCAGAAGGTTTGGATTCGGAATTTGTAAAGGTTGGAAAAGAGATTGTGAAAAAATGTGGTGGGGTGCCTCTGGCAATTAAAGCTCTTGCAGGTGTCGTCCATGGCATGGAACAAATACAAGAATGGGAGTCCATGAGGGATAGCAATGTATTAGATGTTGAGGGTGAAGAGAGTATAGTAGCTGCATGCTTAAGGTTAAGCTACATCCATTTGCCATCTAATCTCAAGCAGTGTTTTATAATGTGTTCAATATTTCCTAAAGGTCATAAGATTGATAAAGAACAACTGATTGACCTATGGATTGCTCATGATATGATCACTGTAGAGGATCCATTTGATTACTTAAACTTGGAGTATGTTGGCCACAAGCACTTTAATTCTCTTTCAGAAGTTTCTTTCTTACAAAATGCCGAAGAGAAAGATGGGAGAGTGACATGTGGGATGCATGATTTGGTTCATGATCTTGCCTTGTCCATCTTGGGTGATGAAATTTCACTTGACATGCCAAACGAGGCATCCAGCAGTACCACAAAGAGCTATAGATATTTTTCTTTAAGTAAACGGTCACAACATATGGCACCTAAAAATATTTTTAGAAAAGCACGTGCTGTATATGTGCCTAAGTATGAAGATTACATATATGCCATGGCATTGAAGCATGCAAAGTACTTGCGCAGTGTTACAATGGGATATCTCAGTGCAGAAGGAGTTAAAACCATACATACCATACCTCAATTTAGGTATCTGAAATATCTTGCAATTACAGCACTAAGATGTGAAACACTTCCTGAGACTATCTCAACTGTTTGGAACCTGCAAGCACTTCATGTAACTTACAGCCATTCACTCATCGAGATACCAGAATCCATTGGTAAGCTGAAAATGTTAAGAACACTAAACTTGTCATATACACAACTAAAGAGTTTGCCAGATTCTATTGGAGATTGTCATATGATTTCAAGTATTGATCTTTGCGGCTGTAGTAAGTTTACAGTGTTGCCAGACTCTATTGGTAAGTTGGACAATCTAAGAACATTGAACCTACCATGGTGTGGAGAGCTAAAATGTTTACCAGAATCCATTGGTAAGCTGAAAATGTTAAGAACACTAAACTTGTCATATACACAACTAAAGAGTTTGCCAGATTCTATTGGTGATTGTCATATGATTTCAAGTATTGATCTTTGCTGGTGTGGAGAGCTACAATGTTTACCAGAATCTATTGGCAAGCTACAAAAGTTAAGAACATTGAACTTATCAAGGTGCAGCGAGCTGAAATGCTTACCAGACACTATCGGTGATTGCCAAATGATTTCAAGCATTATTCTTTGGCAATGTGAAAACCTTACAATGTTGCCAGACTCTATTGGTAGAAATGAGAAGCTAAGAGTTTTGAGACTAGGTGAGACCAAAATTGAGAGGCTACCATCAAGTATCACGAAACTGAGAAATCTGGAGTGTTTGGACCTTGAGGATTGTTGTGAGCTAGTAGAGTTGCCTGAAGGCATTGGCAACTTGGAGAATCTCCAAATTTTGAACCTCCAAGGTTATAATAAATTGGGAGGAATGCCTATAGGCATTGGACAACTCAGTCGACTACAAAAGTTGGGCCTATTTGTTGTGGGTAAGGGAGAAAAGTTTGCAGGAATCTCAGAGCTTAAAAATGTAACTAGGATTGGTGAGAAACTAACAATCAGAGGTATTTCACATGTGATGGACCCGAATGATGCACACATGGCGTGCTTAAAACAGAAGACAAAGTTACACAGGTTGGACCTACAGTGGATGGCAGATGACGTAGAAGAGGTAAACACTGAGTTGGAGCAATCTATACTTGATGGTCTGGAACCGCCACCTAGGGTTAAAGAGTTGTTAATTTATGGGTATTCAGGTACGCAATATGCATGGTGGATGCATAAACAAGTTGGTGGGCGAGTACAGGGCCCTTCCCCCTTCCCATTTTTGAGGGTGATGAGGTTATCTGATTTCCGGAACTTGAAGCATCTACATGGGCTTGTGGAGCTGCCTTGTTTGGAGGTGCTTCAGCTGGAATGCATGGCTTCTCTTGAGAGCATAAGTGGAGGTCCATTTCCTTCGCTGGTGTTGTTGTCGTTGTATGATCTACCTTCTTTGGGAGAGGTGTGGATGGTAGCAGAGAGGACCATGCCCAGTGGAGAAGAGGGGGGAGGCTGCTGTACTCCATTAGGACAAGTCCGAGTTGGTAATTTCCTAACAAAGTTATTGATAGCTGGTTGTCCTAAGTTGGAGATGAAGCCACACCTTCCTCCGTCGCTGCAGCACTTGGAGTTGTGGGACAGTGAGAAGTTACTGCAATCACCAGGTCAATGCCAGGGGTCCTCTTCATCTCCCAGTTATAGCCACCTGAAGGAGCTTCAGCTATGGGATGTGACAGGATTAGGATCTGGGTATGGGTGGGAGCTGCTGCAACACATGATGGAACTCAAGTCATTGGTGATTAATGGCTTCTCAGGAGTGCAAACCGAGTTGCCCAAGAGCTTGTGGAGCCTCACATCCCTGAGGTCCCTAACAGTGAGGCGCTGGTCTGATTTCTGCATGCTACCTGAGTCGCTAGGGGAACTCCGGTCTCTGCAAGTGTTGAACGTCCTACATTGCAGTTGCTTGAGCAGCCTTCCCCAATCAATGGGCCACCTCACATCCCTCCGGGTGCTCTGCATACGATGGTGTGATACACTTCACCAGTTGCCCGATTGCCTGGGAGAATTATGCTCCCTACGCAAACTTGATATTTCAGACTTGCCAGGGCTGACTTGCCTTCCACAATCCATCTGCCGCCTCACCAGTTGTCTTCAAGTAATTCATATCGACGAGTGCCCGGGTATCAAATTCTTGCCCCAGGGGATGGAAGACCTCGTCTCCCTTGAAGAGCTCTCAATCCAGAACTGTATGGGTCTCACATCGTTGCCGCAGGGGATGAAAGGCCTCATCTCCCTTGGAAAGCTAAGCATCTGCAATTGTCCCGGAATACAATCCTTGCCTGAGGGCATAAAAGGTCTCACCGCTCTGAAGGAATTGCGGATCTACAACTGCCCTGATGTGGTGAGGCGATGCAAGAGAGAAACAGGGGAGGACTGGCACCTCATCTCCCACATCCCTCGTATCATAATTTAGACGGACGGAGGGGTTGGGGCTGTGGAGGGAGGATTTTGCAAGATCGGGTGAGTTTTTTTGTATCATTTCTACCTATATATACCTATGAGCAGTTCCTTGTATATAGATCCACAAGAGCCTATTTCCTAATTATTTTTTATCTATTTCAATCGGTCCCAGGTCCATGTGCTCATACAGCCTGCTCAGGAAATTAATTTGCACATGTGTTCACACGTACTAATGAGAAATTTGCAATTGGAATTATCTAACTACTTGCTGCCGAGGCCATTGTTTGTTGCTTGTTATGCCTGCACAACATCAACTTGTTAGCAGTAAGCAAGTCATAACTAGTTTCCTCGTACTTTGTTCTTTCCAACTCAGCACTGGAGAAATGCCCATGTTTGACTCATTTAATCACGCATCTTGTTGTGGAGAGCCCAGTACCATTTGTGCTTTTGTGTATCACAATCTACAGACAACTTTATATGACCCAGTTGTGTGCTATTTGTTGCCAAGGAGGGCATCTTGTTTGTATTGCACCTGTTCGATTCATTTAATCATTTGGGTGTGGAGAGCACAATACTATTTGTGCTTTTGTGTCTCACAAGCTACAGAGTAATATTATAATACGATTCAGTTATGTGCTGTTGTTAAAACCTCTGTGAGTTGATTAATTTTTTCAGTTGAACACCCAAAATTAACATACAGATGTGCATGCTTTGATGCCACTCAAGGGAAGAGGAAACGCAGACAACCGTCATGTTTAAAAAATGGTTTACTTTAGTAATTTCACTGCTGCTGATGAATATGTAAAGGAAACACACAGAGACACTCTTGAACTGATTCATTTCTTGAATAGTTTGAATGAGCGTGCATTTCTGGCTTTTGAGTACTTGCCTATTTTTGCAGGTCCACTGCACTTGGCAGTCCTTGATTAGCCTGAGTCAAAATAATAGACACGCATGGATGAACAAAGTAGATGAAGATCTTGAGGCTATCAGGGCCGTCGATTAGCATGTGCAAGATGTGCACATGTTCAGGGCCTCTAAATTTGAAGGGCCTCTAAATTTTACAATAAGTACTAATTAATAGTAGCTATCTTTTAAATAGAAAATAAAATATAGCATATTTTGCAAGTTGTGATTCCTTGTTTGTAGGTCATGTGTCACTTGTCTGTTTGGCAACTTGGTTTCTCTTATCTTTTCATTTTTCTTCTTGCCATCTTGCTTTTGCGTGCCACATATACGGGTTATGCTAGTTGTTAGGGTGCTAGTTTATTACTTGAGTACTACTTTTTACTTTTCTACCATTAAAATTGGCATGCTCTTAGTAGTGTAAGACACATTTAATTTTAAAGTTTTATAATTAAGTGAAAGTATGCTTCGATTTTCACAAATTTTAGGGCCTCATCATGTATTTTGTTCAGGGCCCTCCAAATCCTAGGTACGGCCCTGAGGCTATGTATGATAAACAAATTCATTTCTGTCGTAGCCTGTACTTGTGGATATGATTTAAGAAGTTATTATAGGATGATATATGTCCAGTAAGCAACAGTGAAGCTATGTTGGCATCGTCGAGCTTTTTCTTTTTTGTGACTTATCCTGGAGCTCTGCTCTGCTTTGCACTAGTTACTTACTGGTCACAACTTCCATATTGCCTGTACTCAAGCGAGTTACTGTGAATGAATTTTACAGAAGCGAGTTACTGGTCACAGACTCACAGTCCTTTGGTACTAGATCTTATGAAGGAAATTGTTGGATTGTACTGTTTATTCTCCATGAAGATATGGCTCTCATTGTAATTAACGGCTTATTACTCTGCTCAAAACATGCAGTATTTGACTGATCTCCTGTACATATGAAAAATTCAGATTTCACTATTCCAGAAGGACAAACATTTTGTTCTTCTGCACAGTTAACATGATTGGTCTGCTACTCTACTTGCCGTCAGAACTTTTTGCGACTGATGCACGATCCGTTCTTCCCTGACAATGCGTTTGTCTGACGATACGTGACCGACTTCTCGTCAGCCTCTACGGAGGCTCACTCTGATTCGCGCCGCTTCTCTTCCCATCTCCGTGGTCCGTGCCATGTCGACCCTGCTACTCAAGCGAGGTCGTGCCCGTGTCCTCGCTTCATCACTGCAGCGAGCTTGGGGGGCACTGGTGCCGTGCCGACCGGCCGGCCTAGGATGGTGGAGCACCGGGCAAGGGAGGCGCAGCCGCGCAGGAGGCATGTCGGGTTCGAGTACGTGGGAAATTTTGATTTACAGCTGTCACAGCAAGACCCGTCCTCAATTGGCGCTTCGTGGGAGGATATGGCAGGCAAGGTACCGAAGCAGGAGCGCAGACACTTCAATGGAATTTTCATTTACATAATATGGAACCTGTGGAAGGTGAGGAATAGAAGGATCTTCGAAAATGTTCACAGGACAGCGCAAACAGGTAGCTTTTATGATCAAAGAAGACATTATGCAGAGACACAGAGCATTGGCAGTGCAAGGGGAAGGAAATGAACTAGCAGTGTCGTGTGTGTAATTCTTTCGGTCTTAGGACCGTGTGGCACCGTGGGAGCTTTTGTATATAAACCTCTTTTCCTTTCTTAGTTGAGCGGCAGAGCTCCTGCCTTTTACTTTCAAAAAGACAGCAAGCACGCAATGGACGGCTGAGGGCCGAGCGTCCAGCTATGCTGGGCTCTACCGGCCGTCGCTGCAACGTTACAAACAGTAGGCGGGGCACGCCGCTCGTTCGACCAATTGCGGCACAAGTGGAGATTGGAGACTGGGGAGTTGGAGCGGAGGCAGTTCGGCATCCAAAGAGCAGCGGGCTCGTCGGTCACCACGTTACGCGCCACTAGCGAATTTTTTTTTTAATTTTAACCCTTTTTTAAAAGTATTTAAGAAAATGCACCCGTTTTTTTCTTTTTTTTATAACTAACCCTTTTGGCAGCGCCTCCACGCGAGGCGCCACAATTCTACTCTGTGGCGCCTTGCATGGAGGCGCCACAGGGTGGGCCCGTGAGGGCGCCAGCCAGGCAGCCAGGCTGACGTGGCGCCCTCTGTGGCGCCCCCATGCAAGGCGCCACAGTGTGGCGCCTTGCATCTGTGCGCCGCACTGTGGCGCCTCCTTTGGGGGCGCCACAGCGCCTAAGTCATCGCCCGGGCCGAGCCCGAGCACCCACCTCCTGAGGCGCCACAGCGCCTAAGTCATCGCCCGGGCCGAGCCCGAGCACCCACCTCCTCTCATTTGCTCATTTCTTCTCCCGAGTTCTTCCTCTCCCTCACTCACCCCATCCATTGAATCGACGATTTGGACCGTAAAAATTGAAATTTAATCCGTTCATCTCCTCAAGCAAGGTAATGTGACTCCCCTCATCAATTTTTGTGCCTTAATTTGGTTTGAATTAGGTTTATTTTGTAACCCTAGAGACAATATTGATTGGAGCAATGGTTTTAAATAATTTTAGGATGCCAAGGCGTGGTGGAAGGATGCCAAGGCGTGAAAAAGGTCGTGTGCCTAGGTAATATCCACTTGTAATTCATTTGCACCTACAAATGGAGAACCACACACTTAGCAACTAGATATCTTGAATTGTAGCTATGGTCGTTTACCCGGGAGCCCATACACCCTACTGCCTCTCCCTGAAGGCGTTCCAGTTCCCATGTGTTTCTGTGGGGATCCTTGCAAGGTCGACATTTCTGAAGATGAGGAGACCTATCGCCAGAGGTATTGGATGTGTAAGAACTTTGCATGGACACCTACTGAGCGTCAGCGCCGCAGTACATTATGTGTGAGTATTGATTTATAGTGATGTTGTTTATCTAGTCTTGTGTAGTACATTGACAATGTTTTAATTTTTCTAATACTTGTCAATGTTGCAGACACCTCCACCGCTTTGTGATTTTGAGCAGTGGATCGACACTGAGATCAGTGAGCTAAACAAGAGGCTCCTGCAAAGCGAGAAGGAGTTTAATGCAGAGGTTGAAAGGAGACGTGAGCTGAGACGTAGAGAGGAGGCTATGCGGAGGGAGCACAAGGAAGAGGAGGAAAGGAGGCGTGCGGCTGAGGACAAGGCAGAAAGGGAGGAGAAGCTTGAGCGTGTGCGTCGTGCTAAGGCAGCGGAGGATAATCCCGACTAGCGAGAGGAAGGGAAAGTGGCCTCGCTGTACTCGGAGCCGTATGGTTTCTTCATGAGCAATGGCGCCTAGTCTTGGACCTGTTATTTTAATTATCATGCACCGCACGTTTCCTTTGTGATGCTACTAATTTCATTATGTCGTTTGTCGTGAAGTACTTATGACATTGTTGTGATGTGAACTATGTTGTACCAATTCACCTTTTTATTTTGTTGTTATGTGTTCGAAGTGGTTAATTATTAGAAGTCAATGTCTTGCAACTAATCTTTGAAATACCAGTGCATTACATCATTACACAAGCACAACACACGAGCTGGCATGTGAGAACATGTACCGAACAAGGGTACAGGGGTCCTGCACTAAACCTAACATGCCTTAGGTAATTAGAAACAAGCAGCAAACACACGAACTGGCATGTGAGAACATGTACCAAACAAGGGTACACATGTCCTTGCGCTAACCTAACATGCCTTAGGTAATGAAAACAGACAATAATGACATAGTGTGACCTAGTAGTGGTCCCACATATTGAGCTGCGTTGCGCCTTCTCCATAGTATCCACCTAGATTCGGTGGTGGTGGTGGTGGCGGTGGTGACCTTGGTCCCTTGCTTTGGTGGCACGGGCAGCAACAGTATGGAATGTTGCATGGTACCTCTTGTGAGTCGGCATCCCGGTTGTCTTCGTCTTCTTCATAGTCCTCTTGGTAGTCCGGCCGAACCGGGTCGTGCTCGGCCGGCTCGAAGATACGATCCTGGAGGTAGGTGATGTACTCCTAATGTGGATAAAGTGGACGAGGATCGGCCCACTTAGTGAACCCACAGTTTTCCTTTGACTTAGAACTCTATGAAAAGTATTCTTTTGTTAGACAGACCTCAAGCTAGGTACATACTTACCAACAAAATAAGTAATAGAAATTACCCAAGCCCGCGGGCATCTCCGTAAACGACGACCTCCTTCGAATCCCTCGGTGTACATCCGCAAAAGGCAATCCTCACCATGCATACATTGTGGCCAAGGATCCTTCCGTTTCTTGTAGTTCTGGACAGGATTCTCATTGCTAAAAGCATACTTAGACTCAACAGGGAAGCGTTCTTCAGCTTTACCAAATTCTTTTGGACCAAGACCCCCCTCCCAAGCATTTGGATCTACCTCCCATGGACTTGGTTCTCCCTTTCCCTTCCCCTTCCCTCTCCCACTACCTGAGCCTCCAGACATTGTTTTTTTACCTCGGTTGGGTTTGTGTAACGAGGGTTGAAGGTGTGCATATATATAGGCGGAAAGGATAGGTAGCCGTTGTTATTCGCCATGAATGATATGCGAAAAGGCTATGGCAAACGCTAGATTCCACCGAAAAGGCTACATGTTCTTTGTAGGGACCGAAAAGGCTACATGTTGCGGCCAGGACCCATCGAAAAGGCTATTTGTACGATTACGAAAAGGCTAGATTGCACATTGTTGTCGTAGCTGGTACGCAATTAAATTCGTTACGTGTTACGTCCGAAATGAATGCACTCAGCGGTTTACGATTTAATACCAAATTCGAACTCCAACATTTGTGGTTTTATGGACTCAAATAAACCGCGCAAGTCTGCATGGAAGTAATTCTGGTTTGGGGAGTCAGGCCTTGTGGCGCCTCTGCTTTGGGCGCCACGGCTGTGGCGCACCCAGCTGACGCGCCGCAGCCTGTGGCGCACCCAGCCAAGGCGCCACAGCCTGTGGCGCACCCAGCCAAGGCGCCACAATGCCTCAGTCCGAGAAACACAGGATTTCTATGCCTCAGCCAAGGCGTGTTAGTTCGACATTACATAAGTTTGACACAAGTTCGACATTACATAAGTTTGACATAAGTTTGACACAGGATTTGTACCATAAGTTCGACATTAGCTGGATATTAGTTCGACACATTACATAAGTTTGACACAAGTTCGACATCCATCTTAACTCCGTTCACCTAGACATAAGTCATACACACACAAGTCCATACACACTCTAGTGACCTAGACACTAAGGCGTCGGGGTGTACGGATACTTCGGCTTCCTTTGCCTCTTTGGTTCAGAGGAAGCACGTTGGGTGTCCCAACGTCGGTGCGGTCGCGGTACTTCTTGCGGCGAGCATGGTCTTCTTGCCGCGTTTGGCTCGACTCCCCGTATTTAACACAAGTTATGTGTTAGTCGATAGTTAGTCAATGGATTAATTTTCTTCTTATGTAGCAAGAAATTGAAGACCCTTCATACCGACCGTCTCCGTCACCCCGTGTAGGAATAGGGGCACTAAAAATTTGGGAGTCGCCAATCTCATCATACGGCCAATCGAAAGAGGTGTCTTCGACCCTATCATAGCGATTCATGCCAAATTGCATAGGGTCTCGCCTCTTCTTCATGGGTACCGGTGGGTGCGTGTGGTGTACCATAGTGGTGGATGCCAAATTGGTCTAGGTCAACCTCTTCCTCCGTGTAGTCCTCGGTGTTAGTGCGCACGGTGGAGCGGGTGGTGTACGCACGGTGGAGGCGGGTGGAGTACGCACGGTTGAGGTCTCTCCAACCGGTGGCACCAACACCTCGCTCGTGCACATAATGTGTTGTGTCCATGCATGTAATCTTCGAGCTAGCTTCTTGGCACCCTTTCTCACCATCTCGCACAATAATCACAAACGAGGTAGTTAACAATAGTGATAATGCAAAGCAAACCATATTATGTTTCCGAATGTTGCTTACCTCGGCTAAACGCCGTAGTGGGCTGGTGTTCCCCTCTCTTGATTGATGAAGCGCTTGGGCCGCTTCATTGGACATTCTCGTCAATTGTGAGGCCTACGTAACCCAAAACGTCACAGTTCAAGTTGATGCCAAATGAGTGAACGTAAAGACAATGTTGCTACAAACTCTTACCATGTAATTCAAAAGATATGCATTCTGTGGCACAGTCTCCTCTCTAGTGCACCGTGCATCGTAGGCATCTTCTTCGACGTCCTCAGGGCCATCCTCAATTGGTTGTTCAGTGTACGAGGACAGAAGATGAAGCCTGCTAGACCTCTGCAGCCAACTTACGTAGTCGTTGAAAGAGCCCTGGCTGAATGGAGGACCACTCTCCAACAGAACCTTTTCCATGTGCTCCCACAAACGGATGTACTTCTCGTGCGTTATGGCCCAATTCGTCTCCTTGTACCTCTTCTTTCTTTCATAGCTGCACCAAGAATATTAATTAGTGAATTTAAAATTGAAACAATACGAACATTAGTGAAATTGAAATGCACCTATGCAATTCGGCCTCGGTGGAGTATAGAGGGGGCACTACGCCGCCGAAACCTCTACCGAACCGCCCGGAAACCCCGATTGCGTTGTGCACTTCTACCACATGAAAGCAAATTAGGGGTACATCGCTGCGGTACTCATCCGACTCCTCCCAACAAGTAGGTCTAAGGTAACCCTCAAGATCTTCATCCTCCCAAGGAGTCCAAGTTCACCTAATATTATAAAGAGGGAGTTAGATTGTAACTAAAATGTTTGTACCAATATTGGCGTAGGTATTGCTTTATAACACCGGAACCGTGTCATGGTCTCCAAAGCGTTAGTGTACTCCCTATACTTGCGTTCGGGCCTGCACATGTAATCGGTACCGCAATGGTCCGAGCCACAAAGCATTTGGCCGTGTGTCGGCACCGTTCCATCTCTGCATTTGAAGAGGCAATACTTGGTGAAGGCTGAGTATGTTAAAACTATAAACGGCACAACATATCTTGCAAACTATTGAAGAAATGAAACAGGTGTTTTACTTACAGGCAAGCGATCGTCGTAGGGGTCGTCAGAGTCGGGGTTGTTCCCTAAACGAAGAGGCCGCCCAATTGGCCATCTTTCCCGCATCCGACACTGCAACAAGTGGGCACAACCACCAAGAGTTGCTTTCATAGCGGTGCGGCAAGAAGCTTCACATAGGTGTCTGTAGAGCCATGCCAGCACTGCACTGCCCCAGCTGTACGCAGCTATCATCTCCCATTGTTGGCTGAGTATTTGAACCCACATCCAGCTGATGGTGTTGCCCGAGCCATCAGGGAAAAGAAAAGAGCCAATGAAGTGCCACAACCAAATTCTAGCGTGCCTCTCTCTGTCCAACTCATCATCTGGCAAGTAGTTGAAGGTGCCACGGATCCAAGAAGAACATACACCAGATGTACGCCTGCATTGAATAATACACGGTGAGATAAAGAAGACATGCAATAGTGAACAAATTACTAGACATTAGCAGTACTGAACGACATGAAAGTTTGTTACGTTGTTTGCACTTCTGCGGCCTGCACGCCACAAAAGTGAGCTACAGCTTCCCTCCAGTTGTCACTGTCCAAGCGACCGGTCACTGGCATACCCCCTAGCCGAAGGGTCAGTATAGCCTTCATGTCCTGCAGGGTGACGGTCATCTCGCCACATGGGAGGTGGAACGTGTGCGTCTCAGGCCTCCACCTATATTGTAAAGCAGCACAATCAAAAGGAGTGTGAGATATTAGTATTTAAAGCACCTGTTTACAAGAAAGAAATGAACCTCACCTGTCCACAGCTGCAGTGAGTAGTGAGGGGTTCAAGGACGGAACACCTTTGTTCACCACACGCACAATCTCTAGGAAACCGGCACGCTGTATGTACGGCGCGTACTCCTCGAACCACTGTGCCTGGCTACTGATCACCCTAGGCTTCAAAGGGGGGCCTTACTCCCGACGGTCACTCAACAAGTGTGCTCGGTGCTTCACATCGTACTTCGCCTCAAGGAGGCCGTACTTCTCGTCTTTGTGTGACGGACCCGCCGAAGAGGAGCCATCCTGTTCAAAGAAAAGGCAAAGGTTTAGTCAACATTCAAATAACAATTAACCAATGAGAAGTAAATGATAACACGTAATAACTGCAGTAACGTAAATTAAAGGATAACACAAAATAAATGTTGTAATACAAACTAACTTTACTAACTATTGCCGGGATGGTCTTCTATGCCTACTAGCATTATGACCCGGTTCTTTGCAAATAGAGCACAAATTCTGGCTACGGGTCTCGTTGAATAATCCAACTTCGTACTTGTCAAAGCCTCTTTTTCTCATACCATCCATGTCACACTTGAAGCGCTTTTTCTGCCTCCTCCCCTTCCCTTCCTTCTTCAGCTCTGGCCACGGTGCGAAGTCCTCACCATAATAAGGGGGCCACTGTGACGGGTCTAGGAACGGCTCGAAGGATTGCTCCCACACCTTTAGAGTGTTAGAACGAAGATAATAGGGTGACATGAATGGAGCGACCGTATGGTCAAATCCACGCTTACTGCAGGCCGTGATCATGTGGCGCAAGGGGCATGCATGATCTCGGGACATTACAACGCACTCAATCTTGGCAAGATCAACTCGGTAGTTCCGCCCACCATATTGTTCCCCTCCCAACCTCGTGCCACCCTTACCTCGTATACTATACACATCCATCGAAGGACCATATGCCTCGCCGGTTTGGTCTTTTGCCAATGCCTCTGCCTCATACAAAAAATCTTGCGCGGCCGCTCCATATATCCCAGTCTCCACAAGATTCCTCTTCGCAAGTCTATACCGCAGGACAAAGTATTCATTGCACTTACGAAAGGAATACTCAACGATTCCAGATACGGGCAAAGACCGCACACCTCTGAACACACGGTTGAAAGACTCCGATGCGTTCGTGGTCATGATCCCGAACCTGAAACCACCCTCATCATATGCCAATGCCCACATTTCCTTTCGTTCCAACCGCTTGTTTAACCATTGTTCGGCGCCGGCTCCAACACCTTCCTCAATTCTCTCAACCCCTCGTCGAACTTATGCTTTTCTCTTTTATAACATAGATTCTTTAACATGTCACAAACCTCGGCCTTCCTTCCGCTTTACGCTTGAGAAGTTAGCGGCGAAATGGCGCACGCACCATCCGTGTACAAGTGGCGGTACCCATCAATATGTTTAGCCGGCATTAATGATCCCTGCGTGCCGGTCCGAGATCAAACAAATGGTTCGATCGACACCAAGAACCTTCGTTCGGAGGTTGTTCATGAACCATGCCCAAGATTCATTGTTCTCCGACTCCGCCAAAGCATACGCGATGGGTACTATCTCGGTTCTCCGGGTCAACGGCAGCGGCCATCATCAAGGTGCCCTTGTACTTTCCAAGAAGGAATGTCCCATCAACAAGAATAACTCGGACGACGCATCTTGGAAGGCATCCCGACATTGAGAAAAAACCGGAAGACACGAAGTAAAACATGCCTCTTAACCGCATCCGCATACAAACCTCCCGTGTAAATTTGCCATCTCGGGCCGGGGTTGAAATGCTTCATTGCACACAATATACGAGGAACCTGTTGTATGCTTCCTCCCAGCTACCCCAACGGATGGCAAGGGCAATTTGCTTTGCATGCCAAGCCTTTCCGTAACTGACCTCATACTTGGTAAATATGTATATGTTCTGTTGTAACATCGCTACAGAGACATTGTTGTCGGCATCAACGCAACCCAATATACGGCGGGCAAGGTATTTTGCAGTGAGTTGCGGATGATCCTTATTTGCAGAATTGTCCCTGCATCTGTGGTCTTCACCCACTTTGCTTACACGCCACTTACCGTCACTCTTTTTCTTCCGTGCATGGAACACCCACGGGCAAGTATGATCGATGCATGCGCACTGGTACCTCAGCGACTTGTCGGAATGAGTGACGCGGTATGGTCTATGGTGCCACACAGCATAGTCCTTCAGAAATAGCTTCATCTCCGCCATTGTATCAAATACCATACCCTTCCTAAGGATACCACCTTTTGTATGGTCATACAATGAGTGTGTCTTTGTTGGAGGCCGGTGTCACATACCGCCATATGTACCTCACGACATCTCTCGTAGTTAGGAACATCACCGAAAGGTTTGCCACCGCCTCATCCGCCTAAGCTCGCTTCGTGTAAGGTGGCGGTGGGACAAATTGCCTTTGTGCCTCGCTAATCCTACCCCATGGTTCATAAACGTCACCTTGCTCGGGCAAAGCATGGACTAGCCGACCATGACTAGGCATGGCATGAAGTACCTCTATAGAAGGCTAGCTGGTGGCATCGGACACTTGGACTTGCCCTAGCATCTCGTGGCTGCATTGTCATCACCGAGTCATCGGAATCACCGCTAACATCATCACCAATCATGTCCTCCGCCTCCCGCTCCTCCTCTTCCCTTTCAAAGTCCCTCACATCAAAATCATTGCTAATACGGCCAACTTCAAGACCTACAACCGCTCCCCGTCAAAGTGCCATCCAAATCCATAGCACCATGAGTTTCTTCCCCTACTTCGTTTGCTTCTTGTTCATTGTAACCAAGACATCATCATTAAATGGAGCCTCCTCATCATGCTCGAACCTATAGCCATTCTCCACAACCACCTCGGGCATTGCATTATTCGAGCTTTGGAGGACCCGAGTATACCGCGACCAATCCGGTGGGTTGCGCAAGGGCACCACGACATATGCGCCCTAGTCTTGCCACTATCAAACCTCCCCTTGAGAGTGAAATCACTGCCAAACTTGTCACTCAATCGGCCACAAAGGTCCTCGAAGCTAGGAGGTCCATCAAACCACTCCATCTCATCATCCATCCCCTGAAACATACCATCTTCCTTCCTAACAATTCCTCCGTAGAACAAATGGACACAACAATCCATCTACAAAGACATATGACGACAATGCATTAACGTCTATTACAAATAAATTGCTAATGTCACCGAGAATGTCACTAATGCCTAAAACTAACCTATACTAATTTCACTTACTAGCTAAACTAAATTTAATAGCTAAACTAACCAATGCTAATCTCACTAATTAAGTAAACTAACTATAATAGGTACACTAACCTATACTCATTACCCTAACTAACAAACTGATTATACTAATTACAAAAAAAAATAACCTTGGCGCGCGGCGCGTGGCGCCCTCGCGGACTCGGAGCCCCCCCCCGGCCCCCGCCCTCGAGAGGGCGCCCGCACGATGCCGGCGAGCCGCCCCCTCCCACGCCGGCACCTCACCGGAGCTCGGCGGCGCCGGAGCTCGGCGGGCGGCGCGGGCGGCGGCGAACCGAGGAGGCGGTGGCGGCGGGCGCCGGCGGCGAGGCCGGCGGTGGCGGCGGGGCCGCGGCCGGAGCAGCGGTGGAGGCTGGCCGGAATCGGGCGGCGGCGGCGGGGCTGGCCAGGCTCGGACTTGGATGAATGAATGGCACGGGCTCGGGCTTGGCCACGGGCGCGTTCGGGGTGGAGGAGCTGTGGCGCCCCCATGCAAGGCGCCACAGTGCGGCGCACAGATGCAAGGCGCCACACTGTGGCGCCTTGCATGCGGGCGCCACAGCGTGCGCCACATCAGCCTGGCCGCCTGGCTGGCGCCCTCGCGGGCCCTGTGGCGCCTCCATGCAAGGCGCCACATAGTAGAATTGTGGCGCCTCGCGTGGAGGCGCTGCCAAAAGGGTTAGTTATAAAAAAAAGAAAAAAACGGGTGCATTTTTTTAAATACTTTTAAAAAAGGGTTAAAATTAAAAAAAAAATTCCCACTAGCGCACTACTCCACGGCATATCTCTTCCACGAGATATTTCCTTCGCTACTCTTCCGTACGTGTTCTCAGCTCAGCATACTTGACAGACTTTGAGTCAGTCATCAACCACTCTTGTCTCAAAGAACCTACAGTGCAGCACATGAACACTTGCAGTGAAACACGTTATGTGGAAGAATTTCAAGACCCCGTAAGCCTTCATTAGAAATCCTGATGCTTGGGCCTTTAATTCAGTCGGACACTCAGACATGTAATGATATCAAGCATAAACACAGGAAACATGTGGTTCCTAAACGGATAGCACACACAGGCTCTGGATAGAGATAGATGATAGGTTTAGATAACAGAGCTTGCACAAGGTCCAAATCACTCTCTTTCCTCCATCCTTGACAAACTGACAAGGTTTGAAAGCGTAATATTGTGTTAGAATTTCTCCATTCAGTGGTGCTGGTGGACCACATCGTCCTCATGTCCTATCACCAGCCATGGTCGGCAGTTGATTAGTTCACAAGGAAGCACCACAGTTCACAAACTAGCAGCAGCCTGCGAAGGAAGGAAATGAAATCAGTAACTCTTATCAAGGTGCACATTCATGCGCTCATCGGTGAGAATCTTTCTCGAGGCTCTAGTATATTTTCCATCATGATTGTCGGATTCGGTTGGACCTCGTATGACTTTGACTGACTGGAATTAAGTATGGTCACGTCATGTCGACACAAACCCGCGTGCATTACGAGCAGCCAGTGTCACCAAGTACAACTATATCGAACAAATCTTTCTTTCTCAATTCCCCTGGCCGGCAATGGGTAATCATCAGTCAACATAATAGCCAAGCAAGCCCAGCCAAGGCAAGCAACCAATATGGCCATCCGACCAATAAAGTCGGGCTACTAGTTTCCTATAAAATGCTGTCCATGGCTACTGCAAGCACCACAACATAATCACCTCGTATACGTGTCTCACCGAAGAGACAAACCGTCCAAGTGCACTCCAATGGCTCCAATGTTATTGTTGGCCGGCTCTCGGGGTTCTAGTTCGGTGTCGCTTCGCTTCTTCGACTTCTCCAGGCCCAAGTCCTACTCCCAACAACATCAACGCGGCGACATCGACCTTGCGGCACTTCGGCTTTCAAAGGCCGGCTCGCCGATCCTCTCGGTGTCCTTGCCGGCAAGAATCGGACAACCAATGTGTCCTTCATCACCGGGTCGGCGTCTCATGCAGCCACCGTCGGCCGCGTCACCGCGCTATCTTTGCCAGTGTGTCACTCCAAGGAGAGCTCAACCCACATCTTTGTAACCTCTCTTTCCTCATCCGCTCAACCTCACAAACACCGACCTCTCGGTACAATTCCTTCCGATCTTGGTAGGCTACATCGGCTTAGGGAACTAATTCTCCATGGAAATGGCCTCTCAGGCGCCATTCCTAGTACCATAGGCAATCTCTCACAGCTGTACCTTCTTGACCTTGGTTACAACAGTCTCTCCAATCAGATCTTGCCGGATACGCTACACAATATGCCCAACCTTCGGGCCCTTTCTGCGAAATAACAAGTTAAGTGGTGAAATACCACCATATCTTTTCAATAACACACCTTCCCCGAGGTACATCTACCTTGGAAACAATATGCTATCGTGTATGATACCTCATGGTGTCGGTTCCCACGCCCGGCTAGAGTACTTGGACCTGCAACTCAATCACCTCTCTCGGCACAAGCACCCACGACCATGTTCAACATGTCACCGCTGCAAGTCATGTCACTAGGACAAAACAATCTAGCTGGGTTAATTCCTAGCAATCAAAGTTTTAGCCTACCGATGTTGCGGGAGATTTACTTGCCAAAGAACAACTTTGTAGGTGGGATACCACTAGGGCTTTCGGGATGCCGGCACCTGCAAATTCTCTCTTTGGCCTTCAATTCTTTCTTTGATACTGTGCCAACATGGTTGGCTCAACCGCCACAACTCATAAGCATTACCTTGGGCAGAAATCACCTTGTTGGATCTATCCCACTGTTCTTAGTAATCTCACCGGTCTTACTTATCTAGACCTATCTTTCGCAACTTTGACAGAGTTATTCCAACTGAATTAGGCCTCATGCCAAAACTTTCGTATCTGCATCTCGGAACCAACCAGCTAACAGGTCTAATGCCAACCAGTCTCACAAATTTATCTAATCTGTATAACCTAAATCTTCAAGGAAATCAGTTGTCTGGATCAGTACCAGCCACACTTGGGAACATCCGAGCTCTGATAAAGTTTGAACTGTCATATAATAATTTAAATGGAGATCTTGGCTTCCTGTCCTCCCTTTCCAATTGTAGGCAGCTCCAGGTGGTTGGCATATTTTCTAATTCTTTCACTGGGGAACTCCCTGACCATGTGGGAAACCTGTCCACCAAATTTAGAGAGTTTTATGCAGGCTACAACAAGATAACAGGTGTGGTTCCACCAACCTTGGCAAACTTAAGTAATCTTTACCAGATTGATCTTCACAACAACCTAATGACGGGAGCAATACCAGAATCAATCACATTGATGCAAAATCTGGGATACCTTGATATCTCAGGCAATGATTTGTCAGGAGCTATCCCAACACAAATTGGTATGTTGACAAGCTTACAAAGTCTGTATCTCTTGGGAAACAAATTGTTTGGTTCTATACCGAAAGCATAGGAAACCTCACCAATTTAGAATCCCTCGTATTGGCTTATAACCACTTAAATTCAACAATACCAGCTAGCTTATTCCACCTGGATAAACTTCTCGGACTCTATCTTTCTTACAATTATTTTTCGGGTGCCCTACCTGCTGATGTTAGTGGTCTAAAACAGGTGGCTCAAATTTTTATATCTTCCAACTTTTTGATTTGGAAAAATCCCGATTCATTTGAACAGCTTAGGATGCTCCAGGATCTAAATCTATCACACAACTCATTTGAGGACACAATCCCAGAATCTATTCAAAAGCTGACCAACTTAGCATCACTCGATATCTCCTCCAACAATCTCTCGGTATCATTCCCATGTTCCTTGCCAATCTCACCTCCTTGACAATCTTGAATCTCTCCTTTAATAAGCTAGAAGGTAAGATACCAGAGGGAGGCGTTTTCTCAAACATCACCTTGTCATCATTGATTGGGAATGCTGGACTATGTGGTGCTCCCCGTCTAGGATTTTCACCATGTCTTATGAGGTCTAACTCAAAGGACATGCACTTGCTAAAATATCTACTCCCTGCTGCCATCATAGCATTTGGTTCCATTGTTTTTTTTGTTTACCTTATGATTAGAAGGATAATTAGAAACAAGAGGGGAGAAGTACATGCCTCTGTTTCTGTCCCAAGTGATGACATGAGCCATAGGTTACTGTCCTACGGAGCTTGTTCGCGCCACTGATAATTTTTTCGACAATAACCTGTTGGGAACTGGGAGCTTTGGAAAAGTTTTCAAGGGCCAACTGAACACCGGATTGGTGGTTGCAGTAAAAGTTCTAAACATGCAGCTTGAACAAGCAATCAGAAGCTTTGACACTGAGTGCCGTGTGCTTCACATGGCTCGACATCGGAATCTGATAAAGATACTAAACACCTGCTCCAACCTGGATCTCAGAATATTGGTGCTTGAGTACATGCCCAATGGAAGCCTGGATATGCTCCTTCACGCTGAAGGCAGAAGGCACTTTGGGTTCCTCAAGAGGCTCGACATCATGCTGGATGTGTCGATGGCAATGGAGTATCTACACCACGAGCACCACGAGGTGGTCTTACACTGTGACTTGAAGCCTGCCAATGTGCTATTCGATGATGACATGACGGCGCATGTAGCGGACTTTGGTATAGCAAAGTTGCTATTGGGTGATAACAGTTCCATGATCACTGCAACCATGCCTGGAACACTTGGGTACATGGCACCAGGTACGAGAGCATTTTGTACTCTTGCCAAACCTAGTTTAGAATTTGTTTATTGTTATCAATTATTCTGAATCTCTGTTTTGTGATCTCTCTTAAGCAGAGTACGGGTGTCTTGGAAAGGCATCACGCAAGAGTGATGTGTTCAGCTACGGAATCATGCTCCTTGAAGTCTTCACTGGAAAGAGACCCACAGATCTGCTGTTCGATGGAGAACTGAGCATCAGGCAGTGGGTTCATCAAGCATTTCCATCTGAACTTGCCTCTGTTCTGGATGACCAGCTCCTGCAGGAAGCTGCTTCCATCTGTGACCTGAATGATTCTCTTGTGCCAATATTCGAGATGGGCTTGCTCTGCTCAAGTGGCTCGCCTGAAGAAAGGATGTCAATGAAGAACGTGGTGGTGGAACTGAAGAAGATAAAAGAGGAATACACAAAAATGACATCAGTAACGAAGCAGAGCGCCGCCCAGTAACTGGTCACCCTTATTTTTATACTATGTCTGATTGTCTGTTCTTTTCGCTTGCTTCTGCAGTAGAAGCGTAACATCAACTGCAGTGCAAGACAGTAAGGATGGCAAGCTGAGTATGAACATAGTGCAGCAATGTGCTATGTTAGCCAAGGACCTTATTGACAACTAGGACTAAGAAAACCGATGGGAGATTCTGGCTGGGGTGTGGGGCTAAATTACTTGTACACATTGCCCCTAGTTGGAATGAAGAAGAGCACAAATATAGACCTGACTCTGAAGGAGAGTTCTTATAACCTTGATCTGGCATTGCTTTGGTTACAATACATCTGAGTGTCGCGAGCTGCTGCAAGAACTGGCCACATTAATAGGGATTGATCGACAACTGCCACTTATGTACATAAACCCCCAGCCTTCATCTCTCTTGTTAATTGTAAGGTAGAGCTCCTAGAGCTCCTGTCATTATGTATTAGAAAAAAAAAAAAAAACTGGACATCCTGGCTTGTTTTTTTTTCACTCAATAATTCCACATGGTTTCGGATGCCTTGTCTGCTTGATAATCTCTTGCCACGTTTCCATGTGAGGCCATGAAGATCTTCCATAGTGGCCATGTAGGTTTCTATTTCAATCCGGCATTTATCCTGTTGTTGCGCCTTTCCTTGTAGCTTTAGATAGCAGAAACTCATTTGGTTTGCAGAGCTTATTATAAGAGGTTAGCATTTGTTTGGTTGTTGTAGACATTTAATAGGTAGTATAAAAGTTGGCACCCCAGAGCATGCTCTGTTTCTCTTTCTCCAATAACTTGAATCATGGCCAAGATTTAAGTGGTTGCATACTAGTATACTATTGCAGGCTTATTGCACTTGTAGTCCTTGACTAGAAAGGCGCGCAGGGCCTGTATCGTCGTAGGATTATAGTTAAATGTAGTTTTTATTTCATGTATATTTTTTACTTAGGTGTCATGGTTTGCAACAGAACGTAGATGGAAAGATTATAGGTGAAAATTAAGTGTAGTAATATGGAGACCTTCATAGATATGTTAATATATGCAAATATTATTGTATATATTAAAATTACCTATGTACGCCTGCGACGACGGATGTTATTAAATTTTATATAAAGTTTAGAATTTGCATGTTTGGGATTTTTTTAAAAAAATGGGCAACCGCGTTCATAGACGTGTTTATTTAATAGTACCAGGACATGCATTGATTTTAACGGGTGGCAATCGAGATTTGGAGCGTAAGTATCTGAAAGTAAATGGTAAAAATACTTTAATATGTGAAATGGATATAGTTGGAGAACATTAGGAAAGTAAATGCCTTTGTACGTGGACGTACGTGCCTACGGGATGCAAATTAATGGATGTATGTATGAATTAATATTTAAGTAAGGAAATGAAAAGCAATTATATCTAGAATTTAAATGTGCATTAAAAATTAGGGAAAATATTTTAGTATTTATGGTTTTATTTTTAAAGATTTATGGTACAAGGATTATGGAAATTACGACAAAAAATTATTAAAGTTTATCGATTAATCGATAGAACGGATAATGAAAATTATTTCTGCAATTTTTATCTAATGAAAAATGAGTGGCAATTATGTAGGTATGATATAGGTTGGCTTTAGTTTGTTTAGAAATTTGCTAAAATTTGTACGTGATTATTAAGCTTACCGTTTAATCTATTGTGTATACGGTTCCCGTGTGTGCCTAGCGTTTTTGCCCAAGCTGTTACTGGGATCTGATGGACTTCTCTTTCTGTTTTTCTATTCCAGTGGAACATGTCCACACAGACGAGGAGGAGCACGTGAAATGCTGAGCCAAACTCCATCTTTTATCATCTCTTCCTAGTGGCAGCGTGTGGACACAAAGAGACAGAGGGAAAGGAAGTGAGAGGAGAGAGAGAGAGCAAAAGGGAGAGAGCAGGGCGAAGCAGCAGTGTAGAGCGGCGGCGGCGTAGCTCAAGGCAAGGATGGGAGCAGGAGAGAGAGATGGAGAGCAGAGCAGGGAAGGGAGAAGAGAAGGAGGGGAGGCATGACGGTGCCGGCGATGTTGGTCGGCTCCGGCGCGGCGAGAGGCGGACAGCGACTCCGACGACCCCGAGTTTGGCAGCGGCTCGGGCTTCTCCAACATGCGCTGGAGGTCGTCTTCGCCAATGCCTCCACAACGGCGCAACGGCGGGTGCGGTGCTCAGCGGCTGCCGGCGGGGCGCGGCTCCCGACGAGGGCAGGTTGCGCGACACTGTATAAGGCATGCCCAAGGCTGGGCGAGCTCGGCTCGGCTCACGACCGTACGCAAGGGACGGCGAGCGGCCTTCACTTCGCGGCGGGGCGGGTGCGCCATGGTGGCGTGGTGCAGTGCTCAGATCCGGCCCGGCGTGGCCTGGCACTGGCCAGCTGCGCTTGTGCCTGGCCTCGTCACGTCCAGCGATGGCCCCCTGGTCGCTCGGTCACGGGCAAGCGCTGGCGCGGCTGCTGCTGGGTTCGATGCGTCCTGCTAGCTGCGGCGGCGAGCGGCTAGCTAGCAGCGGCGTGTATAGATGGCCACGGGCCGTGCCGGCCCATGTCGGCGTCGTGCCTCGCCGGGCCATCGTGCCTCACGGGCCGTGCCTTAGGCGGGCTCGTGCCTGGCCTGCGGCCCAAGGCACGATCCGTGGGCCATTTGGCCGTGCCGTGCCGCCCGTTAGGCACGGCTAATTTCACCGTGCCGGGCCGGCCCAAGGCCCGTCAAACACTTAAACACTTCACCAGTGCTGATTTTTTCATTTTTTCAACAGTTTTGTTTCATTTGCAACTTTCAACCATCATTCTTACAAGTGTGAAACAGATAATGGAAACAGAGACTGAAAAGAAACAAACCAAGTGCTGAAGCACTTCTTCGACAATAACAAACGCTCAACAGATATGAAAATGATGAATAGATTATCAAAAGGAGCTGTTTTGTGCAATGGTGTCTCATTAAAACCCTTTCTAGGTAAAACTCACCCTTGTGAGAAACCCTAGAAAGGGAAAAAGAGTACACCCAGCTCAAATAAGTTTTGGTTCATCTAGCCTATTACAATAGCCAACATAAGTGGCAATTTGTTCAAGTGGCAAGGCAAATTTGAAAATTCTATCCTGTTACAAGTTCTTGCACTAGACTTCTTGCACTTGCACCAAAAGACTTCTTCCACCAAAAGACTTCTTGCACCAAGACACCAAAATGTGCCTGCAAAATGATAATCAGTTTTCTTCTTTCTCCCATCAAGTACATACAAAATTGAGTACCAGCAGTACATCAAGTTTAAGTTTTGAGAAAAATTCATTACCTGGGCAGTTTCCTTCTTTCTCCCATCAAGTACCAGCAGTAGTACTGCCGGTGCCGATGCCGGTGCCGGTGCTGCTGCCTTCGCCTTCTTCATCCAGGTACAGGTTCTTGAACTTCTCCTCCAGGTCAAAGTCCTCAGTTTGATGTTGTTCTCTTGCTGCTCCTTTCTCCCAATCCTTGATGCAGGTGAGCATCTCCACATGCTCAGGCAACAATCCCCGTCGCCGGTCTTCAAGAATCCTTGCTGTACAGCCGAAATAGGACTCCGAAGAGACAGTAGATACGGGAACAGACATAATATCGCGAGCCATAATAGATAGAATTGGATAGGTTAGCTTGTGGTCACGCCACCATAGCAGTATATCAAATGACTCATCCCAATCAGTGACAGGGTCACTATCCATGTAAGCTTGGAGCTCACTAGAAGCAGATGGAGCAGAACATGAGGGGGAAAAGGCAGGGGATGCACCAGGACCTATATAGATCCTTCCCCATGCCTGCTTTGTCTTACCAGAACAAGCTAAGGGCATTGAAACCCTTTGAGACCTAGATGTACCACCAAATTTCTCCTCATACTTGCTAAACAGTCTGGACATCTCAGCTTTAACATCAATACAATACACAGAATAAGAGACACCAGTACTGTCAGCAAGTAAATCAAGCACATTAACAAAGCCTTTCCATTTACCTCTAGGATATCAAGGATGAATGCATATGAATAGATCAATGGAATTAGATCCCAATATTTCAGAAATTTAAGCTTCATAGGAGAAGCAATATTTCTAAAAATTGGATCATTCTTAGCCTGATGCAAGTGCTCTGCAATGTCAAGAAGATGATGCAAAACAAGTGGAGCAGTTGCATAATAAACACTAGACAGAACAAGAGTAGCCTCATAAAACACTTCCAGGAATTTCATCATATGTTTAGCAACCAACCAGTGATCTTTAGTCAACAATTCTGAACCATAATTAGTGGTAATCCACACAGAAAATACTTCCTTGTAAGGCAGCAAATGTTTAAGCATTAGATAGGTGGAATTCCACCTAACTTCCATATCCAAGCCAAACTTCCTAGGTCTTAAACCCTTAGAAATACAGTAGTTTTTGAATATGCAATTCTTTGATTAGAGGAATTCAAAAAGTTTATAGCAGTCCTAAATGCTTCAAGATATGGATGAATCCTCTTCATCCCAGTTTTAACAATCAGATTAAAGATATGACAAGCACAACGCTGATGCACAAGCAAATATTTAATTTTGTTAGGTTCTTCACGTGTAGGTGCAGGATAAGAACCCATGTAACCAAACAAGCAAGGTTGCAAGATATCAAAAGTCTTAGTATTAGCTGAGGCATTATCTAGAGTTATAGCAAAGATCTTATCAATCAAATTAAACTCCTCAAGCACAAAACATATTCTATCAGCTTTGTTTTCACCAGTATGTGACACTTCAATCAGCCTAAACCCAACAGCCTTCTTCTACAACTCCCAATCAGCAAAAACATAATGAGCAACAACAGATATGTAATCTTTTTTAGCATTACCAGACCAAATGTCAGATGTCAAAGACACAGATGAACAACCAGGAAACACAGAATTCAAAAGTGAAGAACGTTCATCAGCAAACAACCTACCAAGATCTCTAGTAGTGGTCTGCCTAGAAACCTTAGCAAACAAAGGGTTATGAGCACGTTTGATGTAATCTTCCCAGGCCTGAGTCTCACCAATGCCTAAGGGAAGGTCTAGCTTAGCTATCAACCTGCATAACTCAGTGGGAGCAACAGCAGGATCATACACCTAGTTTTTCAAGCCATCAACGTTAAGCGCAAGTCTAGTTTGAACCATAGTTGCATGGTTTTGTTTTTTCATGCAGCTTTCATGTGCCGCCTCAAATGACGAGTGCCACCAGAGGACCTAGCAGTATAGCGCGAACGACAATGTCTACATACGGCACCAGTTCAAATCCCAGCCTCATTCTTGATCTCATCGAAGTAAGACCAGACAATAGACTTGCGCGTACCAGTGCCCGTGGTACGGGTACCACGAGGGTCAGCAGAAGCACCCACTACCTCGTCGTCGTCCCCTTCGAGGTCGATGGGCTGCTGGGACTAGGAGCCAGCACGAAGAGGTTGGTCACCATGGTCGATGCCGAAAAAAGCACGAGCTTCCTCGCGCAAGTCGTCATCGTCTTCGCGTTCCATTTCCAGATCCTCGACCTCGTCCGGGTGTGGCACTAGGTCCTCGCCGTCGACGGGAGAGGGATGCTGATCCGCCCCCCACGTTGCGAGCCCTGCACCAGCGCCGGACTTGGATGGCTGAGCACGACCTGGACCCACCAGACCTCCAGCACCGCCCCTCGATGGGCGCTTTGGCGGCCTGGCCATGTCCTCTACTCGAGAGGAGGAGGACGCGGCGTCAGGAACGAACCTGCAAAAAAGAAGATGAAAACAGAGCAAAAAGTTTCAGAGACAGATTGAGAGATTGAGACAAAGAATCAACGAAGGAGCAGATCTAGGGTTAGGAAGAGTACCTGCGCTACAGGAGGTCGGTGCCGGAGAAGAAGCGGCTGACGAGTCAAGATGAGACACGAGACAGACAGGCAACCATTAGAAACGACGGCGAGCGGCGGCAGAGGGAGGAAGATGAACAAGAACTCACATGCTTCACCAGATGAGGAATGAGGAGAAGGAGAGAGAGGAGCGGACGGAGGGGAAAGGAGGGAGGAGAGAGGAACTCAGCCGAAGAGGTGGAGCGCAGGAGCGGCGACCACCGACGAGGTCACCGGAGTGGCGGCGGAGCGGAGAATCGAAAACGAGAGAAACAGAGCAGAGAGTGAGCTGCGGCTGCTGGCTGCGCGGTGGGGGATTAGGTTTAGGGTTGGGAGGGGGGTGTGAGGCCGTTATATACGGGAGCCGGGGGGGGTGGCGGGGTGTTGGACTCATGGGCCGCTAAAGAGCCGTTGTGCTCATGGGCCGAAAGAGCCGTTAGGAAACCTACGGGCCGCCGCCGTGCCGATGTTTTTACCGGGCCATGCCCGGGCCATGCCACGGGCCAAGGTGGCGGCCCAAGCACGGCCTGGTGACTCGGGCTGTGCCGGTGCCGGCCCGTCGACCACCGTGCCGGACCGTGCCCGTGCCGGGCCAAATCACCGGGCCGTGGGCCGTGCCAACGGGCCTCGAGCCATATGGAAATCTATAGCGGCGTGGTCGCCTATGGCGGAGGAGAAGGGTAGAGGACCGCGGGTTGATTTCTATCAAGTACGAGGGGTTTTCTACAAAAAAGACCACGCTTCGCACGATCTGGGCCGTCTGATCGGCGAATCTGATGGCCGAGAAAAGCGTGCGACGTGGCCACGTTGGTAGGATGGAGAATTGTGCGTGAATCGTATTAAGGAGATTAGCATTCATGGACTGTTCTGCAGTACGGAAGTGGGCCATGGCCCATAGGAAGCACAGGCTTGTCGGGCCTCATCGTCGTTGAGGAGAAAAATCCCCCTTTTGGATGCATGTGGATGTGGCCTCCTCCAGTCCGACAGAGCGCCGCCGCTCTCATCCTCGCCGTCGAGTGACGCTTCCAGCCACCGTCGCTGCCCATGTCGTCGTCCTCCTCCACCACTGCGCTCTCCTTCTCTAGCCATCTCGACCCTCCAACGGTTCAGTCACCAGATGCAATGCAACGTCGCACGGCTTGTCCTCATCGTTGCAACACCGGCGCAGGCGCGCAGGTGGCAGGGCCAAACAAACTGGCCTCGCCTCATAGTCATTGCTATCGCTGCCTGTACAGTACAGGCGGCAGGAAGGGCATGGCTGCTAATGGATCTTTCCCGGTGAGACTAGACGAGACTAGGGACGGCATAGCGTGTGTGTCAATACCCAGCTTCCTCTGTTTTTGCTGAATGCGTCTCGTCCCTGAATCCGCCAGCCTCGTTGCCGTACTCGGCGGCTCCACTAGCGCCTGCACGTGGTGGTGCCGCAGCGGCAAGCCGGTAATGGTGGTGCGGCCATGGCGAGCGACGGTTGAGGACTTGAGGGTGATGAGAAGCGCCGAAGTTGGCAGTGGCAGGGCAGGCAGGTGGGCGCTGCACGCACACCAACTGTTCGACCAAATATGCCATAGGAGTCTCGGTTAGTTCTTCTTGTCTTGTCTTCTTCAACAGAGTTTGGCTTGTCTTTCTCTTGGATTTTCTGCATGTTTTTCAAACAACATAATGTGCACCCAGCAACGGGCTTCACTTCCTTTATCAAGGGGCAAGTGGAGTAGTTGACCCTTCACGGTGAAGCATTCTTGAGGTGGGGGGCCAGCAATTACCATCCTCACCATTCTAATTATCTATCCATGTCTAAACTCGCCAGATCATGTCTTAATAGATTTGATGTAGCAACTACAACATCGACAATGACGTTCTAGCTGGCCTGCATATTTAAGTTGCAAATAGTACATATTAATATGCTCTTAGTACGCGTTTCCATGTCAGCAGTTGGTACCTAAATTGCAACTGAGCTTTCCTTCCTTTCAGCTTGACCATGACTCATCAAATATAATAATGACACTATTATCACACGGCCGGCAGGCCGGCCGTGCGTTTAGGCAGCACTTTTCTGATTAGTGTCAACCTGATTACTTGTGGTCTGGAAGCTGCTGCTTGAACAACTGAACCGCTGACAATAACAATTTGTTGATCTGAAGTTTTACTTAATGGTTGCAGACCATTCAGTGATGCACAGTCTGCTGTCTTGAGCAGCTGTCTGCTGTCTTACATCAGAACTGAAATGCTGGCTGTTTGAGTTAAGCAGAACAAGCTGTTGCTGAGCTGATAGCAGGAACCTGTGATGCACAGACCCATGTTGTGCACACCTGTGATGAGATCATACACATCACTGACATAGACACGTCAATGCGTGTCTGTAATGTCATCACATCATAGACCCAAAATCTCATACACGTCTGTGAGGTGAGTTGATGCGTGTCTTTGATCTTTGGATCTGACATAGTGGCACCTATCCATACACCGAGTGTAACACACGAAGATGGTCCAGGATAGGAGATGAATGCGATGAAATCAGTCACGCGGTGTTGCTGTCTTGGCCTGAGTTTGCAAGACGTACGAAAGCATTGCCATCGTCTTTCAACATGCATGCACCTGCATAAATGTTTTTCTGTCGTTTTCAACAACTACTGTGAGATAATCAGTCATTATTTAATTAAGTTGCAAGTGGTGGATTAATATCCTATATTAAGCATATGTTTCTACCTAATACTTTCATTGATATGCATGCTCTTAGTTTGCCTTTACAGCTCAGCTGTACCGTGGACGACTTTTCGCTTCGCTTAACCAAGACTCATGAAACATAGATCCCGTTTGGTAGAACTCCCACTAGCAATGTCCATTGTTCAAAGAAGCTCCTTTTCTCTCTCTCCTATTTCTTTATCTCAGAGTATATTCATGTTATGATGCCCATAACTCGTCAATGTCAAGTGAAACGATCACCTCATGTTGACCAAGACCATCCCAACGCATCTCACACATCACTTTAATCATGTCAGTCACAATTAGACCTCCAAGTTAGATCTAATAGGATATGCAAGTCAGATCTAATCTAATAAGGAAGATTTACCTTGTTGGGATTTAGAAGATATGTTTCCTATTTTAAAATAATAAAGTTACATAAATAAATATTTCTCGTAGGAGGCAATATGTGATAATTGTCATCTAGATCGACGGTCCACAATTATTTAGGAGTACCAAAGCAAAGCCTTAATAAAAGCCAAAACGACCTATAAATTGAAATGACGGGAGTACTCGATAAAGAATGGAAATTGTTTTTCTACAACTACAAATTTTATTTCAGCAGGAACTTGCTGTTAATATCCTTACATTGTTAATGGCCAGAGTATGAAGCATAGCCATTATAGGACATTGAGGAACATGTACACTACTCCAATTGGAGTACTGTGAATGTAAAGATGCCTGATGAGCTAGATTGTGAGCTGTGATGTTTAGATCTCAGCCCACAGGCGGAGCCTCATGGAGGCCAAACTGGGCATCACCCCCCCCCCCCCCCCCCCTCTTGGTTCTGAAAAGTTTCTGAACACATTGTTTGCCAGCTGCTGATCTCTGGTAGTTGCAGTGCTCGTGGTCACAGGACTGCTAGCAAACCCATAGTTCAAACAGCAGACTGCAGCTAGTGTTTTTGTCCATTCACATATTTATGATTTGATTTTCTATCTAGACATGAAATTAGTACTGGTACGTAGTATATTGCACCACAGCTGCCCTACTTTCATATTTTGTTAATTCCTAAAATGAGCAAGCTTTTCTAGATAGTTCTATTTTAACATGAGAACTCAGTCATCGGCCAGCAGTAGAAGTCTGCATTCCTTGTTTTCCTCGTCACCATGCATGAAGCTGCTAATCTTCTACTACTATTTGATTCATCTCTCAAGCCTAAATGTAGCTCGCGATCCCTGCTTATTCGCCGCTCACCTGCAAAATGCCCCCCTGGTTTGGAGGCGAGCTCCGCCACTGTCTCAGCCAATCTTGAAGACCCCTGTGCTCCTTGATCGTGTGATTGATGAATAACTGTGTGGTCTTGATTCTCCAATCCGGAGGATTGGATTGGTCTGGAGCGTTGAGGAAAGAATGGAGATGGTTGAGTGCCTAGAGTTAACAAATTCTCTTAATGTACTAGTAGTTCACGTATCACTATCTTCTTCGCATACAGGTCGTTGTTCCAATGACAAATTCAAACACGCATTCATAATATTCTAATGCCCTCTTGCAAGGGAATCTGTTCTTTAATTTTCTGTGGACGTTAATTACTTTATTTTAGCCGCCCACATGCATTTGTTTTATATTTTCTTCTCGGAGGGAGCCTCCTTCATGTGCTGTATCCTCTAGCTAGGGCTAAGACGCTCAAGTAGTAATAAGCTAAGTTGCAAACCGAGGTATCCAAACCTCCAACTAGCACATACTGCTCTATCGATCGCTTATGATAAAAAGGAGGGCACCATTTGCAGAGATCACAAGCGACATCAACAAATCTGAGCTCCAGGCATTACTCTACTTTTAACCAATGCAAGAATATAGCATCACTTCGTTCTATCGTCCATTTCCTTGTACTCTGCCTCCTTCTACTACACTTTCTTCTTGCACCTGTAGTTTCTTAGCTAAATAACATGGGCCGTGCAAATTCTCATTAACCTCATGTCCTTGTTAGGTTGCCTTGGTCGGTAGATGTCAACAGACTAGCAGAAGCTCTGAAGCTTTCTCATCTCTGGTCATCTAGATCTAGGCTCAAGCTAAGCTAGCTACCACCTGCACTGTGCGACCCAGATCTAGAAGCTCTGGTTTGCATAAATTGCAGAGGAGAAAAAGACGGTTCAACAGGAAGATGGTACAAGCGAAGGAGTAGATCTGAGCTCCAGAAACCTCTGCTTTGTATACGTTGCATAGGAGGAAAGGAGGGCAACTGGAGATGGAACAAGCAGCAGCATATGACCTCCAGGTATTTCACGTTACTTTCAACCAATAATATAGCAGCATCCTATTCCTTTTGTTCTCTACTCTTGCTATAGGTTCGTCCATTTGTGCTCCACTTTGTACTCAATCTGCATGTTGTCACTAGCAATTTCTTGGGCAATAACTTGGTCTTTCTCCCAACTATGGACAGGTACTCAAGGACCAACACCAAGTCGTGAAAGACGCCGTTTATTCTTTTGTGATTCAAGCTCTGGTATTTTAATCTTTCCAAAAAGAAGGCTGTAAGGGTGTGCCTGCAAAAACACGGAACAAAGAAGCTAAAGGGATACGCTTGTTTTCACAGGTGATATATCCATATGATCAACATTGTTGCATGATCTTCTGTGACGTCTTTATTATGGTGCACGAAGAGGCATAAAAACACTTAGAAGCCTACTAGTTGCAACTTGTCAAAAATCTGTTGTAGCACAGTCCCTCACAAATATATCTGTTCCTTTTGCATCATTATGTTAGGAACTAGAAGAATGGTAATTTGCAAAGAAGCAGAAGTTGACAGCAAAAAGCCACAATACCTGTTTACCACAGGTAGATAATACTATCGGCTACTGATTAATCCGATGCTAACATGTAACTGTTTCAATTAGTCATACTTCAGGACAGCAAAACAAAGAAACATATAATCTGTTCAGCAAAAGCAAACATTATAGATCCAAGCAATTGAAACTTGTAGCTTTGTATCTAATAAAAAACTCTCTATACTATTGTTCAGTATAGTCCACTTTTCAATTTCTGTTGTTCTGACTAGTCATTGTAAATTTTGTTATGTAGGGATTGGGCAAAAGTGCTGCCTTACACTATGGAAGCTGCTGTAGCATCTGGAATATTGAAGATTGTTGTCAACAAGTTAGCTCCACTGCTAATGAAGGAGTACAGCTCCATAGTGGGAGCGAAAAAAGATCTCCGAGAGCTTCATGGTCAAGTTGTGGAGATCAACAGTTGGCTGGAAAGTTTAGGAGATAAAGCTGTGGGGAATGATCCATCACTTTCTTGGCTCAAACAATTGAAAAATATTGCTTACAATGTTGGTGATATTGTCGATGAATTCCAGCTGAAGGCTGAAAAACATGAAGCTACTACTAATGGTGGTATCGCATCCAAATATCTTTGCACAAAACCAAAATCAATTATATTTCAGTGCAAGGCTGCTAGAAAGATCAAGGCAATCAAGAAGGAATTTGCTGCAATTGTGAAACAAAGAAATGATTTTAGCACAATAAAAAATAGTTTACCAGTTGGTCACCCAGTTCCTCACATGAACAAGACAGTTGGGGAGATGCCAGTATTGCCCAACATTGATGCAGCATCTGTAGTTGGAAGAGACAAAGTGAAGCATGAGTTAATATCTAAACTTGTAGAATTGAAAGACCAACAAATAATCAACTTAGTTTCCATCATTGGACTTGGTGGCTCAGGGAAAACTACCTTAGCTAAACTGGTTTTCAACGATGGGAACATTATAGGCAGACATTTTGAGGTGAAATTATGGGTTCATGTATCCCAAGAGTTTGATGTTGCAAAGCTTGTGGGGAAGTTGTTTGAAGCTATTGCTAGTGAGAAGTCTGAACAACATCCTTTGCAGGAAATGAGCAAAAAAATATCAGATAACTTGACAGGGAAGAGGTATCTACTTGTGTTAGATGATGTTTGGACTAAGGACAAAATTCTGTGGGACCAGTTCATGGTCCATTTGAACAGTGGTACACCTGGAAGTGCAATTTTACTGACAATGCACAGCAATGAAGTTGCAGGAACAGTAAGATCAACATACCAATTTGACATGCCATTTTTGTCTCTAGATGACAGCTCCAACAAAGCATAGGAATGCCTGTGAAACATCTGGAGTCTGAATTTCTAGAGGTTGGAAAGGAAATTGTGAATAAATGTGGTGGTGTGCCACTTGCAGTTAAAGTTATTGCAGGCATCCTCAGTGGCAAGGAACTCATTGGAGAGTGGCAGGCCATGAGAGACAGCAATTTACTCGATGCTGAGGATGAAGAAGCTAGTGTATCACTATCAGCATGCTTGAGGTTGAGCTATTTCCATTTGCCTTCACATATGAAACAATGTTTCACAATATGTTCAGTTTTTCCTAAAGGTTACAATATAGATAAAGAGAAATTGATTGATCTATGGATTGCTCATGATATGATAATTCCAGAAGCTGGTGTTGAGTACTTGGAGTATATTGGCCACAAGTACTTTAACTCTCTTGTGCAAATGTCTTTTCTTCAAGATGTTTCTGAAAACAAGTATGGAAGAGTGAAATGCAGGATGCATGATTTAGTTCATGACCTTGCCCTGTCCATCGTGGGTGATGAAATTTCATTTGACATGCCTAATGAGGCAACCAGTTCCGCCAATTGCAGATACTTCTCTTTGATTGAACGGCCAGAAAATCTAGGAACCAAAAATATTTTTAGAAAGGCATGTGTTGTATATACGCCCTGGCATGGACATTATACAAATGTCATGGCACTGAAGCATGCAAAGCACTTGCGTAGTGTCATGGTGGGCTATCTTGATGAAAAAGGAGCCAACATTATATCTCAGGTTAAATATCTGAAATATCTTTCCATGTCACCATTAGGAAGTTGTAAAACACTTCCTAAGGGTATCTCAGATGTTTGGAGCCTGCAAGCACTTCATGTAAAGCTATTCACTCGTCGAGATACCAGAATCCATTGGTAAGCTGAAGAAGTTAAGAACACTAAACTTGTCAGGCTGTGAACGACTAAAGAATTTACCAGAATCTATTGGTAACTGTGAAATGATTTCGAGCATTGATCTTTGCGAGTGCAATGAGATTATAATGTTGCCAAACTCTATTGGCAAGCTACAGAAGTTAAGAACATTGAACCTATCAATGTGCAGCAAGCTGAAATGCTTTACCAGACACTATTGGTGATTGCAAAATGGTCTCAAGCCTTATTCTTTCGAAATGTGTGAAGATCACAATGCTGCCGGACTCTATTGATAGAAATGAGAAGCTAAGATTTTTGAGACTAGATGAGACCAAAATTGTGAGGCTACCATCAAGTATCACAAAACTGAGAAATCTTGAGTGTTTGGACCTTCAGGATTGTTCGGAGCTAGTAGAGTTGCCTGAAGGAATCTGCAACTTGGAGAAGCTTAAAGTTTTGAACCCAAAAAACTGTAACAAATTGGGAGGGATGCCTATGGGCATTGGACAGCATAGTCTACTACCAGAGTTGGACTTATTTGTTGTTGGTAAGGGAGAAAAATTTGCAGGAATCTCCGAGCTTGCAAATGGATCTAGAATTAGTGAGGAACTAAGGATAAGAGGTATTTCTCATGTGATGGATCTGAATGATGCACACATGACATGTTTGAAACAGAAGACGCACTTACAAAGGTTGGTCCTAGAGTGGGATGACATAGAAGAGGTAAACACTGATTTGCAACAGGATGTGCTTGATGGCCTAGAAGCACCACCTGATATTAAAGAGCTGAAAATTCGTTGGTATTCAGGTAGGCAATATGCACGGTGGATGCTAAATCAAGTTGGTGGCGGAGTACAGGGTCCTGCTCCTTTCCCCTTTTTGAGGGTGATGAGGCTATGTGATTTTCCAAACTTGAAGCATCTGCATGGCCTTGTCAACCTACCTTGTTTGGAGGAGCTTAATCTGAACAATATGCCTTGTCTTGATAGCATAAGTGGAGGCTCATTTCCTTCGCTGGTGAATTTGGAGATGCATTGTCTGCCTTGTTTGGGAGAGGTGTGGATGGTAGCAGAGAGGACCATGGCTGATGAAGAAGATGGGGGATGCTGCTGCAATTTGACACCTCAGTTGGTACAAGTCATCCGACTTGGTAATTTCCTAACAAAATTAGAGATTAGGGATTGTCCTCAGTTGGAGGTCAAGCCGCACCTTCCTTCATCGCTGGAGCACTTGGAGTTGAGGGGCAATGAGCAGGTGCTGCAGTCACCAGGCCAATGTCAGGGGTCTTCTTGGTTCCCCAGTTTTAACAAACTGAAAAAGCTTCAACTATGGAATGTGACGGGATTAGGATCTGGGCATGGGTGGGAGCTGCTGCAACATATGGCGTCACTCGAGTCATTGGATATTAAAAACTTCTCTGGAGTGCAAACTGAGCTGCCTGAGAGCTTGTGGAGCCTCACATCCCTCCGGTCCCTGAAAGTGGGCTCCTGACATAATACCTGCGAGGTACATGAGTCGCTAGGGGAACTCCGATCTCTGCAAGAGTTGACCATCGAATACTGTGATAGTCTGACCAGCCTCCCCCAAACAATGGGTCAACTCACATCCCTCCAGTTGCTCGAGATTGGATGGTGCGACGCAGTTCACCAGTTGCCCGACTGCCTTGGTGAACTCTGCTCTCTATGCCAACTCATGATTCACTGTATGAAGGGCCTGACTTGCCTACCACAACCCATCTGCTACCTCACCACCTCTCTTCAAGTGCTCATAATCGACAACTGCCCGGGCATCAAATCCTTTCCGGAGGGGATAAAGGACCTCATGGCTCTGGATCAATTGATGATCTTTACATGCCCCGATCTGGAGAGGCGCTGCGAGAGAGGAATAGGGGAGGACTGGCACCTCATCTCCCACATCCGTAATGTCAATGTTTAGACGGATGAACAGGGTGTGGCCATGTGGGGAGGATTTGGCAGCGATTGTATGCTACTGCTTAATCGAGTGAGTTTGTTGTGCTATTTTTACCTGTAACTCTGAGCAATCCCCCTGTTTTCCTTGTGTAGTAGATTCATTCACTAGGGAGCCAATTTCCTAATTATTATCACTTTATTATAAAATGTGGATATATTTGTTGAATACTTTTGTTATGACTGGCATTACATATGAGCGAAGGAGGCCGGCGCCAAGTGGCTAGAGGGCGCCCGATCGGCTTGGGCCTAGGGCCCGAATCATCGTCGTCATTTATAATTATTATTATTTTAGTTCAGGGAGTGTTTTGATTATTTCATTAGAAGGCTATATATATTGTAAGACACTTTGTGGACAAATTAAGCAGAAACATAATTGTTTCCAGCTTCCTTTAGGGAGCTGGGAGATCGGGAAGTCCCCCTCCTAAACCCTAGCCGCCACCTCCCTGTTCCCCCTCTTCCGCGCGCAGCAGCTCCTCGCCACGGCGCCCAACCGCCGGGGACGAGGATCCCGACCAGCTCCACCTCCCTCTCATCCCTACAAACTCCGCAACATCTCGGGTAGGATCCGCAATCCTATCAACATCTTGCGGCGAGACGCGTTCCTGTGGGACGACGACGCGACGACGGCGTTCGAGGCGCTCAAGCGCGCCCTCACCACCGGTCCGGTACTTCAGATGCCGGACTTCGCCGCCACCTTCGTGGTCGACTGCGACGCGTCAGGAGCGGGGTTCGGCGCCGTCCTCCACCAGGGCGCCGGGCCCTCGCCTACTTCGGCCGCCCGTTTGCGGCGCGACACGCCAAGCTCGCGCCTACGAACGCGAGTTGATTGGCTTGGTGCAGGCTGTCGTCACACGGCGTCCGTACCTCCGGGGCGCCCCTTCCCGGTTCGCACCGATCATTATAGTCTCAAATTTTTGCTTGACCAGCGCTTGTCTACCGTGCCTCAAAGCATCAATGGATAAGCAAGCTTTTTGGCTTCGACTTCACGGTGGAGTATCGGCCGGGCCGCTCAACACCGTGGCCGATGCTCTTTCTCGCCGTGACGGCGACGACGAGGCGCCGAGCACGGTGCGACGGCGGCCATCTCAGGCCCGTCGTTCGCGCTCCTGGACGACATCAGGCGCGCCACGGCTGCGGCGCCCGACGGCCAGCGCCTCCTACAGCAGCTTCAGGACGGCTCCCTGGCCGCCCCGTGGCGCCTCGACGCGGGCTTGCTACTCCACGGGAACCGCATCTTCGTGCCCGACCACGAGGACCTTCGCCACCAGGTGCTGCTGCTCGCGCATTTAGTGGGCCATGAGGGCGTGCAGAAGTCCTTACACCGCCTGCGCGCCGAGTTCTACGTCCCGCGCGACAAGGCCCTCATGCAGGACTTGGTGCGCTCCTGTTCCACGTGCCAGCGGAACAAGACGTCGACCCTACTTCCGGCCGGGCTGCTGCAGCCCCTGGAGGTGCCGTCCCAGGTGTGGGCGGATATCTCCATGGACTTCGTCGAAGGGCTGCCCAAGGTGGCGGGGAAGTCGGTCATCCTCACCGTCGTCGACCGCTTCTCCAAGTACGCGCACTTCATCGCGCTCGGGCACCCCTACACCGCCACGTCCGTCGCTCGAGCCTTTTTCGACGGCATCGTCCGCCTCCACGGGTTCCCGCAGTCCATCGTCAGCGATCGGGACCCCGTGTTCACTGGTCGCGTTTGGCGTGACCTCTTCCAGCGAGCGGGCGTCCAACTACGCATGAGCACGGCGTTCCACCCCCAGACGGATGGGCAGTCCGAAGTGGTCAACAAGGTGATTGCCATGTACCTTCGCTGTGTCACAGGTGATCGTCCTCGGGCTTGGGTGGACTGGCTCTCGTGGGCGGAGTATTGCTACAATACATCCTTCCACACCGCCCTTCGCGCCACGCCATTCGAGGTCGTCTACGGGCGGCCCCCTCCACCGATCCTGCCGTACCGACCAGGTTCGGCCGACACTGCAGCGGCGGACTCGCTCCTTCGAAGCCGCGACGAGATGCTCGCCGAGGTCCGTGAGCGCCTCCTCCAGGCGCAGCAACTTTCGAAGAAGTACTACGACGCCAACCACCGCGACGTGGAGTTCGCTGTCGGGTCGTGGGTCTAGCTGCGCCTTCTTCACCGCACGACGCAGTCTCTAGACCCACGCGCCCGGCGCAAGCTTGGACTGCGTTGGGCGGGTCCGTTCCTCGTACTGGAGCGCATTGGGCGAGTCGCCTACCGTCTACAGCTTCCGGCGGGCGCTCGTATCCATGACGTCTTCCATGTGGGTCTCCTTAAGCAGCACATCGGCGCCACCCCTACAGCTCCGGGCGCCCTACCTCCTGTGCAGGACGGGCGCGCCCTGTCGTTCCGAGCTCGCGCGCTGCGCGCCCAGCAGCGGCGTGGCGTGTGGCGCGTCCTCATTCAGTGGACCGGCCAATCCGAAGACGATGCTACTTGGGAGCTCCTTGACGACTTTCGCGCTGCCTTCCCCGACTTCCAGCTCGAGGACGAGCTGTTTGCGCAGGCGGGGAGAGATGTTATG
Organism: Themeda triandra; assembly: GCA_018135685.1. Classification (NCBI taxonomy): domain Eukaryota; kingdom Viridiplantae; phylum Streptophyta; class Magnoliopsida; order Poales; family Poaceae; genus Themeda; species Themeda triandra. The sequence goes on from JAENPR010000384.1 coordinate 430,593, forward strand.
ACTGGCATTACATATGAGCGAAGGAGGCCGGCGCCAAGTGGCTAGAGGGCGCCCGATCGGCTTGGGCCTAGGGCCCGAATCATCGTCGTCATTTATAATTATTATTATTTTAGTTCAGGGAGTGTTTTGATTATTTCATTAGAAGGCTATATATATTGTAAGACACTTTGTGGACAAATTAAGCAGAAACATAATTGTTTCCAGCTTCCTTTAGGGAGCTGGGAGATCGGGAAGTCCCCCTCCTAAACCCTAGCCGCCACCTCCCTGTTCCCCCTCTTCCGCGCGCAGCAGCTCCTCGCCACGGCGCCCAACCGCCGGGGACGAGGATCCCGACCAGCTCCACCTCCCTCTCATCCCTACAAACTCCGCAACATCTCGGGTAGGATCCGCAATCCTATCAACTTTGGATGAGCATGTAGTTCTGACATTTATGGATTTGCCTATTATTGCATTGCAGGCCCATTGCACCTGGGAGCTAAGGAGTTCTTAATGGCTTCAAATGATTCGCGCCTGTGTAGTGTAATGTTTTCATCTTCCTCACATAGGAGTATGGAATTTCATCTATTCCGTAAGAATAGACGTTTGTGCTCAAGTTGTTCAGCTAACATGACGGGCCTGCTTGTTGTCTCGTCAGTCACAGTTCTTGTTCTTTGCATCCAAAAGTTCAGGTAGCGACTTGCGAGTGACGGGCGATGATGTGGGTTTTTTCCTTTTGTGACACTGTCAATGCGAATGTGATGGAAATTTGCTGATGCAACCTACAAATGTTTGTTGGAACTTACTGTAGGAGTACACTACACACTAGATGTGTATGCGTGGGTAAGTATTGGGTTGGGTGGGCTAATTTGAACCCTGATTTCAGTCAGGTCCGCCCTGCCACGCCACGCCATGCTCATCTGTGTCTATGCAATTTCGTTGTGTGTAATAATAGTTGCAGAGCAAGATGGCAGATTGTATGATATATACTGTGGACTGTGGTTTGCTAGTTGCATGGGCTGTCCTAATCAGAATACAGGTATGTGTTTGTGTGTGTGTGTGACTCACCAAAAGGTAGAGAGAGTTTCAACGCCATGGCCGTTTGTACTGGGCGTAATAATAAGAAGGCAGACAGACGGACAGATGTGGTGATTTCTAGATGCTTTTGTGAAAGTTTGAAACCATAAAACTTCTTGTGCTGGAGCCTGGAGGATGCTTTTCATGATAATGTTGTGCACTGCATCTTGCTGCTATGGTGGAGAATGCATGCTTCAATACCAGATAACATTACAGGTTTGTCACAGGCTACAGAAACCACGAGGTTCTGTTCGGTTCACAAGGGTTAAATCCCCTAGGCCCTGTTTGGAAGTTTTGTAAATGATTTCATCTGTAATTTGCTTCCGGCTGCAATTTGTTGTGCACAACAAGACAACTGGAAATATCATTCCGTTGCAAATTTTTGTTTCAGTAAACATGGTTACACTTGGCACATCAATTTACGTGAGTACTTGCCTATTATTGCAGGTCGACTGCACTTGGCACAGTTGGCAGTACTGATTCACCGTAGTCAAGATAGGAGTAGACGAAGATCTTGAAGCTATATGATGTAAACAAATTGGTTTCAATCATTCAGCTCTTATAATCTGTTCCTGTGGATGGCGGTTTAAGAAGTTGACATATCAGGTAAAGCTGCAAGCAGCCCAAAAGGCAATGGGGGGCATCCTCGAGCTCTGTTTTGCTGTGGAAATGCAGTAGTTGCTTGCTGTTCACTACTTCTATCGTGCTTGTACTCCAGTCCAGCGAGCTGCTGTGAATTTCCTTTGCTACCTGATCACTGATGTGAAGAAGTAAATTGGTGAACTGCACTGTTTGGGAGGATGGAGCGTTCAGTTGTATTAAGCGCATGAGCTCTGTTTTGTTTAATATATTCTTTACATATATGAAAAATTCAGATTTCATCAGAAGGATATAAACGCTTTGTTCTATATATATATATACTGTACAGTTAGGTCCTTTCCTTGCATGATTTCAGTCAGGTCCGCCTGCAGGCTCGTTTGTTTTTATGCATCTTTGGTGTGAGGTGCACAGATGATGGTGCAGAGAGCGCGGGGTGATGCACGATGCGTTCCCTTGGCACTGCGTGTGCGCTTGTCTAACGATGATATGTGTCCAACTTCTCGTCAGCCTCATGAATTCGCCGCCGACTACGGAGGCTCACCCTGACTCGCGCCGCTTCTCTTTCCGTCTCCATGGCCCGTGCCGTGTTGACCTTGCCACTCAAGCGAGGCCATGTCTGGGAGGTTTGTCAACAGACCCACTCAAGCGAGGCCATGTCTGGGAGGTTTGACATAGTTTATCACTAAAGTACTCTCTTAGGTTAAATAAGGTGGTAGGCAAAGTTATTAGTAATGCTCAAACAGCTTTCATACCTGGGAGGTTTATCTTGGATGGAGTCCTTGTTATTCATGAGATTCTGCATGAACTGAGAAGCAAGAAGAAGAAGGGGGTTATTCTGAAGTTGGACTTCGAAAAGGCATATGACAAAGTCAACTGGGGGTTTTTACAAGAGGTGCTCCAAAAGAAAAAGTTTGATGAACAATGGATTTGCTGGATTATGAAAACTGTGCAAGGGGGTAGAGTTGCTATTAACTTGAATGGTGAACTAGGTTAGTATTTCAATAGCTACAAGGGGCTGAGACAGGGTGATCCCTTATCTCCTCTTCTTTTCAATCTGGTGGCCGATGCATTGTCAGAACTCTTGAAAACAGCTGGGGAGAAGGGTCTCATCCAAGGGGTGTGTGAGAACCTAGTAGATGGGGGACTAACTCACTTACAATATGTAGATGATACAGTTCTGTTCATCCAGGGTACAGAAACTGATATTGTTAAATCTCAAATTTTTGTTGTTTTGCTATGAAGAGATGTCAGGCATGAAGATAAACTATGCCAAAAGTGAAGTGTACACAGTTGGAATGGGGGAGCTGGAAAGTCAAGGGGTAGCTAATGCTTTTAACTGTAAGCTAGGGGTTTTTCCCATGAAATACTTGGGGCTGCCCATCAGCGACAGGAGGTTGAGCAAAGCTGAGCTGAGTTGAGTGGGTCTGCTGACAAGATTGACAAGAGATTGCAACACATGGAATTGTGGGCATCTATCATCTGGGGGCAAGTCAATTCTAATTAACACAAGCCTTACTAGTATACCAATGTATACTATGGGGTTCTACTGGCTTCATGAAGGGATACATCAAAGGTTTGACACTGCCAGAAGCAGATTTTTTTGGGAAGGGGTGGGGAAGAAGAAGTTTCACATGATAAGATGGGATGCTTTGGATAAGCCAAAAGAATTTGGGGGGTTAGGCTTCATTGACACCATAGCTATGAGTACTGCCCTTTTGTGTATATGGATATATAGATTGGAATCCGGTGACAATAGCCTGTGTATGGAGATATTGAGGAAGAAATACCTCAAAGGGAGAGGGTTCTGCCAAACCAACAGCAGGGGTACATCACAGTTCTGGCAAGGCTTACACTCAGTTAAGGAGTGGTATGAGAGAGGCATGGCGCATACAGTGGGAAGGGGGAGCAAACAAGATTTTGGGAGGATGTCTAGGCAAGTGAGGCACCTCTGACGGTGTTATTCCCTAAGATATTCAGAATATGTCATGAACAAAAGATATCAGTCAAGGAAGCTCATGACAGAAACTGGGTGTTTAATTACATAAGAGTGTTTGGAGTGGAGGAAACACATGAATGGGGGGACATGCTTCAGATAATGGAGGGGGTTGAACTGAAAGAGGAGGATGATAAGGTAGTTTGGAAATTGGAGCAATCTGGCAAGTTCACAACCAGGAGCCTCTACAAGTTTATCACTAACCCTAGGGTGAAAGATACTAATATGATTGAGATGTGGGAGTCTAAGATACCTCTCAAAGTACACAATTTTCTATGGATGGCCTGGCATGATAGGCTTCAGACAGTCCAACAGTTAAGGAGGAGGAATTGGGATGAAGCCACATGCTGCAAATTCTGTGGGTCTGAGGAATCAGCAGATCACTTGCTCTTCCATTGCCCTATTGCAGTAGCAATTTGGGCTTGGGTTAGGGATAGTCTGAACTGGGAAAAATCACCCACTTCGGTGGTGGATTTTCAGCAGTTCATTATTGGCCACAGTAACAAGGGGGGTAGAGGGGCATTATGGTGGGTTATGGGGGCAGTAGGACATTGTGGAAATCAAGGAATGACTTAGTTTTCTCTAATATTGTGATAAATTCTCCAAAACAGGTGGCTTTCAAGGTGAGGAGCACTCTGAGGCAATGGCTGCTGCTGGACTTGAAGGAGGGGGACAGAAAGGGAGCATGGTTGCAGAAGATGGAGGAGGAGTTGTCAAGATGGTGATCGATTGTGACATATGAAGAAGAATTATGAAGCGCTAGATGGTCTTTTCCACTCTATTATCGATCGTCTGCTAGTTGATTAGGGGGTCAAAGACTAGAGTGGTTTATCTTGTTTCTATTTCCTATCAGTCTATGGCAATTTGCTGTGATCATGCGTTGTAAGCTGGTAACCCCAGCAAAACCAGTTACCTTTACGTTGGCTTTCAATATAAGCTGGGCACTGTTGTGCCTTTGGTTTAAAAGCGAGGCCATGTCCGTGCCCTCGCACTGCAGAGAGGAGCGCATGGGGCATGGTTCCGAGCGGGCGGCCTATGATGGTGGAGCAGCGGGCAAGGGAGGCGCAGCCGCGCAGGATTGTCGAGTTCGAGTACAACGGCGAGCACGTGATGGCGACAGCCGAGCGTCCTGCTCTGCTGGGCTGCTGGCCGCGGCTGCAACGCTCAAACAGTTGGCAGTGCGCGCCACTGGTTCGACAAAATGCGGCACTAGTGGATACTGGAGACTGAGGGAGTTTTGGAGTGGAGGTAGGTCGTCATCGAAATAGTAGCGGGCTCGCCGGCAGGTCAGCACGTTAGGCTCCACTACTCTACGGCATGTCGGCATCTTCCCGGACATATTTCCTTGGCTACTCTTCGGTACGTTTTCTCAGCTCAGCATACTTGTCCCTCCACTCTTGACAAAGACTTCGAGTCAGTCATCAACCACCCCTGTCCTGATATCTAAACAATCATCAAATCTCACCTGCCGGTGGTCTCGGACTTAGCCTCGCATCGTCTCCCGTAGGGGGGCGACTCGAGGCCCCCCCACCCGCCGCCAGCAGCCCCGGCAACCCTCGCCGGAGGCGGTGGCCCGCGGGGAGGGGGCGCTCAACAAGGCCCCCCGCACCCCCGTCCTCGGGCTCCTCTCCCAGCTCCTCCTCCCTCTTCCCCCCTTCTCCGAAGCTGGCGACCTCTGGCCAGGATTCCGGCCGGGGCCGGGCTCGCCTAGGGCGGATCCGCCACCCCCACCCCCTCCAGCGGACAGATCGGCGCCCTTGGGCGCTTGGACGGCCGGCGGCGGCCCTAGGGCGGGGCCCTAGGGTTTGCGACGGCAGCGGCTGCGCCCGTCCCGCCGGCTTGTCCGCGTCCCTGGGGTGGCCAGGGTGGGGCGGGCGGCGCTCCGGGGCGGCGGCGGCCCGGCTGGGCCCGTGGCCGGCGGGGTCTGGCCCCTGCATGCGCCACCTCGCTCCCACGCCCACGTCCTGCTCGGCAATTCGTATCACACTTCAAAGGTCCATTTCTTACACCTTAGCATCATTTTGGTAGAATTACTTTCCCAACTCTCTTATCTATGCATAAGTGCAAAGCTTAAAATCCAAACTCTATGCACATATGTAGGGGAGCTAATGCTACTAAAACCGAGCTTGCTATAGTTGTCCAAATCCTTCTTATGAGCTTTATGATTGGACAAGTATGACAAGTTCAAAATCTTTATTATCAAAATCATCTTTGTTGAGGGTTGTCATCAATTACCAAAAAGGGGGAGATTGAAAGTCCCTAGTTTGGTTTTGGCTAATTGATGAAATCTAGGACTAATCTTGTTTATCTAAGTGGTTGATTTAGAGAAAGGTTGTCCACGATGAGCTTATTGAATATGAAGCATGACACTTGTCATGTGACCAAAAAGATGAAGATCGAGACAAGGCTTGGCTCCGTGGATCGGTTGTGAAGGTGAAGGGCTAGTCGAGGCTTGGAAGCGAAGGACCATGCGATGGTGAAGCTTGGGCAAGACTAGGCGCCGATGGACCGATGCAACGGTGAAGGGCAAGTGAAGTCGAGGTCGATGGATCGAGACGGTCACGTGGTGGTGTGAAGCGTTCATATCATTTGGAGGATCAAAATGGGCTCAAGGCAAAGGTATACCCAATAGGGCCATTTTGTTTTGCACTCAAGACACCATAGAGGGTGTGAGTGGTTTAGGATCGATAGCCGCACTATTAAGAGAGGAAGTCTTATCGGCTATTCGACGCACGGGTGCCACTAGGTGAATTCATGAAGTGCATTGCATATAGGGCCTAGTGAGCTAACCTAACCTTTGGGAAATGATTGTGAAATGCTAACACACAAGCACATGGTGTTGTACACTTGGTGGTGTTGGCACATTTATAAAGGTGGCGATGGTCGCGCTGTGGTTTGTAGGGTAGAGATGATTCGGCACTTTCGGGAAAAATTAATGCATATTTCTATTGCGCCGGATGCAAAATATGGTTGAAAACATGCTATCTATGGTGATCAAGTTGGTATACTTGTTGGATAGCATGTTGGAGAAGTTGGCGTTCACGACGGGCTGAAAATGTATTCTTCTCAGGCGTCGGACGCGGCCAAGGACGAGCCGCTCGGTCGAGCGCCAGACGCTGTCCAGCAGGCCCTGTAGCGAGCTGGACCGTTGGACACGTCCGACGGTCGGCGTCGGACGCTGGTACGGGCGTCCGATGGGTTCGGACATGTGTCCAACTTGCTCAGGTGTACTGCGTTGGACGCGGCCGGACAGAGAGCGTCGGACACTGGATTTTTGGGCTCAGCGTTCGACGGTTGTTGACTTGACATGTGGACTGTCGAACGTTGGAGTGATGACGTGGCACAGCGCCGGACGCGAGCTTGTTGGCGACGAACGTGTCCGACTGGCGTCGGACGCGGTCCAGTAGGGGTCACGGCGCTGAGGTGCCTCCGGACGCACGCATCGGACGCCGCTCTGGGAGCGACAGACGCGGCGTCGGACACCAGTCCTCACGAAGCGCAATGGCTAGTTGACGCTGCACTGCATCGGACGGTCGGACGCGTCCGACACCCCCGATTCGACTGTTTTTCAGCTCTAACGGCTAGTTTCGATGGACGGGGTTATAAATAGTGGGTGGTCGGGGCTTGGCTCCCTCTCTTAACACTCTAACTCATTCTTCATCCTATTGGGCTATGAAAAACTCCTCCCACTCATCTCCATTGCTTGGTTGTTCATCCAAAGTGAGATTGAGTGATCCCAAAGTGCATTTGCATTGCTTGAGGGCATCTAGTGGCACTTGTGGGTGGTTTCGCCGGTGGATTTCTTGTTACTCTTGGAGAGTACCGCTCCTAGCCGGCTTGGAGGTTGTTGGAGGTGTTGGCAAGAGAAGGTGATTGTTCTTGGACACCTCCGGTTGATTTGTGAGAGGTTTTTGTGCTCACCTCGCGGGGATCACGAAGAGTAACTCTATTGGATTGCATGTGTCATTGAGTACCTCACTTGAGAGTGGTGCCTTGTGGTTTCCTTGCGGGGAAGTGCCTTGCGGGGCAAGTGGCTTGAGGGTCACACCAAAGGATCATCTAGGTGTTGGTCGACACAACGGGTGACGTAGCTTGGCGGTGCCCAAGTGAACATTCGGGGATAAACAATTGTGTTCTTCTTGTCTCCTAGTGATTGGTCGTCATCGATTGTGTGTTTCTGATTGTGTTTGATTGTTCATCTTCTTGGTGATTGGCAACCTTGACTCGACGCGTCGGTATAACAAGCTCCTCCCTCTCTTGTACTTACAATTCTAGAATTGCCTTGTGGTTCGCCAAGAGCCTTAATTGTGTAGCGCTATCTTGGCTTTACTTTTTGCAAGTAGAATTGCTTGTGGTTCGCCGAGAGCCTTAACTGTGTAGCGCTATCTTGGCCTTTTGGTTGTTTGTGAGAACACTTGTTCACCCACTAGAATTGTTGGATAGGAGGCTTGCAACACCGGTTAGGCTAAGCATAACTCGCATTTCGCCGTTTGTCATTCTAACAGAGTTTGCTTAGTCAGCTTGTAGAAACTTTTATAGGCTATTCACCCCCTCTAGCCATCTAGGACCTTACACCTACCCAGTTCGTCTACAACAATGGAGGTGGGGGGCTCGCGCGCCACGACAGCTCTTCCGCACTGCTCTGGTGCGCCCCACGCCCGCTGCACCCCCGACCTGGAGGCGGAGAGCTTCGGCCGGGGTCGCTACGGTGGGGAGGCCCCCACCCGTAACTCCGGTGCTTCAGAGCAGCCCGCGGCGGTGGCCATCGTATGCGCTTCTCCCCTACCACCCACACTGTGTGGCGGTAGTGGTGGGTCATAGCCGGGGACTGGTGGCCTCCGACGACAGTTCCGGCCAACCCCGTCTCCGCGGTATGCAGCAGGACGGCCGTTTGGCCCCTCCCCAGCCTCCCCACTGAAAGTCCCTAGTTTGGTTTTGGCTAATTGATGAAACCTAGGACTAACCTTGTTTATCTAAGTGGTTGATTTAGAGAAAGGTTGTCCACATGATGAGCTTAATGCATATGAAGCATGACACGTGTCATGTGATCAAAGATGAAGATAAAGACGATGCTTGGCTCCATGGACCGGTGTTGAAGGTGAAGGGCTAGTCGAGGCTTGGGAGTGAAGGACCATGCGATGGTGAAGCTCGGGCAAGACTAGGCACCGATGGACCGATGCACGGTGAAGAGCAAGTGAAGTCGAGGTCGATGGATCGAGACGGTCACGTGATGGTGTGAAGCGTTCATATCATTTGGAGGAACAAAATGGGCTCAAGGCAAAGGTATAACCGATAGGGCCATTTTGTTTTGCACTCAAGACACCATAGAGGGTGTGAGTGGTTTAGGATCGATAGCCGCACTATTAAGAGGGGAAGTCTTATCGGCTATTCGACGCACGGGTGCCACTAGGTGAATTCATGAAGTGCATTGCATGTAGGGCCTAGTGAGCTAACCTAACCTTTGGGAATGATTGTGAAATGCTAACACAAAAGCACATGGTGATGTACACTTGGTGGTGTTGGCACATTTACAAAGGTGGCGATGATTGCGCTGTGGTTTGTAGGGTAGAGATTCGGCACTTTTGGGAAAATGGATGCATATTTTCTATTGCACCGAATACAAAATTTGGTTGAAATCATGCTAACTCTGGTGATCAAGTTGGTATACTTGTTAGATAGCATGGTGGAGAAGTTGGCGTCGCGACGGGCTGAAAACGTGGCATTTACATGGCACCGGACGCGGCCGACGGGGCGCGCCGGACGCGGTCCAGTTTCACCCTCGGCCGGCTGGGCCGACGGACGCGCGTGCGCCGGACGCTGCCAGACCGCGCCGGACGCTGGCATGGCGCCGGACGCGGTCCAGCAGCCCCTGCAGCGGGAGGACACGCCGGACGCACGTGTTGGCTGGCGTCGGACGCGGCAGTCGGGCGTCCGACGGGCTCGCGGCGGACGCGTCCGGCGCTGGTGACTTGTGCATCCCGAGGGGCAATGGCTCTATTTGGCTTGGGGCTTATAAATAGTTTGTGGCCAGCCCTTGGGAGGCTCTCTTGGCCATTTCAACTCTCTTGTGCATTCTTTGAGCTGAGAATACTCCTCCCCACTCATCTCTCTTGCTTGATTGTGAATCCTAGTGAGATTGAGTGAATCACCTAGTGCATTGCATTGCTTGAGGGCATCTAGTGGCACTTGTGGGTGGTTTCGCCGGTGGATTTCTTGTTAATCTTGGAGAGTACCGCTCCTAGCCAGCTTGGAGGAAGTTGGAGGCGTTGGCAAGAGAAGGTGATTGTTCTTGGCCACCTCTGGTTGATTTGTGAGGGGTTTGAGCTCACCTCGTGGGGATCACGAAGAGCATCCTAGTGGATTGCATGTGTCATTGAGTACCTCGCTTGAGAGTGGTGTCTTGCGGTGCCTTGCGGGGCGAGCCTTGAGGGGCTAGTGACTTGAGGGTCACACCGGGGAACCATCTAGGTGTTGGTCGACAGAACCGGTGACGTAGCTTGGCGGTGCCCAAGTGAACACCGGGTGAACAAAAACAATTGTGTTCATCTTGTTCCCGATGTTAGGTTGTCATCGATTGTGTGTTGCCGATTGATTGATTATTCATCTCCTTGGTGATTGGCAACCTCGACTCGACGCATCGGTATAACAAGCTCCTTCCCTCTCTTGCATCACAATTCTAGAATTGCCTTGTGGTTCGCCAAGAGCCTTAACTGTGTAGTGCTATCTTGGATTTACTTTTCGCAAAGTAGAGGTTTGTTGAGAGCCTTAACTGTGTAGCACTATCTCGGCCTTTTGGTTGTTTGTGTGATCACTTGATCAAACCACTAGAATTGTTGGATAGGAGGCTTGCAACAACGAGTAGGCTAAGCATAACTCGCATTCCGCCGTTTGTCTTACTAACGGAGTTTGCTTAGTGAGTTTGTAGAAATTTTTATAGGCTATTCACCCCCTCTGGCCATCTAGGACCTTTCAAGTGGTATCGGAGCTGAGGTCACCGTTTTTGTGCTAGGCTTAACATCCTACGGTGTTAGTGATGGCTCAAATTGTGTTCAACCATGTTGAGGGCAAACCGCCTATGTTTGATGGAGTTAGTTCGTTTGATCATTGAAAGAGAAAGATGATCATGTATCTTGGTTCAATTCAAGAGAGAGTCTTGCAAGTCACCGAGCATGACTATGCTATTCTTGATAATGATCATCTCACCGATGAAGATAGAGCCAACATTACATGCAATAGAATGGCTCTCAACACTTTACACAATGGCCTTGATACAAAAGTGTTTGAGGGAATCAATGACTTGGATCGTGCAAGTGAAGTGTGGACAAGGTTGAGTGAAACCTATGAGGGCACCAAGGTTGTGAAGAGTGCCAAGCTACATGGGCTCAAGAGTGAGTTCGAGAACTTTAAGAAGAAAGAGGATAAAACAATCATTGAAATGTTTCGTCGCTTGCAAGTGATTGTGAATGATCTCAAGAGATTGGGGCACAAGAAAAAAGATGAAGACTTTTGTCACAAGTTCTTGTTGTGTTTGCCAAAGAGCTTCAAGATGTTGAAGATGATGCTACAAAGAGATGGGCTTGAGGCAATGAAGCCAAATGATTTGCTTGGTGAAGTCTTGACATATGACAAGTATGATCAAGATGATGAGAAGGAGAAGGTGGAAGAAGAGAAGAAGAAGAAGACCGTGGCATTCCAAGCCACCTCCTCCAAGGGCAAAGCACCAATCTTTGAAGAAGAAGAAAACAATGATGAAGATGGTGACTTTGAGATTGATGATGAGGCACTTGCTCTTGTAGTGAAGAAGATGGGACACATATTCATCAAGAGAAGAGGCTTCAAGAGGAACAACTTCAAGAAGCAAGAGCAACCAAGAAAGTGCTTCAATTGTGATAGCACTGAGCATCTTCAAGCCGAGTGCCCATATGAGAAGAAGAAGAACTACAACAAAGGCAAGTTTGATAAGAAGAAGCATGAGGCCAAGATGACGCTCAAGAAGGGCAAGAATGGTGCATTTGTGGTCACTTGGGAGAGTGACAATGATGATGAAGATGAAGATTCATCCAACAAGGCTCTTGCTTCAATCGCCATCAACAAGAATCCTTCACTATTTTCTTCATCACCTTCATGCTTCATGGCCAAGGAAACCAAGGTACTATATGATGATAGTGATGATGATAGTGAGATGGAATACTCTCACAATAGTGATAATTATGATGATGATGAACCTTCTAAGGATCAACTCTATGACTTGATGCAACAAACTAGAGACATAGCTATTGCCAAGGAAAAAGAGTGCAAGAAGCTTTCAATGAAAGTAGCAATACTTGAGAAAGCTCTAGGTGAGCTTAAAACCACTCATGAGTGTCTAGTGGAAGACCATGAGAAACTTGGTGATGCTCATTCTAAGCTTGAAAAGGCTCACTCATTACTTCTTGAGCAACAAGCAAAGAAAGAGGTTATTGCATCTTGTGATATAGGTGTTACTTGTGACATCATTGAGGATTCATTTTATTAACCTATCATCATGACAATTGCTAACCCTTCTTGTAGCACATCATCCACCACCAACGACTCTACCTCCACTACTAGTGACGGTTGAGAATGAGACCCTCAAGAAGGAGGTGGGTGAGCTAACTCATGCCTTAGGCAAAGCCTATGGTGGTGAGGCCCGTTTGCTAAAGTGCTTGGGTAGCCAAAGGTTCTCTCTTAACAAAGAGGGATTGGGCTATACCCCCAAGAAGGGCAAGTCGGCCTTTGCAACTCCAAAGCCTAGCTTTGTGAAGAGCAATGGTCGGTATTGCTATAGATGCAAGCAAGTTGGGCACCTAGAGCAAAGTTGCAACAAGAAGCAACAAAACAAGAAGCTTGCTAATGCTATATCTTTTGATTCTTGTTATATGCTTACCAAGGGTGTGAAAGGTGTGCAAGCTAAGTTTGTTGGTACACCCATTGTTGGCCCAAAGAAGAAGGCTATTTGGGTACCAAAGAGCTTAGTCACTAACCTACAAGGACCCAAGCAAAAATGGGTACCTAAGCTTCATTGATTTGCTTGTAGGTAAATTATAAAGCCGGAGGAAGGCATTGGATTATTGATAGTGGGTGTTCTCAACACATGACCGGTGTCGGATACCTAGATTAGGGGGTCCTAAATTGGGTGAATTAGAGACAAGCAAATCAGCCTCATCCCTCTCTAAAAATCCCAAAAACTAACTGACCAAAGAAACCCCCAATCCCTCTCGAGCTGGGCCGACCCACTATCAGGCCCACAAAGCCTCAGAACCTCCTAAACTCGAGCAGTGGCCACTCACCCGCTCGAGAGAGAGAAGTACGGAAACCACTCGAGCGTGTGACCGCTCGAGACGATGACGCAAACCGCTCGAGCGAGCAACCGCTCGAGCAGGACGGAGAACGCTCGAACGAGCAGTCGCTCGAGTCCGCTCTCAATCATTGCCTGACCAGAGCTCGCACATGGCTACAGGGCTCGAACAGCGCCAACGTACGCTGACACCACCTAACCCCATGGCTACAGAACCCGCAATAGTGGAGCGTACACCGGTCGCTTCACCATTACGCTGCCCACCTCCCAGATTCGAGGATGGCAGGCGCTACTGTTAGCCACGCTTTGTACTGTGCCTCGTACAGCACCCCCTCCAAACGCCATGGTCAACTCTCCGTACCACCAACTACGTCGTCCCGTCCCGTCGCTCGGATCGTTGCCCTCCCGGGCGCACGTGCTCATTTACGCCTGCACCATACCTCGACTACGTCAGCCCACGATCGAGGAGGACGAGCAGGCCATCATTGCCCACGCTGCTACAGGCTCGAACCGGACCAAAGGGAGCGTCCACAGACTCGACCCAACGACTGTATCTCGACGTCACACATACGATAGCCCTATCTACTCTGTACTCTTGAGCCTCCTCTTGGCCTATAAAAGGGGATGCCAGGACCTAGCCTAGGGCAGGTTCACACGCTCACACGTTACAATCCCCATATTCACAACACACTTCCACGCACGCTAAGTTTCAGGACTCGCTTGTATTCACCCCTGTACAAGCACTTCGGTGCAAGATAATACAAGTTCTCTCTCTCTGCTGGACGTAGGGCATTCCTTGCCTGAACCAGGATAAACACTTGTGTCCTTCTTGCATCACCATCCGGATTAGGGAGCACGCATAGAAATTTACTCGTTGGTGTTATACCCCCCGGGGTACGAAACACCGACAGTTGGCACGCCAGGTAGGGGAGCTGCGTGTTTTTCGCTCGATTCCCGCCATTTTCCGGATGGCATCACCCGTTTCCTCGCTTCCGTTCGCCCAGTTCGTGTCGCTCGGCCCAGGCCACGAAATGGCTCTACTCTCGATCGGTGAACCAGGAGGGGGACGCTCGTCACCCCCACGCGCTGGTGGGGCCGTGCGCCGACCGTGCCACCATGGCTCGCCACCACGTCGCCGACGCCACCAGCGTCAGCATCACCGCCAGCAGGCACAGGGTCTTAAGCACCCTGCTCATGTGCCCTCCCAGCCAGACGCCGCGATGTACCCAGCCGGGGTGCCAAGTGTATGGCAGGGGGTGGCGCATAGACAGGGAGTCCTTGACGTGGACCCTGGCTTCACGTTCGCCATGCGCTCGCCGAGAGAGCCCGGCGTGGTGCCTCGAGCGCGCGCACGGCCGACGTCGCCCAACCTGTTGCCACACGGGCTCTACCGAGCTCGTCGCAGGCTCCCGTTTGGGCTCACCAACGCCGCCACTACGTATGCCAACGAGATCCGGACGGCCATGGGACCGCAAGAGGGGAGCCCCGGCCCCCTCCTGCGTGCCACCATGGACCTGGAGGTTGTGTGGCCGGCGTCGGTAGACCGCGGGTTTGACAGAGCGCCTGGCTCGCAACGCCACAACACAGTCGGGAACATGCGCTGCTGGATCGAGGAGGAGAGCACAGGGAGGCCCTGGACACCGTCCAGCGCTAACCCAGACTCCGACGACTCGGACTCAGGGTGCTATGACCCGGCTCGTGAGTGTTTTCATCTCAACGACGACGTCCCGTCGGATGAGGAGACCAGAGATGGCGCCGCCGCGGCCATCCCTACAGCCAACCGGGCAGACGTGACCCCAGCGGTCGGGACATCGGCAGCTGGAGCCTTGCAGGTGATCGAGCCGCGCGGACCGCTACCACAAGCCCAAGATAACCAGCGACCTGAAGACGATGCTCGAGCGGCACAATGGGCCCAGCTCAGAGAGATCGAGGCCAAGATGAATGAGGAACGCGCAAACCTGGAGCTGCTCAAGCGCGCGCTTGAGCAGAACCATCCGCCCCCTCCTCGAGCTCTGGGTGCTCGAGGAAAGGCACGAGGCATCTTCAACCGCATCGTCAACGACGGGCGACCGAAAGCGCCACCCGAGCCAGCCTACTTCCCTCGAGCAAGCCAGAATGTACTTGCGGCAGCTATGCTGCTGCGGGACATGCCGGCGCCCTCGAATCCGTGGCTCCTTCAAGTCGCGGCCGTCTAGCAGGCCGAGAGCTCAGCCTCGAGACAGCGTGAAGCAGCCCCAGAACAACCACGGCACGAGCGGGAGGGTTCCGTCCACCAGGAGGCACCCCCTCGAGAGGGTAGAGCCCCTGCTCGAGAACGCATCCTCGACAACCGCGCGCCTCAAGATGCGCGTCATGACATCAACAACAACCGACGACGCAAGGCTGCGGGTGCCGAGGACCGTGGCTACAAGGCCCACCGAGGGGGGTGCTACGACAGCGACGAGGACCGGCAGGCTCCCGAGCCACTGGGCCCTCGAGTCTTCAGTCAAGCTATCCGCAACACGCCGTTGCCTAACCCGTTCGACACCCCACGAGCGTGGTCAAGTACAATGGGGAGACCAAGCCAGAGCTCTGGCTGGCCGACTTCCGGCTGGCCTGCCAGCTGGGAGGGGCTTGAGAGCGATCATACGCCAGCTCCCTCTATTTCTCTCTGACACCGCTCGACGGTGGCTCGAGGAGCTTCCCCCCAATCAGATCTACGATTAGGCCGACCTGGTCCAGATTTTTGAGGGGAACTTCAAGGGCACCTACATCCGACCCGTCAACTCGTGGGATCTCCGTAACTGCAAGCAAAATACCACGGAATCTCTCTGGGACTTTGCTCGACGTTTCTCAAAGCTGCGCACCGAGCTGCCACACATTCCAAATCACGACGTCATCCTGGCGTTCGTCTCGTGCACCACTTGCAAAGAGCTCGTGCGGGAGCTCGGGCGCACCGCCCAAAGACGGTGAACGAGCTCATGGACGTCGTCGCCGACTACGCTGCCGGCGACGAGGCCGTGGGGGCCTTCTTTGGTGGGGGCCGGGAACAAGCCCGCGCCGTCCCCGGGAGGCGGTGAGGGCTCGAGCAAGGCCCAGAAGAAGAACGAGAAGAAGAAGAAAGGCAACCAGCAAGGCAAGCGCGCGGTCGTGGAAGACGAGGTGGCCGCAGCCGAGCGCAAGAAGCCGAGACCCCCACTGGATGGGGGCGTCTTCGACAAGATGCTGAAGCAACCATGCCCGTACCATATGGAGCCGGTCAAGCATAACCTCGAGGACTGCCGTATGCTTCGAGGCTACTTCAAGAAAATTGGCCTTGACAAGGACGATGGCAAGAAGGACAAGGGTGGCGACGATCAAGCCAACGACAACGACGACAATGGGTATCCACCCATCATCGAGTGCTACATGATCTACGGCGGCCCAACCACCCAGATGACACGTCGAGAGCGGAAGGCCGAGCGCAGGGAGGTTTTCGCCCTGAAGCCCGCCACGCCTCAATTCCTCGACTGGTCGGATGCTCCCATCACGTTCGACCGTGATGATCATCCAGAGCACGTCACCAATCCCGGCGCATACCCTCTCGTCGTCAACCCGATCATCCTCAACGCCCGCTTCACCAAAGTTCTCATGGATGGAGGCAGCAGCCTCAACATCATCTACATGGAGACCCTCACGCTGCTCGGCCTCACAAGAGCTCACCTCCAGCCGAGCGCCGGGGGCTTCCACGGAGTGGTCCCTGGCAAGAAAGCGCTCACGATCGGCCGCATCGACCTCCCCGTCGTCTTTGGGACACGCTCGAACTTCCGTCGAGAGATCATAACTTTCGACGTGCCCAGCTTCGAGGGGACCTACCACGCCATCCTGGGCAGGCCGTGCTACACAAAGTTCATGGCGATCCCCAGCTATGCCTACCTCAAGCTCAAAATGCCGGGGCCAAAAGGAGTCATCACCGTCAACTACCACTGCGACGTGGAGTGCGTCGAGTACGGGGAATCACTGACGAACGTGTTGGGAACATCTGAAGACTTAGCCATGATGCTCGATCACATGGCGGCTGAAGCCTCTGCTCCAACACCCAAGCGACAGCCAAAGCAACTTCGAGCCCCGAAGACACCAAGAAGATCCCGCTCGATCCAAGCTCCTCGGGGAGAAGACGCGGTCATCGCGCCTCCTCGACAAAGAATAGGAAGCGGTGCTCGTCGACTTTCTCCGCGCAAACGCCGACATGTTTGCGTGGAGTCCTCGGACATGCCCGGCATACCGAGGGATGTCGCCGAGCACGCCTTGGAGATCCATCCCGGTTCGAGACCCGTCAAGCAACGCCGCGCCGCTTCGACGAGGAGAAGTGCAGGATCATCCGCGAGGAGGTCGAGAAGCTCGAGAAGGCCGGATTCATCAAGGAGGTACATCATCCCGAGTGGTTAGCTAATCCCGTATTGGTAGAGAAAAAGAATGGAAAAATGAGGATGTGTGTAGATTACACTAGTTTAAATAAAGCATGTCCCAAAGTCCCATTTCCTTTACCTCGAATAGATCAAATTGTTGATTCCACTGCGGGTTGCGAAGTACTTTC
This sequence comes from Themeda triandra, assembly GCA_018135685.1. Classification (NCBI taxonomy): domain Eukaryota; kingdom Viridiplantae; phylum Streptophyta; class Magnoliopsida; order Poales; family Poaceae; genus Themeda; species Themeda triandra. Next base: position 448,110 of record JAENPR010000384.1, read on the forward strand.
CTTTCTCGACGCCTACTCTGGCTACCACCAAATCAAAATGAAGGAGTCCGACCAGCTCGCGACTTCATTCATCACCCCCATGGGCATGTATTGGTATGTCACAATGCCTTTCGGCCTTCGAAACGCCGGGGCAACATATCGCCGCATGCTCCGTGTCTTCGAGAAACACATAGGAGAGACAGCCGAGGCCTACGTCGATGACATCGTTGTCAAGACTCGAAAAGTAGAAAACCTTGTCGCGGACCTCAAGTTGACGTTTGGATGCCTCCGGCTAAAAACATCAAGTTGAATCCCGAGAAGTGTGTCTTTGGTGTGCCTCGGGTATGTTGTTAGGGTATATCGTCTCCCGCCGCGGCATCGAGGCCAATCCCGAGAAGGTCGCGGCCATCATGAGAATGGGGCCAATTCGAGACCCGAAAGGGGTGCAAAAGATCACCGGATGCTTAGCCGCACTCGGCCGGTTCATTGCACGCCCGGGAGAAAAAGCCTTGCCTCCGTACCGGCTCCTCGAAAATCCGAGCACTTTGCATGCACACCGGGCGAGGAGGCCCTCTCAAAGCCGAAGAGCATGCTCACATCTCCTCCCGTGCTCGTGCCGCCGGCCGGCTCGAGACGGCATACCCTCCGAATCCCTCCTCCTCTATGTTGCCGCAACCACTGTGTGGTCGCAAGGTCATAGTGGTCGAGCGGCAGGAAGAGGGGCACGCGCTCCCCGTCCATTGGCCGGTGTATTTCATCAGTGAGGTGCTCTCAGATGCCAAAACTCGGTACCCTCAAATCCAGAAACTGCTCTACGCAATCGTCCTCACCCGTCGAAAACTCCAGCACTATTTCCTAAGCCACCCGGTGACGGTAGTGTCATCATTCCCGCTCGGGGAAATCATCCAAAACCGGGAAGTAGTGGGTCGGATCGCTAAGTGGTCGGTCGAGCTCATGGGCGAGACCATCACTTACGCCCCACGAAAAGCTATCAAATCCCAAGTACTGGCCGATTTTGTGGCTGAATGGACCCGATGTCCAACTCCCCCAAGTACAGATTCAAGCCGAGCTGTGGACCATGTACTTCGACGGGTCGCTCATGAAGACAGGAGCGGGTGCGGGCCTGCTCTTCATTTCACCCCTCGGAGAACATATACGCTACGTGCTACGGATCCACTTTGCCGCTCGAACAATATGGCCGAATATGAGGCGCTTGTTACAGTGGTTGCGTATCGCCATCGAGCTCGGGATTCGACGCTCGATGCTCGAGGCGACTCACAACTTGTCATCGACTGTGTGATGAAAGCCTCGAGCTGCCATGATGAAAAGATGGAAGCATATTGCAATGAAGTACGCAAACTGGAAGCAAACTTTCATGGCCTCGAGTTCAACCACATCCCGAGACGCTTCAATGAAGCCGCTGACGAGTTAGCCAAGATCGCGTCGTCTCGAGCGCCGCCCCCAAACGTCTTCTCGAAAGATCTTCATGAGCCATCTCGTGAAGTGGGACTCGTGGGTCGGCAGACCAACTGCCGAGCTCGCTCCTACGACCGAACCCCCTCGACGGGGCCACAGCCATGGAGATCGACAGTGTTACGAGCCCACCAACTGACTGGCGTGCACCATTCCTCGAGTATCTCATTCGAGGGGAGTTGCCAGAGGATCGAACGGAGGCGAGGCGACTAGCTCGTCGAGCCAAAACGTACGTCATCTACGGAGACGACAGAGAGCTCTACCGCCGCAGCCCGACCGGTGTACTTCAACGATGTATCTCGATCGAAGAGGGCAGGAAACTGCTCAGAGACATGCACTCGGGGGCTTGTGGCCACCACGCTGCGCCAAGAACCCTTGTCGGGAACGCATTCCGTCGAGGCTTCTACTGGCCCACTGCAACTGCTGACGCCATCAAGCTTGTTCGAGAGTGTGAGGGATGCCAATTCTATGCCAAGCAAATGCATCTTCCAGCACACGCACTGCAGATGATCCCCCTCACGTGGCCATTTGCGGTCTGGGGGCTCGATCTGGTCGGACCCCTCAAAAAGACGACGGGAGGCTACACCCACTTGCTCGTGGCCATCGATAAGTTCACCAAGTGGATTGAGGCCAAGCCCATCACTAACATCCGCTCGGAGCGAGCGGTCGAGTTCTTCACCGACATCGTCCATCGCTTTGGAGTTCCTAACGTCATCATTACTGACAATGGCACCCAGTTCACAGGCAAAAAGTTCTTGGACTTCTGCGATCGGTACCACATCCGTGTGAACTGGTCGGTAGTCGCTTACCCTCGAACTAATGGCCAAGTCGAGCGCGCAAATGGCATGATCTTGCAAGGTCTAAAGCCAAGGATCTTCAAACGCCTAAACAAACATGGCAACAAATGGGCGGCCGAGCTCCCATCAGTCCTGTGGAGTCTGCGGATGACCGAGAGTTGAGCCACTGGGTTCACCCCGTTCTTCTTGGTCTATGGGTCTGAGGCCGTCCTCCCCACTGACCTCGAGTACGGGTCCCCTCGACTCAAGGCCTACAACGAACAGACTAATCAGGAAAGGCTGGCAAACGCCATCGACCAAGCAAAAGAGGCTCGAGACACGGTGCTCCTACACTCTGCGCACTACCAACAGAAACTACGGCAATATCACGAGAAGAACGTGCGCAAGAGGGATTTCGAGGTCGGCGATCTCGTGCTCCGTCGACGACAAGACAGCAAGGGGCGCCACAAGCTGACTCCTCCCTGGGAAGGTCCGTTCATCGTGGTCGAGGTGCTGAAGCCGGGAATGTACAAGTTAGCCAAAGAGGACGGCTCGACCCTCACCAACGCATGGAACATCGAACAGCTACATCGCTTTTTCCCCGAGGCCTCGATGCCTTGTACATATTCCGTTTAAATGTACCGCTAGTATGAATAAATAAGTCAGTTTCCTACTTTTTTGTTCGTACATAAGGTGGGCTCGACTTTGTTTTCACAAAGTCAAGCCCCCCTCGGGGGCTAGACCAGGGGGGTCCCCCCTGGAAGTCCTCAAAAAAATGCACCTAGTTTTTTCAAAAACAACGCTCGGTATAATCTTTCCCTTCCTCGCCTCGAAGTTTTTCGCAAGCTAAGTGTTTGCGTCACCTCGAGCTCACCGAGTCAGGACGATCGAGCACAAGGCTTCCCACGCTTCCGAGCTACGGCACCCTAACTCATCCCCTCTCGAAGTGGTTCGAGCACAACGCCAACACTTAGCTAAAACAAAGTAAAGGCAGGAAGCGGAAAATGATATCAAGCGCAAAGAAAAAACTAGAGCATAACGGTTCAAATTACAAGCATCAAGATTTTAGGCCACTTAGGCCATTCCACGACCAGAATATTTTGATTCTTACAAAGGCCTTGTTGCCCAGATTTTGGCTCGCAGCCGGATAAAAACTACTCCACGTCAGCGGGAGGACTTCTCGCAGCCAGATCACCTCCAAGACGGGCGCCCGGCTCCTCAGCCTCGGCCTTGAGCTGCTCGATCCGGGGGTTGACTCCTCCTTCTTGCTCGCCCTCGGCGTAGGTGAAGCCGCTCGCAATGGCCTCCATCCCGGCCCGGGCGTCCTCCCTCGAGATGCTAAACCCCGAGTAAAAGATGGCCATCGTCCGGCGCGCAGCAAAGACGAGGGCTTCCTGGATACGACCCTGCAGAGAGGCGCCTAACTCACAGACCCGGCTAGCATAGCTCTGGCCAGCATCCGGCCCCTCGACGTCCACCACCGGCGGGAAGCCCCAGTTGGCGCTAAGGGTGTCGATGGCACCGGTGATGTGGGCCTTGGCTGAGAGCACGCTGTCGGCCAGCGCATGGGTTGACTTTGCGTACTCACGCGCGTCCACCAGGTCCGCCTCCAAACCTGAAAGAGGACGACAAGAATCAAGTACTCAATCAAGTGCTCGAGTAACACGTATGAATCACGCACGAAAAAAGGACTAAAGGACTCGAGCACTTACGGGTGCAGCGGGTCGAGAGCCCTTGCTCGCGCTCGAGCGCCCGCGCAAGCTCAGTTTCCTTCCTCTGGAGGGCGCGCTCGACGTGCGCTTTTCTGTCCGCAGCTCCTCATAAGCCTTGCCGGCGCCTCGGATGGCGAGGTCCTTGTCCGTCACCACCTGACGGAAGTTGACCACCTCCGTCTGGAGACCGCTCGCCCGCTCTTTCTCCGCTTCGAGCGCGCTGGCAAGGGCCTCCTTCTCGGCATCCTCCCGGGTGACCGTTGCCTGGAGCTCCTTCACATAGGCCTCGACGCCGGCTTTGTCCTTTTGGAGCTGCTCCATGTCCCGGCATTTGGCCCTGTAGCTCTGCAGCGCCGTAGCTGCGTCCTTCTTGAGCTGCTCGAAAACTTCATGCAGCTGCGCGTACTTCTGACGAGCGGCCTCCGCCTCCTGCGCAGCTTGGGCAAGCTTCTCGCCCGCCTCCCGCTGTGCCACCTCGGCCCCCTGCGCCACTCGAGCAAGCTCATCTTGAGCCTTCTTGGCGTCCTCCTTGGCGGCGTCCAGGGCGGCATTGGCCTCTCGAAGGAGCCGAGCAAAGTGGTGCCGCTCGCCCTCGGCCTCCTGCCCCATCCGCACGTACCGCCGGATCTCGTGCTCGCTCTCTTGTGTGGCACGGACATGCACGGATTTGGCATAAGAGCGACTCTGTGTCGTCTGAACCTCGAAAGGGAAATGTTAGAACATAAAACGTGATAGACCAAAAGGGCAAAGCAATCGAACTCCAGGGCACTCACAGAGAGAAGCCGGGGTATGTCTTTAGAAATGAGCGACAAGGCGGTCTTCAAGGCGTTCTCGAGCCATTGCCGGCGCTCCTCGGCCTCCACGTGTGCCTCAAGCTCCTTCTGATCGTTCATCACGATCGGGGGAGCCTCGTGGTCAAGGGGGTCGGAGAGCACCAGCGGAGGCCTCTCCCAAAGAGGGAACTCTTCCCGCATCTCCTTGTCGACGGAGAAGTGGAGTCTCCACACCACCTCCAGGTCGACATCCGCCGTCACCACCCGCTCGGCCAGGGTAGGCGGGCGTTGCGGCTGACTCCAGGAGGAGGACGCCTCTTGGGCGAGCGCCCGCGCCTCAATCCGCCTCCGCTCCTCGATAGAGATGTCAGTGGGCTCGGTGGGACCAAGGCCGACCGATCGCATGTGGCTGTCGACGATGGCAGCCGCCGTCAGCTTCCTTTGAGCCTCCTCCCACTGGTCGGCGTCAGTCATAACCTCGAACCTCACCTCGCCCGTCTCCGAGTCGGGCACGAGGTGGGGCACCAGGGACCCCAACTGCTGCAGAGGCTGCGGCGGCGCCTGGTACGGCACCAGATGGAGTTCTCGCTCGACATCCTGGCGCTCATCGCCACCCGTGACGGAAGGCTGCTGTACCACTGGCTCCGCCTGCTGCTCGACCAGCGCCACCTGCTGCTCCGCTTGCAGTTGATGCTCTTCGCCGCCTGCGGCGGCAGGCTGCACCACCGGCCCCGCCTGCTGCTCCGCCGGCTCCTCCGCCTTCTCCTCCTCTTGCGCGTGGCGGCGGGGTGCTCCTCGAGCGCCCCCTCTCGAGCGGAAGTTTGGGCCTCCCCGTCCTCGACCCTTTGCCCAGCAGAGGAGTCGACCTCCATATCTCGAGGAGGGGTTGGGGCACGGCTCGGCTGAGGCTCAGGCGCCGTTCCCGCCTCTTGCATCTCCACATCCCCCACCGGCTGATCGGTGGCTGCCGGCGTTTCCTCCTCCTCCTTCTCCCTGCGCTCCTCCTCAAGCTGGTACAGGCCGATTGGCCAGGAGGACTTGGAGCCCGAGCTCGGGCTCGCGTCCTCAAGCACGATGGGCTGCTGCTCCGATCCAGCCCCCAGAATAGAGGCCGCCGACTCCGGCACCATCGCCCCTGTGTCACCCGCCGCCGCGTCGCCCAGCGCGCCTGACAGCGATGGGGTCTCGAGCGGGAGGGTGGTCGAGGCCGTGGTGGCGGTGGTATCCTCCTCCCCCGTGGCCTTGGTCACGGCCCCGGCACCTGCACGGGACGCAGCTGCCATCAGCTTCCCACGTCTAAGTGCATCCTTGGCCCGCTCTAACCAAACTGGAGTAGAAGGAGGAAGGATCACTCCACCTGGCATCGACGGGGCGCCGCTCGACCCTCCTGTGGTCCTCAACCTCTTAGTAGGCAGCATGGGGGGAGGGACGGTAACGTCTGCAGGGGGCGCTTAGTCCTGGAAGAAAGAGAAAAACAAAAATTCACTGTGACGAAATACTCACACGCGAACAAAAGAGTGCAATAAGGGATAGGTCGACCGTAAGACTTACCCCCGCGGCCGAGGTAGCGCCGCCGAGCCGCCCGGCTTGCTCGAAGCGCTCGGGGTTTCCGAGCCTCAGCGCCCTCGAGTCCTCGAAGACTTGGGGGCCTCGAGCCCACCACCGGTGCCGCCGGGGCTCGACACCTTGGCGGCCACCCCGTTCCGCCAACCCTTGGCCGGCTCGGGGACGGCGTCCCTTACGGATCCCGGGTCCCGGGTCGAGGTCCGCTCGGCCCGGCGGCCGGGCTGGAAGGAGCCCGGCGGTGCTCGCCGGACTGCGCAGAAGTTGAAGTGCGCACATTTGCAGCCTCATGCTGCCGGGTGTGCGCGCCCGTTGAAGATGAATGGTGGCGGGAGGAAGAGTCCCACCGCGTCGGAGATGGCGCCCGCCTGTCATGGCTAGAGCGGCGGGGCGACCCCTCCCGCCGCCCTGCTTGAGCCGGCGACGGCGAGCGAGCGCGGTGGCTGGAGCGTTGAGACGCCCCCCCCGCTGCCTTGCCTGGGCCGGCGACGAGGTTCGAGCGCCGCGGCTCGACGACTCCTCCTGCTGGCCTCGCTCGAACCGACGAGTCGTCGCGCAGAAGGCCTGGCGCCAGAGTTAGCTCCTGACGCGAGAGCGAGGAGGCGTCAGGGCTCGAGCGACGGTGGCACCATCGCTGTTGGTCGCCTCGTCGTCTTCCCCATCATCATCGCCCTCGTCCTCGACGGTCGACTCGAGACTAGAGCTCCAGTCGGTCGGGTCCGCCGCCAGACGTATTTCACGCGCCCGGCGGCACCTAGCCTTACGCTTCTGAGAGTCCTCTAAGTCGCGAGCTTTCTTTGCTCTCTCTTCCCTCTTCAAGAGCACGGCAGCGTGTTCTCGTTCGCCCCTCAGGTGTCTTACCTCGCGGTCGGGTGCGTCCTCCTTCACCGGGGGCCTCGACTCCGCGTGGTCGTTGATATTCTGAAGAAAAAGGGGACAGGCCCCGATAAGGATCGCTCGAGTAAAAGAAACGACGAAAGAGGGTCTCAAAAAAACTTACAAAGCCAAGGTGTTGAAGGCCGGACGCATGCGGAAGAGGCCGACTTGGTTCTCGCCAAACTTCCTCCCACCGTCAATCGCGTCGCGCACCCGAGCCACGATCGTGGCGACCGGGAGGGGCGCGTCCGACATCCTGCTGGCCGCGAGCGCCGCAGGATCGGCGTCCTCCGTCATCTGGTCGAGCCGTAGCGGGCGCTCGGTGAGCGGGAGCACCCGACGGCTGTGGAACTCGGCAACCACGTGCGCAATATTGAAGAAGAGGTTGCCGGACCTCCGGTTGCGGAGGCTCGAAATGGCGTTGAGCACGGCGCCGGTGTACTCCGGAAAGAGGCCCTCCTCGTTGCGGAGGTAGAACCACTCTCGATCCCAGCCGGCGTTGATCGACGTCCACGCGCTGAATAGCCAGCACTCCTTCCTCTTCAGACCGATCGAGCAGGAACCCGCTCGAACGTAGCGGCGGACCTTCGACTTCTTCTTCTTCTCCTCTTCCTCCTCGTTCTCCTCCTCCTCCTCCTCGTCACCGTCATCACCGTCGTCGTCGGCGGCCTCCTTGTCCTTCACCGCCTTGGTGAAGAGCGTCGCCTTAAAGATGTGGGTCAACAGGTCCCACTGCGGCGCCATACCCAGATACCCCTCACACATGGCGGCGTAAGCAGCCGCGAGCGAGATGGAGTTGGGGTTGAAGTGCTGGAGCTCAACCCTGTTAACACCAGAATTTGGTCAGGAATATGACAGGTGGACCCGCAAGGAGCAGAGAGAGCAATTCGGCAAATGTATATGCGGTCGGCTAAATTCCGTGTGTTCGGTAAATGGCCAAGCGGTCGGCAACCGTTTCGTTTGAAGGCGGAAATAGGAAAGGGAAGCTGATCGAAAAGGGAAAGAGTCGTAATGATCAAGGACTCCGATTATGGATAGAGTTAGCGTGTCTTTGTCTTTCCAATTTTGTTTAGATAGCTCGTAAGTGCTTAGGATTCATGTTCGTCCAGGGTATAAATATAAACCCTCGACCATTGTAATAAGGGTTCACAACCAAATCAATACAACCGCTACGTGCCACCCTTCGAGTCCTTTAGTCGTGTCGTCGAGTTCTTCGAGAGGGCCAATCGATCCGTCGACCTCCGTAAGTCCCTAAGAACCTTGTTATCATGTCTAGTATCGTGCGGCGGATTTAGATGTGATGCAAGTAGTCTCATCTCGTTTTGCTTAGTATCGTGCGGCGGATTTAAGCTTAATGATGGGAAGTTTTTGCTTGTGCCTTGTATCGTGCGGCGGATTAAGACATGAGTAAAGATAGTTATCGGCTCTTTTAGATTTGGCATGATCTAATAGATTCATTAAGTTATCACGTGTTGCTTGCTTTATTTAACGTTTAATTATTTGCAACACTCTTTTGCCCAATCTAGATTGATACTCTTTCGGCTTGTTGATCGTTTCTTTCATGCTTATTCAATATCGGGTAGATCAAGCTCATATAGCCGAATTAGATCGATCTAGATTGTCACGTGTTGTGGGTTCATTCACGTTATGTGTAGATAAGCCTTGACAGACCGGGTACCGTGCGGCAGATGATGTGTCTTTGGGTTACTCTAGAGCTAGTCATCCGGTGGACTAGAGATCGGTTTAATCGATAGGCTCCTTTTACATGTTACTTGTTTGTTCCTTCTTCATGGACCCCGATTCGGCAATCTTGCCGATACGGTTATGTTTACACATGTAGCGAGTATCTATAGATCCTGTTAGGTAATTACGTGCTTTTAGCTCTTTACTATTAGATTGTATCATGCGGTGGATTGATCTAGTAGTAAGGAGTGGTGTAAATTCATAGCGAGTGGTATCATGCGGTGGATTAGCTTGCTTGGGTTTATGCTCGACGGGTTTATGAAGGCTAGACGGGGCGATACTAGTTGGAATAGCCTATGCATGTGTTGTTTAGTAGATTTATATTTATAAGTTACTTATCCTTAATTATTAGTGCTTGACGATGCTTTAAACTTAAGATATAGTTTGATACGCTTTAATGATTTAATCTTGTTCAAACATGTCTTCATTTACCGTATTCGGCAAAATCGTTCATTTTACATCTCGTTATGTTACTTTAGCCGAATGAACGCAACTGTTGGCAAATAGCTTCTATAGCTATGTGTCGTCGTAAGTGGCTTCAGTGCCGTAAAGATGGAACCGCTTGGTCTCACCCAAAGACGTTCCAGCTTATGATCTTATCTTGTTTTATCCCTTGTCGATTTTCGTGTCAAATCGATCGGGCACGCCACCGGATTCGACGCCCGGCACCCGATTGAAGCTAGGCTTTCCGGGGCTTGCCGTGTGTGAGACGCAGTGGTGGTCACATTTTGCGTCAACACACTTTTTGGCACGCCCGGTGGGACCACTTCTCAATTTAAGATGGGATCGGAAATTGACAAACGCTCACGTTCGAACGTGACCATGGACGAGCCGCCGCGAGCAACGCGCATGGTGGAACAGCAATGGAACAATTTCAGAGAAATGTCTCGATGTCTTTTTCCAAGAACAAGAGTGGCAAGGTGATGGTCAAGCAAGCACCGCCACGAAGTTCTTCTCGCTGGTCGGGCCTGTTGTTACCGATTTAAGAGGAGATGCAGAGGGTAGTTGGAGCCATCTACAAAGTCAGAGGAGACACTATGTTGAATCACAACACAGCCTTTTCTCGGGCACCTTTCGCAAAATCATGGCTGAAACTTTTGGTCCAAAAGCTTGACAAACGATTTGAAGCAAGATTTGGAGAGCTTGCTGGACCAAGGTACTTCAACACTCAAAGAATCTTCGGGAAAGTCAACTGGAGGAGAGGAGATAATCGGTACAAGCAAGGATGGAGCTATTTGTAATGAAAAAGAGAAGCCTCCCGTGACCGAACAAAGCAAACCTATGGCCAAGTAGCTTTTGGTGCGACAAATGTATATACCCGAATCTCGCTTACAAGATCTCCCCCTGGCAAATAGATTGCGTAAGAGTGTCTATGGAGATGGGTACACCGAATTCACTGATTACAGTGCTCGAGTGCTTTGCCGAATCCGGATACAAGAGTGCATCAGAGTACCTTCTAGGAAACAGGGAGCGAAAGATGCAAATGATGAGCTCCTAAGCGAGTAATGGCCGATATGATGCGAGAATCAATTCGGCCTGAAACCAAAGCATCGACATATGCATACAAATCTCCTTTCCTAATGGTACAATAGAGTAGCTCTTCCACCAAGAGTTAAGCCACCAACGGATTTGACCAAATTCTCCGATCAAGATGACACAAGTACCATTGAGCATGTCGTGCAGATATCTCGATGCAACTTGGAGAAGCATTGGCTGATGAAGCTTGGAGGATCGATATTTTCCTATGTCTCGACAGGCCGGCTTTCACATGGTTTGCATCGCAGCCGGCCAATTCCATTGGTACATGGGCGGAATTGGAGCAAAAGTTCCATTCATACTTCTATACGGAACCAATGAGAAGAAGATGGTCGATCTTTGGGCTATGAGGATGAAGAGTACTGAAACACCCATGGAGTATCTTCGTAGATTCAGAGAAGCTAAGAATATGTGCTATTCTCTCGACTATTCCCGATGACCAACTCGCACAATTGGTCATTGCAGCATGCCGCCACATATCGTGGATAAGCTATTCGGCATGGAGTTTGAAGACCTTGGACGCCTTGCACGTAAATTGACGATGAACACACAAGCCCAAGGGTTCGAGAGAGATGCTCGTTTTCGGAAAGAACAAAGGTAACCGTTGACATGTATCGAGGATTTCTAGAAGAAGCATCTCGAATATGAAGATGAAGATGAAGTAGCCGCGCAGAATTAAACTGGACTAAAGAGCCTACTTTGGTCACCATCGATGGGTGAAGCAGCGAAGGGATCTTATGATTTTGATGTCGAAAGCGTATAAGCTTTTTCAGATCTAGTCCAAGAGGGACGCATTAACCGCGTAAGGACATCCTATGCGCCCAAGGAGTAAAGGATAAGAAGTACATCATGGGTTCCATGATACAAGTTCTCATCATATCAATGATTGCCGAGTCTTCAGAGTGAAGATTCAGAAAGCTATTCAAGATGGACACTTAAGATTTGATGGCAAGATGAAGGTAGACAAAAACCCATTCCCTCAGAATATGGTCTCCTTCTCTATAGGCATGGTTGATGCAAGTGAATCCAAGGAGAAAGGAAAGATGAAGGTGTTGACCTCTGAAAGAGCCAAGGAGAGTGGTGCTATTGACCCTGATCGGCAAGTTACCAAGGAGGAAGTGCAACAAGTGCAGTTTAGAAATAGCCGAACAGAGAAGGGTCAGACTTCAGATGCAGCTAAGGGAAGTTGCCGAATACACGCTGAGCCGAAGCGTAGAGTTACAGCACGACACTTATTGAATAAGTGGCAGTGGGAAAAGAAGATGGAGTATGATGAAGAACAGCAGTACATTCAAGAAGAGCGCAGATTCATGGCAGAACGTCGGAGATATGAAGCAGAAGTGCGCCAAAGAGAACAAGAAGAGTACAGGAGAGAACAAGAGCAATCTCATTGGAATTGCTCCTTCTTCAGACACTGTTGGAATGAAGGCTTGAAGTTGCCTGCTAGAAACAATTGTCCTGAATGCAGTGATCAATATTCAGAGTACAGGCAATCTCGAGTCAACCGCCGTCCCGTTCATGATAGACTTGGGATGAAAATTCCAGAGAACGATCGGCGCCTAAAAATAAACAGTTTTGATGGATATCAGAGGAAAAGATTTGCAGACCAAGCTTGGGCTCACAGTAGTGTCCATAATACCGAAGAGAGCTCCTGGGTGGCAAAAAGGTCAATGGTGCCCTCCCGGTCGCGAAAAAGTCGAAGAGAAGAGTTCAGCGTTTGAGGAATCAAGAGCTGAAGCAAGAATTAGCCGAAAAGAAGCCAGTATGGCGTCCTAAGAAAAAGGATGATGGACAGGGTCCTTCGGCTGATGCGAACATGGTGTTCTTTATCCCATTAGAGTTTAGAGCTCCTAAAGATCAAGAAGTGCAAGATGAGGTGTATTCGGACTTTGATGAAACTGAATGCCGAGACCTAATGGCTCAACTTGTGTTGACTCGGCAAGCAATCTTTGACAAGCCAGTTAAAAACCGTCATCTGAAGCCATTATACCTAAAGGGATATGTCAATGGCAAACCTTTGACCAAGATGCTTGTTGATGGAGGGGCTGCTATCAATATTATGCCCTATGCTACTTTAAAGCTTGGTATGACAAATGAAGATTTGCCGTGCATGCACATGATCCTTAGGGATTTTGGTCGGCAATGCTTCGATACTCGTGGGGCAAGACATGTGGAACTGATGATTGGATCCAAGACTTTGATCACTACTTTCTTTGTCATTGATGGCAAGGGGGCATATAGCATGCTTCTTGGAAGGGATTGGATCCATGCTAATTGCTGTATACCCTCAACTATGCATCAAATCCTTATTCAGTGGGTAGGAGATGATGTGGAAGTTGTTCAGCCGATGATTCGGTGAGTGTTGCCACTTCCGAGCCTCGCTTATTGGGAGTATGATGGACTAGATTGCCTTTCGGGTAAGATATGGAAGGAAGGTCCCGTCAATGTGTTCGGAGAGATCAACAGCCCGATCCAAGAAAAATGGGCTCGACAAGAATTTTTAATGGGCAATCCAATCGATGGCAACAAAGGCAACCGGGTCGTGGTTTCATGTCGGCCCACAAGTTAGAAGAGATCAATGTTGGTGATGGCACAAAGTCAAGGCCGATGTACATCAGTGCAAATTTAGACCCAGAATATAAATTAAAGTTAATAGAGTTGCTGGAGGAGTTCAAAGATTGTTTTGCTTGGGATTACACAGAGATGCCTGGATTGGATCGATCAATTGTTGAGCATAAGCTGCCTATAAAACCTGGATTTCGTCCTTTCAAACAACCTCCACGAAAAATTTATAAGGAGGAGGTATTGGCCGATGTAAAGAAAGAAGTTGAGAGATTAATTGAAGCAAACTTTATTCGGCCATGCAGGTATGCAGAGTGGATTTCAAACATAGTACCTGTCTACAAAAAGAATGGGAAGATGAGAGTATGCATAGATTTCGAGATCTCAACAAAGCTACTCCCATGGATGGATACCCAATGCCGCTTGCCGATTTACTAGTGGATGCAGCGGCAGGTATGAAGTCATCAGCTTTATGGATGGCAATGTGGCTACAATCAGATTTTCATGGCAGTTGAAGATATTGCAAAGACGCATTCGATGTCCCGGCCACATTGGATTGTTTGAGTGGATAGTGATGACATTTGGATTGAAGAATGTGGTGCAACTTATCGAGAGCTATGAACTATATCTTTCATGAGTTGATCGGCAAAATTGTAGAGATTTATATTGATGATGTGGTAGTCAAGTCCAGAGACCATGAAGGACATTTAGCCGATTTGAAGAAGACTCTGGAGTGTACAAGGAAGCACGGTTTAAAGATGAATCCAAATAAGTGTGCTTTTGGAGTCTCGGCTGGTGAGTTTTTGGGGTTCTTGATCCACAAAGGAGGGATAGAAGTTGGGAAGAAGAGCATGGAAGCAATAGACAAAGTTGTGCCCCCAACTAACCTCACAGAGTTGCAATCATTGCTGGGCAAGATCAATTTCGTAAGAAGATTCATATCCAATTTATCAGAAAGAGTATTGCCTTTCTCTCCATTATTAAAACTCAAGAAGGATCAAAAATTTGTCTGGGGCGACATACAGCAAAAGGCTTTTGATGAGATCAAGCAATATATGAAGGCACCACCAGTGTTGGTACCTCCACAACTTGAGAAGCCTTTCAAGTCGATGTGGCGGCCGATAGCCTAACGATAGGATCGGCCCTTATGCAAGAGTTTGATGGAAAAGAGAGAGTAATAGCTTACCTTAGCCGAAAACTGTTAGATCCCAAACAAGGTATTCGGCTATAGAAAAGCTCGTTTATGTGTTTATTACTCATGCACCAAATTTCGGCACTATTTGTTAAATGCCGAATGTTTGGTGATATCTAGTTTTGATGTAATTAAACACATGTTGTCAATGCCGATTTTAAGTGGCGAATCGGCAAATGGGTACTAGCACTCGTCGAGTTTAATTTAAAGTATGAGTCGGCAAAAAAGTGAAAGGACAGCAATTGCCGATTTTATTACTCAACATCGTGATTTATCTGTTGATATGATTAACATTGCCCCATGGGCATTATTTTTTGATGGATCATCATGTGACAAAGGTGGTGGTGCCGGTATTCTTTTGATATCCCCACGTGGAAAGACATTTGAGTTTGCTTTTTCAATTGAATATCCCGTCACTAACAATCAAGCGTAGTATGAGGCTTTGCTCGAGGGCTTCGGCTATTGATAGAAGTGAAGGTGTTGTTTGTCGAGGTATTTGGTGATCTCGAATTGGTAATCAATCAGTTAAGACAATATGAATGCAAAAATGATGTACCGCAAGGGTACCATGAAGTGTAGAGAACTTCAAAAGCTTTTCGAGTTACTTTGCATCATATACCTAGAGAGCACAATGGAAAAGCAAACAAATTAGCTCAAGCTGCTTCTGGATATCGGGAAAATCATGAAGTTTATGCAGCAGAGGAAAGTGCTTTCAATGATGATCAGATAAAAGATGATTGGAGAAGAGACATTATCAATTATCTGAAAGACCCATCTCAAAGAGTTTCCCGGAGGCTCAGGTATAAGGCACTTAAATTTGTGCTTCTTGATGATCAATTGTACCACAAGTCTATAGATGGAGTGTTGCTCAAATGCTTGAGCCAAGAAGAGGCTAAGAAGATTATGTTTGAAGTCCATGAAGGAGCTTGTGGTGCACATCAGTCGGCTTACCGAATGAAGTGGATAATAAGAAGGACAGGGTACTTTTGGCCGACTATGCTGGAGGATTGCTTTGAATATTACAAAGGATGTCGAGATTGTCAGATATTTGGTAATGTTCAAAGAGCACCTGCATCTGCTCTGAATCCAATAATCAAGCCTTGGCCGTTCAGAGGATGGGGTATAGATTTAATTGGACAGATCAATCCTCCATCTAGCAAAGGACATAAATTTGTGTTGTTAGCAACAGCATTATTTCATCAAGTGGGTTGAAGCTATCCCTTTGAAGAAAGTCACATCGAAAATATGATCAGTTTTTGTCAAGGAGCATATAATTCATAGGTTTGGGATTCCATGTACCATTACAATCGATCGGGAACTCAATTCACTTCTTCGAGTTTTGTGACTTTGCCGAAAGCATGGGAATAAGGTTATATAATTCTTCTCCTTATTATGCACAAGCCAATGGCCAAGCAGAGGCATCAAATAAGATCATGATCAAGATTATCCAGAAGAAGATTGATGAAAAGCCAAGGAGGTGGCACTTGGTCCTTAATGAAGCATTGTGGGCTTACCGAATGGCTTGCCATGGGTCTACACAGGCATCTCCATATGAGTTGGTTTATGGACATAATGCTGTAATGCCTTGGGAATTGCAATCAGGATCAAGGAGAGTTGAATTGCAAAAGGATTTGACAGATAAAGATTATAAGGATCTGATGATGGATGAATTAGAAGATTTGCATTTGATTCATCTTAAGGCTTTGGAGAATATTGAGAAAAATAAAATGCGTGTTGCCAAGTACTACAACAAGAGAGTTAAAGTTAAACAATTTGCAGAGGGAGAATTGGTCTGGAAGACGATATTGCCGATTGGTACCAAAGATAGAATATTCGGCAAATGGTCTCCGAATTGGGAAGGACCTTTTCGGGTTGTTAGTTGTGCACCTGGTAATGCGTATATATTGAAAACATTATTCGGAGAAGAGCTTACTAGGGCCATCAATGGCAGATACCTTAAGAAATTTTATCCAAGTATCGAAGTTGGATCTTAACTGTGATTCTGGCATGAATATAGCATAGCCGATTGAATAAAATCGCCTTCAGAACAAAGGAAGGAAGTTGGAGAAAGATAGCCGATATTTTTATATCGCCTCTAGTACAAAATAGCCGATATCGTGTGTATCGTCTCTAGAAAAAATAGCCGATACAGTTGTATCGCCTTTAGTCAGCTTTTTTAAAGTATAAGTGAACAGTTTGATCTTATCTCTCAACTGATAGGTTTATCGGGAGAAGATAAAGAGAATTGAAGTGCTACCCTACAAACCGTCAAATCGTGAACAGGACAGAGATTTAATCGGCTAAGATGATGTCATGCGATTCGGGAATTTTCGTTCAGTGTTGCAGTCAAGTTCTAGCTAAGGAAAATTTGCAAGAAGCAAATGTGACAGACAAACATCATCACAGACAAGCAAGAACAAGAAGGGGACCAACATTCTTCATTAAAATTTTTTATTTACAACCCGTGCCAGTCCTAATACAAGCTACTCCTCTTCTTCATTGAAGAGCTTGTTGAGGACGGACTCCGGGTTGGTGGCGTTGGCCATGGCGTCGGCGTGGGCGTTGTACCCCGACAAGAGGCCCTCGATGTCGTCGACTTCGTGGGGGAGACCGTCGCGGAAGCCGGTCGGCATCGGAGTGTAGTCGTCCCCGGTCCAGGACGACATCCCCGCCAGGCCGAGGGAGGTGCCGAGGCGCACGCCGTGAAGGGCAACCTGGTTGACCTGACCAGGCACCGCCTCGAGACGATCCACTAAGGTCGCCCCCTGGGCGTTCACGTGGTTGGCCGCCGCCGTCGCCGCCACCTTCAGGCGTTCCAGCTCCGCGGAGAGGTCTGCAAAGAAACATCAGATAGATCAATAAGCAGACAAATCGGAAAAACAGGAGTCGAAAGCAATTGTTGAAGAGCAATACTGGAGACGGCCTCACTCAGCTGCCGGCATTTGTCCTCCAACTCCAGCTGGGCGATCCCAAACTTCT
The DNA here is from genome assembly GCA_018135685.1 of Themeda triandra. Lineage (NCBI taxonomy): Eukaryota > Viridiplantae > Streptophyta > Magnoliopsida > Poales > Poaceae > Themeda > Themeda triandra. The sequence continues at coordinate 465,274 of JAENPR010000384.1, forward strand.
TGGTTTCTTCACCAAGAAGCTCCATCGCCTCATCCCGCTCGCGGCGGTACGCGGCGGCGTCGTAACGGCTGTACGGCGGGATCTCCTCGTCGTTCCTCTCCCATATGGGAACGTACGAAGCCGACCCCGATGAGGCCGAAGCGGAAGCTGGTGCCGGAGCAGGAGCAGGTGCCGGGGCTGGAGCTGGAGCCGGCGCGGGGGCAGAGGCGTCGAACGCCACGGCCGGCGCCAGGAAGCGCCATTGGCCGGTGCTGATCCTCGCCGTCCTACAAACAGAGTGCAATCAAGATCGGCTAAAACGAGAAGGAACTGCAAACAAGGTAGGAAGGTTATCTCTTACTGCAGACGGCGACCACCACGGCTGCTTCCCTCCACCGCGTCCGCCACGGGAGCAGGAGCAGAAGAAGCGGTGTGGGTGCCGGCCCGGGCGACCCGCCTCCGAACGTTGGCGATGTAGTCGCCGGTGTTCCCGACGGCCCTGAAACAGATCGAGAAGGTGAAAACCGCAAGGGGGCAGGGACTCAGATCGGGTAAAACCATCAAGCAGCGCAACTCCAAAGGTTGGAGATCTTACCGCCGGCGCCGGTTGCTGCTGCCCTCCGCCTCGTCCTGAGCAGGACGCTTGTTGCGATCGCCGCCGCTCGCCATTGGTGGTGATTGGGGTTTTTTGGGCTTGAAGGCGGAGAGGAAGTGGAAGATATTGAGGAAGATAGCAACTGCTTGTGCTTGATGTGATGATGGTGGGAGCCGACTGGTCCTATTTATGAACGTGGGAGCCGTGGCGAGACTGCGGGAAAGCCAAGCGACAGAATAGGGTTTCCACGCTTATGGGCCGATGTTGAGTTGGGCCGAGCCCATCACCGCTGACGATTCAGTTGCCATACGCTCGGTCGGCTAAATAGCTGATAAGAGCTATTCGGCTAAATGAGCACTTGAGGCAGCAGCAGGTTCCATTCGGTTAAGACACACAAGAATACGGATTGTGATTGAGGGAACCGAATGATAAAAGAAGCAGAGAAGAAAGAGAAAAAACAAGATTGAAGATTATCTATTTTTCCAAGAGAAAGGGAATTGTTTTTCAAATATCACAGGGTCAAGCCTAAATGTTTACATCTACAAGTACAAACCAAGCATCTATACATCTAGGAAAGAATTGATAACAAAGCAAGAGCATCAATCTTGATTCGATTGGCTTCATCAAGAGCTTTTTGGTCCTCTTCTTCGTAATCTTGGATGTTGGACAGCTTTGCTTTTGATTTGCCGCGTCTCCTTGATGACCGATTGTATTTTGGATTTAGCCGAATCAAGAGATGGCGCATTTGCGAGCTTAGTTTCATGAGACTGAATGTTGGCATTCGCTTGAGCTAATTGAGCTTCAAGTTTGGTTTTTTCTTCTCTCATGACCTCGCAGCCTCGGTTCTAAGGTGCTCAAGAGGTGCTCGTTGATTTGATGCGTAGTAGAGCTCCTTGGCCTGCTGTTCCTTGGCCACCTTTCTTTTCTCCAGATCAGCTTTGGTGGACATATTCTTGTGTGCTCTCTTGATAGCAGAAAAATGATCATCAAGGTGTGATAAAGCATCTATGGCGGCCTTGAGATTACAGGAAGCTCTTGATCAATAAGCTCGCTATTTCCTTTATTTTGTTCGAATCTTGGGCCAAAGCAACAATATCCTTTTTCGTAAATGAGATTATGTCCTTTAGCTTGGCTTGACTCTCCGATGACAACCGCTGGTTGGAAGAAATTTCATCATCTTTATCCCCAAAGATACTCTTCAAGAATAAGGGAAAACTCGGCTTGAGGGTGAGCAAAAGATCCGTTGATAAACGAGGAAGGTAATTTAGTTAAGTGATTCAGTCTGAAGTGAAGAAATAGCCGAGCAGAGAAAGGATAATACCTCTTCGGCAATTACTTGATCGGTTGCCTCCTGAGTAACATTAATGTGTTGGGTGGTTGATGCCACAGTCACTTCAGGATTGACAATATCATGGCTTGGTACATCCTGAGTTATCAGGGTTGTTGAAACTTGAAGCTCTTGGGGAAGGGGTTCTCCTTGTTCATTTGTCTGATGAAGAGAAATTGCTTCTGTTTCTCCTTGTTCATCTGAGTCGAGGCATAAAATAAGACTGGTATGGAAATGAAAGAACAAGAGAAGGCTCTAGCACAGATACGCACCAGGATGACCAACAGACTCATTGACATCTGCTTGGTTAGCGTAATGTTCAGGAGAATCTTCCAAATTTACCACCCTATCAGGACTTTGAGGGTTGGCCGCGCGCTGTTGAAAGAAAGTGATAAGTGCAAAACACATTTACGATAAAACAAAGGGTCAAAAACATTCATACCCGAGGGAGTGGCTTAACTTTCTTTGATCTTGTTTTCTTGGGAATTGCGGTGTCCTTGATAGGGGAAGAAGGAGTTTTTCTTTTGAGGTCCTTCGTAGAGCACCGTATCATCGCAGGTGTCTTGTTGAATGCTTTCGTAGTTGGAGCATCATGCCCCGGAGCGGCAATGGGCCGGCCGCGTATTGAACCTCGGGAGGACTTGGAGGAGCAACGTCCTGTTCAAAAGAGATGTTTAGAAACAGAGCAGAGACATGAATTAAAAAGTAGCCATAAGCATGTACCTCATCATCAGAGGAGAATGAGGGCATTAAAACTTGGCATAAAGGGTGGACTTGTGCTCTAAAGATATGAGAGTGCCATTCTTGCCACCAGAGGGTGAATGAGGGATGAGCAGCTTCAATTATCACCAGAGGATTGGGTTCATATACGGAAGCTTACATCCAAGATTGAAGACTTTGTTGGCCTCGGTGATATTCAGCAAAGACTCCCGGGCCTCGATGATATTTGAGAAATATGGCCTTGGGGGCAATTGGCCAAGTCCAAACCGCCCGGGCAGCCATGTTTGGGTTGTAGAATTCATAAGTTGAACTTATCAACCGGCCATGGTGAAATTCTCGCCGCGGTGGCACAAGGCTTGATGAAGGAATTAAAAATGTCCCTGGAATCATCATCTATGCAGCCCGATTCATAACTGAATCTGCAAGGAAGAGTTAAATCTTCATTTTCCCTATAGGGAAACCAAATCATGTGGTTGAATCCCTTGTAGAAGATCTTGAAGAGATGGCCCAGGTCCAAATCAATGATAATTGAAGATGCAGCTTCTCCATATGTCTGACAAGACTTGTACCTGGGATCTTCACCTTCAGCATAGTTGATTGAAGGAAAGTTCGATTGTGGAGATCTAGAGACAATCGATGCATATATAGTTGCAACCACATCTGAAGAAGCCACCATGGTCCATTGACGCAGGAGATTTCGCCCTGATTCCTCATCTGGATAGTAATCTGATGCATCATGAGGTAGAATGCTCCCAGCAGATATTTACCCAAAGGGATCGGCTTGCCAGCCTAATTCTTCGGCCATCACTATGTGATTCGAGTGGGCTCATTGGATTTGCCACGTAAGATGAATCGCACAACCACATGTTCATGAAAGCCCTATACTCTTTGTCGACACGGGGCCGTTGAAGCATAAGCTCTGAATATACTTGGCCCAACCTCCCCCTGATTTGACTGCCTTCTGTGAGCTAGTACTTTTGTATTTGAAGGGGTAGGTTGGTTTGGTGATATTCAGACCAGTCATCATGAAGATATCTGATAGAGTGATCGACATCAGGCCATGACCAAAGATAAAAGCATTGATGGCATCGACCGGAATGGGAAGCGGCCATCGAAGGGAGTCGTTTCTAGGCATTTCGCTAAGGACAGCTCCAAACAAAGGTCTTGAATGTCTTGAGATTCCCAAAAATCACGCCCTCGGATCGCATCCTATGGTACCAATCGCGCCATCCCGTGATTGAAGGAAGAGGCCAAGTTTTGAAAGTGTTCGGCCATCTTGTTTGGGGAGAAATCCTAGACTTAAAGGGGATCCTCAAAGTTTCCTTTTCAATAAAATCCCTCGGATTAGGGTCTCCCATCGGGCCAAGAAAGAATGATCCAGACACGCAAGGTTGGAGATCAAGATCTCATTCTTCATTTCCTTTAAGAAGAAATTGAAGCGAATGGATCAAAAAATGCATCTGGAAACTGGTTCAAGAGAATTGCCGAATGGGTAAAGCAAGTAGGGTTACCTCTAGAAACTCCTCTTGAGTTCCTGTCGCCATGATGGAGCCGGGTTGAAGTCTCGTCGCCATTGAAGACAAAGCACGAGCGCAGATCTCAAGTGGCGGCCGCGGGTGTTGGTGGTGATGACCTAGGCGAAAGCGGTGCCGGGGTCAATTTCGAAATAAAACTCTTTTTATCTCAAAATTGAGGGGGCATGTGTTAACACCAGAATTTGGTCAGGAATATGACAGGTGGACCCGCAAGGAGCAGAGAGAGCAATTCGGCAAATGTGTATGCGGTCGGCTAAATTCCGTGTGTTCGGTAAATGGCCAAGCGGTCGGCAACCGTTTCGTTTGAAGGCGGAAATAGGAAAGGGAAGCTGATCGAAAAGGGAAAGAGTCGTAATGATCAAGGACTCCGATTATGGATAGAGTTAGCGTGTCTTTGTCTTTCCAATTTTGTTTAGATAGCTCGTAAGTGCTTAGGATTCATGTTCTGTCCAGGGTATAAATATAAACCCTCGACCATTGTAATAAGGGTTCACAACCAAATCAATACAACCGGCTACGTGCCACCCTTCGAGTCCTTTAGTCGTGTCGTCGAGTTCTTCGAGAGGGCCAATCGATCCGTCGACCTACGTAAGTCCGGCAACCTTGTTATCATGTCTAGTATCGTGCGGCGGATTTAGATGTGATGCAAGTAGTCTCATCTTGTTTTGCTTAGTATCGTGCGGCGGATTTAAGCTTAATGATGGGAAGTTTTTGCTTGTGCCTTGTATCGTGCGGCGGATTAAGACATGAGTAAAGATAGTTATCGGCTCTTTTAGATTTGGCATGATCTAATAGATTCATTAAGTTATCACGTGTTGCTTGCTTTATTTAACGTTTAATTATTTGCAACACTCTTTTGCCCAATCTAGATTGATACTCTTTCGGCTTGTTGATCGTTTCTTTCATGCTTATTCAATATCGGGTAGATCAAGCTCATATAGCCGAATTAGATCGATCTAGATTGTCACGTGTTGTGGGTTCATTCACGTTATGTGTAGATAAGCCTTGACGGGACCGGGTACCGTGCGGTATGCATGGTCTTTGGGTTACTCTAGAGCTAGTCATCCGGTGGACTAGAGATCGGTTTAATCTGATAGGCTCCTTTTACATGTTACTTGTTTGTTCCTTCTTCATGGACCCCGATTCGGCAATCTTGCCGATACGGTTATGTTTACACATGTAGCGAGTATCTATAGATCTGTTAGGTAATTACGTGCTTTTAGCTCTTTACTATTAGATTGTATCATGCGGTGGATTGATCTAGTAGTAAGGAGTGGTGTAAATTCATAGCGAGTGGTATCATGCGGTGGATTAGCTTGCTTGGGTTTATGCTCGATGGGTTTATGAAGGCTAGACGTGCGGCAGACTAGTTGGAATAGCCTATGCATGTGTTGTTTAGTAGATTTATATTTATAAGTTACTTATCCTTAATTATTAGTGCTTGACGATGCTTTAAACTTAAGATATAGTTTGATACGCTTTAATGATTTAATCTTGTTCAAACATGTCTTCATTTACTGTATTCGGCAAAATCGTTCTGTTTACATCAGTTATGTTACTTTAGCCGAATGAACTGCAATCTGTTGGCAAATAGCTTCTATAGCTATGTGTCGTCGTAAGTGGCTTCAGGGCCGTAAAGATGGAACTGCTTGGTCTCACCCAGCACGTTCCAGTTATGATCTTACTGTTTTATCCCTTGTCGATTTTCAGGTCAAATCGACTGGCACGCCACCGGATTCAGACGCCCGGGCACCCAATTGAAGCTAGGCTTTCCGGCTTGCTGTGTGTGAGACGCAGGGTGGTCACATTTTGCGTCAACAAACCCCGAAATGGTGGGGGAGCGCCCGCATAAAGCGGCTCGGCCGCGCGCCAAGTCCTCGCCGGTGGAACCTAATAAAGCTCAGGATGTAGCCCGGTGGGGGATTGGGCTCGAGGTGGTCGTCGTCCGGCACCCGCCACTCCGGTGTCCCCTCTGCCGGATTGGGCGGGAGCAGTCCGCCATTGACTAGATTGATCAGCATCACCTCGGTCACCGTGGACCGAGGCCTCGAAAGCGCCTCCTCCATCACCACCGGCGTGGGAGGCTTGGCGGCCTCCCTGCCCTTGCCCTTGCCTTTTCCACCGGCACCCTGACCGGAGCTCTGACCCATCTTCCTGACTGACCTCCTCATGTCGGCGACGGAAGCGGGGCGGTGGAGCAACGACGGCGACAGAGCGCGAGGAACGGTGGCGCGTGGAACGGTGGCGCAGAAAGCAGGCACAGTCGTGGGCTAGAGCGGCGCTGGCGGTCGCGGGCGGCGGCGGCGGCGATTGCAGATGACGGAGGCGGCGGATTGGATCTAAGAGCAGGGCGCAACTGACGACAGGAGCGGCAGGGAAGGCGAGAATGCGGGGAAGAAGAACCGGGAGCCTACTCCTCCATATTTATAGAGCCCAAGCCGATCCGCGTGAATATCATCCAATGGCCTAGATTACGCCATCCAACGGCCGCGCGCCCCCGGCGGACTCGACGAAAAATGGTAACCGCATTTATTGCCCTGACAAACCGCCACCTACATCCACTTACAGGGCACACGCGTCGCGAGATGGAGCGGAACCGTCGCCAAGCCATGATCATCACGATGCGCCGGTTTCCTCCTAAAAAGGCACGCCGCTTGCAACGGATGGATGCGCCTCGAACAGGCGCAATGACGGGACGTCTCGACAGACGGTCCCTTACACGGTAAGAAACCCAGGGACCCCGGTCCCACAAGTAAGTCTCGAGGGAGCGGAGGCTGACCCACGGACGGGTTCGAATAGCCGCCCTCGAGCACCCGAGTTAGGGGCGCCTATGGGAAGGAACCCTCGAAAGGTTCCGCTCGAGAACGAACCCTCGAACCCAGATGGCGTGTCCAAGGCGGGGCACTAGGTATCCAAGAGATCCCGTCGACGGGAGGCACTCGAGCCGCCGGTCCCCTCGAACGGGGCCGGTCCTCCGGAAACTAAGCGCCCGGCTCGATGAGAGCGCCCCCGGGCCACGGCCGTCTCCCCTCGAAAGGAGGCGAGCTCTCACTTGGACTACCCGCCATCGGCTCACGGGGGTATGGCGCTCGCTCGGTCGCGAGTAGTGTCGACCTCTCACCACTTGGATCTGATCCAAGAGATCCGGCGAGGAACCGGATCACGACTCCGGCCCAGCCCATTCGAGGCTCTGGGGCTCGAGTCACATAAACAACCTCCTCGACATGGGAGGAGCGGGAAATACTCGGGGCTCGAAGAGTAATTGAATCTCCCGCCTCGAGCTGCTACAACTCCAGTTAATAATACTCTTACGCAAAACCGTTCATCTCAAAGCCCCCAGAGGAATGCCTCATTCCTCTGGGGCCTCGGGGGCTACCCCCGCGGGGGACGCTCGCGCGCCCCCCACGGAGAAAGGACGAAATGACTCCTCGAAACAACACGACCCTAAGTCTAGGTACTTCAACTCCACTTCATGATCCCTTGCTTGAAGTTTTTTCACAATCAAGCAAGGGCTCGGGGGCTACTGTCGGATACCTAGATTAGGGGGTCCTAAATTGGGTGAATTAGAGACAAGCAAATCAGCCTCATCCCTCTCTAAAAATCCCCAAAACTAACTGACCAAAGAAACCCCCAATCCCTCTCGAGCTGGGCCGAACCACTATCAGGCCCACAAAGCCTCAGAACCTCCTAAACTCGAGCAGCGGCCACTCACCCGCTTGAGAGAGAGAAGTACGGAAACCACTCGAGCGTGCGACCGCTCGAGACGATGACGCAAACTGCTCGAGCGAGCAACCGCTCGAGCGGGACGGAGAACGCTCGAACGAGCAGTCGCTCGAGTTCGCTCTCAATCATTGCCTGACCAGAGCTCGCACATGGCTACAGGGCTCGAACAGCACCAACGTACGCTGACACCACCTAACCCCATGGCTACAGAACCCGCAATAGTGGAGCGTACACCGGTCGCTTCACCATTACGCTGCCCACCTCCCGGATTCGAGGATGGCAGGCGCTACTGTTAAGCCACGCTTTGTACTGTGCCTCGTACAACACCCCTTCCAAACGCCATGGTCAACTCTCCGTACCACCAACTATGTCGTCCCGTCCCGTCGCTCGGATCGTTGCCCTCTCGAGGCAGCCCCCAACCGCTCGAGGAGCGGTGATGGACGCGACCTGAGCATGGGGCACGCAGTGCCCTGTCTTTCCCACCTCGACGACCATACCGCAGGGTTCCCGGGCGCATGTGCTCGTTTACGCCTGCACCATACCTCGACTACGTCAGCCCACGATCGAGGAGGACGAGCAGGCCATCATTGCCCACGCTGCTACAGGCTCGAATCGGACCAAAGGGAGCATCCACAGTCCCGACGACTCGACCCAACGACTGTATCTCGACGTCACACATACGATAGCCCTATCTACTCTGTACTCCTGAGCCTCCTCTTGGCCTATAAAAGGGGATGCCAGGACCTAGCCTAGGGCAGGTTCACACGCTCACACATTACAATCCCCATATTCACAACACACTTCCACGCACGCTAAGTTTCAGGACTCGCTTGTATTCACCCCTGTACAAGCACTTCGGTGCAAGATAATACAAGTTCTCTCTCTCTGCTGGACGTAGGGCATTCCTTGCCTGAACCAGGATAAACACTTGTGTCCTTCTTGCATCACCATCCGGATTAGGGAGCACGCATAGAAATTTACTCGTTGGTGTTATACCCCCGGGGTACGAAACACCGACAACCAGCGCATCATGTTTGATTCTATTGAGAAAAATGATAGTGGCATTGATTCAATCACATTTGGCAATAACAAGAAAGACAAGGTTGTTGGCTTGGGCAAGATTGCAATATCAAATGACCTGAGTGTCTCCAATGTGTTGCTAGTTGAAAGCTTGGATTTCAATCTTCTATCCATGGCACAAATTTATGATCTAGGATACAAGTGCATCTTTGGGGCAAATGATGTTGAGGTAGTTTCTCTTGATGGTTCCAATTTGGTGTTCAAAGGCTTTAGATATGAGAACCTCTATCTTGTTGACTTCAACACTAGTGAAGCTTCCTTGACTACATGTTTGATCTCCAAATCAAGTTTGGGATGGCTTTGGCATAGAAGGCTTGGACATGTTGGCATGAAGCAATTGAAGAAGCTCACACAACACAATCTTGTTGAAGGCTTGAAGGATGTTGAATTTGAGAAGAACAAGTTGTGTAGTGCATGTCAAGCTGGGAAGCAAGTTGGAAGCTCACATCCAAAGAAGAGTACTATGAGTACATGCATGGCATTCTAATTGTTGCACATGGATTTATTTGGACCAACTACATATACAAGCATTGGTGGCAACAAGTATGGGTTTGTCATAGTAGATGACTTCACAAGATTCACATGGGTATTCTTTCTTAGTGACAAAAGTGAAGTGTATGACACCTTCAAGACATTCCTCACTAGAGTTCACAATGAGTTTGACATGAGAATCAAGAAAGTGAGAAGTGACAATGGGAGTGAATTCAAGAATACAAGAATGGAAGAATTGTGTGATCACTATGGCATTGGTCATCAATTCTCGGCCAAGTACACTCCACAATCAAATGGCCTAGTTGAGAGGAAGAATAGAACATTGCTTGATATGGGTAGATCAATGCTTCATGAGTACAATGTTAGTCAATCATTTTGGGATGAAGCAATCAACACGGCATGCTTCTACATCAACCGGCTCTATTGTCATCAATTCCTAGAGAAGACCCCATATGAGATACTTCATGGAAGAAAGCCCAATATTGCTTATTTTAGAGTGTTTGGTTGCAAATGCTACATCTTGAGGAAGGGCACTAGAATGGGGAAGTTTGATAGGAGATGTGATGAGGGGTTCCTACTTGGTTATTCAACTACAAGCAAAGCTTATAGAGTTTGGAACAACTCAAGTGGTACACTAGAAGAAGTCCATGATGTGCAATTTGATGAAACCAATGGGTCACAAGATGAAGAGAACCTAGATGATGTTGATGGAACTCAATTGGTTGAAGCAATGAAGAAAATGGACATTGGGGACATTAGAGCAAGACAAGTGATTGATGTGCATGATGAGGATAAAGATCAAGTGCTCAACTCACCATTGAAGCAAGCTAGCAATGCTTAAATGCAAGATCATGGTGCTAGTTCATCCAATGAAGACAAGTCAAGTGATCAACCAAGCTCAAGCAATCAAGTGCAAGTGCTACAACCACAACATGTTGCAAGAGATCACCCAATTGATAGTGTTATTGGTGATATTAGAAGTGGTGTGCAAACAAGATCAAGATTGGCTATGTTTTGTGAGCATGCATCTTTTGTGTCAACCATAGAGCCAAAGAAAGTCGATGAAGCTTTGAAGGATGCCGATTGGATCATGGCTATGCAAGAAGAGCTCAATAACTTCACAAGAAATGATGTTTGGGAGCTAGTTGAGAGGCCGGAAGACTACAATGTCATTGGAACCAAATGGGTGTTCAAGAACAAGCAAGATCAAGATGGCAATGTGGTGAGAAACAAAGCAAGACTAGTGGCTCAAGGTTATACTCAAGTAGAAGGTCTTGACTATGATGAAACATATGCTCCTGTGGCAAGATTGGAGGCGATAAGGATTCTATTGGCTTATGCATGTGCCCACAACATCAAGTTGTATCAAATGGATGTCAAGAGTGCATTTCTTAATGGAATCATCAATGACCTAGTATATGTTGAGCAACCTCCCGGTTTTGAAGATGAGAAGAAGCCCGACCATGTGTACAAGTTGAAGAAAGCATTGTATGGTTTGAAGCAAGCACCTAGAGCATGGTATGAGAGATTGAAGTCTTTCCTTCTCTCCAAGGGATTCATTATGGGCAAGGTTGATACTACTCTATTCACCAAGAAGATTGGCAATGATCTATTCATAATGCAAATATGTGTTGATGATATCATCTTTGGATCAACCAATCAAGCTTATTGTGAAGAATTTGGTGAAATGATGGCCAAAGAGTTTGAAATGTCCATGATTGGTGAACTTAGCTACTTCTTTGGTCTCCAAGTCAAGCAATTGAAGAATGGGACATTTGTGAGTCAAGGGAAATACATAAGGGACATGTTGAAGAAGTTTGGAATGCAAGATGCAAAACCAATTTCAACTCCAATGGGCACCAATGGGAATCTTGATAGTGATCTTGATGGCAATATGGTGAATCAAAAGGAATATCGGTCTTTGATTGGAAGCCTACTCTATGTCACCGCATCAAGACCGGATGTCATGTTTAGTGTTTGCATGTGTGCTAGATATCAAGCCTCACCTAGAGAGAGTCATCTCATGGCCGCAAAGAGAATATTGAGGTACTTGAAGCAAACAAGAGATGTTGGACTATGGTATCCCAAGGGGTCAAAGTTTGAATTGATTGGATATTGGGACTCCGACTATGGTGGTTGCAAGATCAATAGAAAGAGCACAAGTGGTACATGTCAACTTCTTGGAAGATCACTTGTGTCATGGTCCTCAAAGAAACAAAATAGTGTGGCAATCTCTACCGCCGAAGCTGAATATGTTAGTGCGGGGAGTTGTTGTGCACAATTGCTTTGGATGAAGTCAACTTTGAAGGATTATGGCATCAACTTCAAGAATGTGCCATTGCTATGTGATAATGAAAGTGCAATCCAGATGACTCAAAACCCAGTTCAACATGGAAGAACAAAGCACATTGACATAAGGCATCATTTCATTAGAGAACATCAACAAAAGGGAGACATATCCATTGAAAATGTTGGCACCGATGATCAACTTGCCGATATTCTCACCAAGCCACTTGATGAAAGAAGGTTTTGCAAGCTAAAGAATGAATTGAACATTCTTGATTTCTCAAACATGTGTTGAATGCACCCCACCACTACTTGACATGCCTCTCCTTCGACAAAGCAAGGTACAATTGTGTGACATGTCATTCATACTTGCTAAGGACTTGCTAGAGCATATAGACATAATAAGTGGTTCTCTTGAGCATTCATGATAAATCAAATGTTTTGATGGATATATGGCACCATTATTGCTTCTATGCTTTGTTTGATCTAGTGGTGACATATGACGTGTTTGTGGGCTTGCAATCCTAGTGTTGAATCTAGAAGATTTGCTACAAGTGTTTAGTTCAACATAGGCAAGATAACCCTTGTCATGAGGTGTGAAGAAGCTTGTCTTTGATTCAAACCAAATTAAATATCTTTGGCAAGTGGTCTAGATTGAACCAAATTTGACTAAGTTTTGTTTACTCCATCAACGTCCTTTTCTCTCCACAATTTGATCCCATTTTTGGGCAATTGTTGACAAAGGGGGAGAGAAAAAGATGATTCAACATGATAAGGGGGTAAATAAAATTTTGATGCACACAAGAAGGGGGAGCAAGCTCATGAACAAAGTTGTTGCACTTGTTTGTGTATTCTCATATGACTTGCTCATTGCACTTGGATAGTTTTACATTTCAAGTTTTATACAAGTGGTGTCCTCTTGCTTGTGTGGTGCAATGCTAGTATAGAACTTGAATGATGAAATGAACTACTAGCATGAGGTTTGAGTGGTATCTAGACATTCTTTATTTTACAAGTGGTTCAAGAACTTTGCTTATAATATTGATCTCACGGGGTTCTTGAGTTTGTGATGTATGTCTAGTTACTTCATGGTGCTAAGGATGGTGTAAAATGCAACTCCAATTGGTATCACGCTTCAAAGGTCCATTTCTTACACCTTAGCATCATTTTGGTAGAATTACTCTCCCAACACTTCTATCCACGCATATGTGCAAAGCTTCAAATCCAAACTCTATGCACATATGCAGGGGGAGCTAATGCTACCAAAATCGAACTTGCTATAGTTGTCCAAATCCTTCTTATGAGCTTAATGATTGGACAAGTATGACATGTTCAAAATCTCTATTATCAAAATCATCTTTGTTGAGGGTTGTCATCAATTACCAAAAAGAGGGAGATTGAAAGTCCCTAGTTTGGTTTTGGCTAATTGATGAAACCTAGGACTAACCTTGTTTATCTAAGTGATTGATTTAGAGAAAGGTTATCCACATGATGAGCTTAATGCATATGAAGCATGACATGTGTCATGTGATCAAAGATGAAGATAAAGACGATGCTTGGCTCCATGGACCGGTGTTGAAGGTGAAGGGCTAGTCAAGGCTTGGGAGTGAAGAACCATGCGATGGTGAAGCTCGGGCAAGACTAGGCACCGATGGACCAATGCACGGTGAAGAGCAAGTGAAGTCGAGGTCGATGGATCGAGACGGTCATGTGATGGTGTGAAGCGTTCATATTATTTGGAGGAACAAAATGGGCTCAAGGCAAAGGTATAACTGATAGGGCCATTTTGTTTTGCACTCAAGACACCATAGAGGGTGTGAGTGGTTTAGGATCGATAGCCGCACTATTAAGAGGGGAAGTCTTATCGACTATTCGACGCACGGGTGCCACTAGGTGAATTCATGAAGTGCATTGCATGTAGGGCCTAGTGAGCTAACCTAACCTTTAGGAATGATTGTGAAATGCTAACACACAAGCACATGGTGATGTACACTTGGTGGTGTTGGCAATGTACAAAGGTGGTGATGATCGCGCTGTGGTTTATAGGGTAGAGATTCGGCGCTTTTGGGAAAAATGGATGCATATTTTCTATTGCGTCGAATACAAAATTTGATTGAAATCATGCTATCTCTGGTGATCAAGTTGGTATACTTGTTAGATAGCATGGTGGAGAAGTTGGCGTCGCGACGGGCTGAAAACGTGGCATTTACATGGCGCCGGACGCGGCTGACGGGGCGCGCCGGATGCGCGGCAGTCCGTCGGACGCGGTCCAGTAGCACCCTCGGCCCGCCGGGCCGACGGACGCGTGTGCGCCGGACGCTGCCAGACCGCGCCGGATGCTGGCATGGCGCCGGACGACGTCCAGCAGCCCCTGCAGCGGGAGGACGCGCCGGACGCACGTGTTGGCTGGCGCCGGACGCGGCAGTCGGGCGTCCGGCGGGCTCGCGGGGCGGCTCGGTCACGCCAGATCAACGGAGCCGGACGCGTCCGGGTGCCGTGCGTCGGACTCGGAGGAAATGGGGTCGCGCGTCCGGCAGTGTTGGGCGTTTGAATGGCTGGGCGGCAACGGTCGACTGCGGTGGCACGAGAGGAGGCACCAGACGCGTCTGGCGGCCAGAGGCGGACGCGTCCGGCGCTGGTGACTTGAGCATCCCGAGGGGCAACGACTCTATTTGGCTTGGGGCTTATAAATAGTTTGTGGCCAGCCCTTGGGAGGCTCTCTTGGCCATTTCTACTCTCTTGTGCATTCTTTGAGCTGAGAATACTCCTCCCCACTCATCTCTCTTACTTGATTGTGAATCCTAGTGAGATTGAGTGAATCACCTAGTGCATTGCATTGCTTGAGGGCATCCAGTGGCACTTGTGGGTGATTTCGCCGGTGGATTTCTTGTTACTTTTGGAGAGTACCGCTCCTAGCCGGCTTGGAGGAAGTTGGAGGCGTTGGCAAGAGAAGGTGATTGTTCTTGGCCACCTCCGATTGATTTGTGAGAGGTTTGAGCTCACCTCGTGGGGATCACGAAGAGCATCCTAGTGGATTGCGCGTGTCGTTGAGTACCTCGCTTGAGAGTGGTGTCTTGCGGTGCCTTGCGGGGCGAGCCTTGAGGGGCTAGTGACTTGAGGGTCACACCGGGGAACCATCTAGGTGTTGGTCGACACAACCGGTGACGTAGCTTGGCGGTGCCTAAGTGAACACCGGGTAAACAAAAACAAATTGTGTTCATCTTGTTCCCGGTGTTTGGTCGTCATCGATTGTGTGTTGCGGATTGATTGATTGTTCACCTCCTTGGTGATTGGCAACCTCGACTCGACGCGTCGGTATAACAAGTTCCTTCCCTCTCTTGCATTACAATTCTAGAATTGCCTTGTGGTTTGCCAAGTGCCTTAACTGTGTAGCGCTATCTTGGATTTACTTTTTGCAAAGTAGAGGTTTGTCGAGAGCCTTAACTGTGTAGCGCTATCTCAGCCTTTTGGTTGTTTGTGTGATCACTTGATCAAACCACTAGAATTGTTGGATAGGAGGCTTGCAACACCGAGTAGGCTAAGCATAACTCGCATTCCGCCGTTTGTCTTACTAACGGAGTTTGCTTATTGAGTTTGTAGAAATTTTTATAGGCTATTCACCCCCCCTCTAGCCATCTAGGACCTTTCACCCGCACCCTTCACCAGGGCCTATGCTCCCGCAGACGTGCCTTGGCCCCCAGCCTTGGCCGATCTGGTGGCGCCCTCCTGTCACCACTCGGGGCGAGTGCTCTGATGGCGACCAGCGGTCGTTCGGTCTCCCACCTGCCCTGGTGGTATGCGGTGAGCCACAACCGACCTGGCGGTACCCACGCGTCGGCGTTGCACTCACCTCCACCACGACCATCCCGTTGATCGGCACTGGCGGCTGACTCCACGAAGACATCAAGCTACGTCACTGGCGGCAGCGGCAACCCAGGATAGCATTGGTGAAAATCATGTCCTCAGGCCTACGGGCTAGGACCGGCGACGGTGGCGAGTTCATCATCACCTTCTTGAAGGCGTCATCTATGCTGTCCCTCGGGCGTCACTACCGGGGCCAACTCGGGAACGAAAGTTTCCATGAGTGCAGAGTCCAACGGAATTGGCATCTGCGGGCATCATATCCTTCCTGAAGGCTCCGTTGACGCACCCAGGAGCTCCTCCGACGTCAAGTCATGCCCTTGCTTGCCCCGTTGGGCCTCTGGGTCGTCGCTGTGGTGGTGGCCTTTTCTTTCTTTTCGTTTCTCGTTTGTCCTTACCGGAGGTGGCAGAGCTTGTTTCAAATCTTGTTTCCACCCCGGTTTCTTTGTATTGCATGGCATTCTTGACATTCTTCTACTTAATGAAAAAAATGCGCAAGTCTTTTGTGTATTCGCGAAAAAACCACCCCTGTCCTGAAGAACAGTGCAGCGTGTGAACATATGCAATGACAACATGTTACTATAGAAGAATTAACTATAGGACCCCATAAGCCTTACACTACAAATCCTGATAATTAGGCCCTTCATTCGGTCAGACACTCAGACATGTGTAATGACAACAAGCATAAACACAGGAAAGAGGAAACATGTGTTTCCTAAACGAAGAGCACACACATGAGCATGTCTATCTGGACAGAAATATATGATTCATTTTTTTGAGGGGAAATATAGATTTCCATTACTCAGAAAGGGCTGAATCGTTAGCAATTACAACTTGAATGTTTGCTGGTATTGAGGTCATAACATGATCCTCCTCCGGATGACACACACTACCCAATCTAGCTAATTCATGAGCAACACTATTACACGAGTGCGGACGCTGCTGGAGTTTCCATGTAATGAAATTCCAAGACAGGAGGCTTCGAAGTTCATCAACGAGGTTGAAGATAGTCATCAGAATATACAACAGCGACCACCTGTGCGGCATCTGTTTCCACTATGACATGGCCGACCCCCGCTTCAATAGCTGCTTGCGTACCCTGAATACAAGCTATCAGCTCCCCCTGCAGCGCATTCAGCATCGCTTCGACACGACCACGTCGAATTGTCACTGGATCTCCAGATGAGTCACGTAAATGCATCCCCAGCCTCCATTGCCGGTATCTGGGTTGAAAGCTGCGTCGCAGTTCACTTTGATCGAGTCCCCATCCGGCTTCTCCCATCTTAGCTGCCCAGGCAAGTTTGGCGGATTTGCTGGTTTCGCTTCTCGCTGCCACTGCTCCGCCGTCACCCTGATCCCATGAGCTAGAGCTATTGGGTCATGTCTTGACTCACCCTCCCTGACTCTATTTCGCTCCGTCCAGCAAGCCCACAGCAGAATACAGCACAGAGCACGTTGATCCTCTTTCAGTGCCATGATTGTCTCCATCACCTCCCTCGATGAGTGTTTTGTCAGCAACAGGTCTCGGACATGGCCCAAGTCGAGCAGTTCCCAAACCTTTCTGAAGGTTGTGCATTTAAGGAACAAATGCGCTCCATCCTCATCGAATCTACTGCACATTACATAGATTGGATCGACCGCCATTTTGCGTCGTTTCAGATTGATCCGTAGGGGATGACTATTATAGCAAAACCACCACATGAAGTGCTTGACTTTGTTTGCGCAGCAGATTTTCCAAACCTTCTCCCATACAGCATCTCGAGTTCTTCCCGGACTGGATGTCGAGGCTCCACCACTTCTGCTATTCAGGATACAGTTTGCTCTGAAGACCTTGTAGGTGTTGACGGTCGTTAAGTGTCAATTTTTACCGTCAACTAAACATGAGAAAGGACTAAAATATGTTCACCAACTAGATATAGGGGTTATCTTGCGACGAATTCCACGAGTTTTGGTGAATGTCCGTTTTCACTGGGGTGTCACCTGAAAATACCCAAGGAAGGCCCACATGTCGGGTTTACATAGAGATAATCGGGAACCGGTGAAAATTCTGCATAATCTGGAAGGTTCGAGAAGGCTCGGACCAAACGGGAGCCCGAACCAGCTCGGTGGAGAGTCGGCCGACTCCCCTTGGGCGGCCGATGGGCACATCGGCCAATCGGCGTCGGCCTCGCGGATTCTGTTCCACCGCCTTTGAGGATGAATAATAATCGTCCGTTTAGGTCGGTTTGATCCGAGGGCTGCGGAACCCTAATTCATTATCTCCCAGCGGGATCAGAGTTGTAGAGGCGTCCCTTGAATGGATGACTTCTCTTCTCTAGAGAATTAGAGCTAGACATTTCAATGTAGTAGATTAGATCTAGATGAGAGTTAGGGAGAGCGGAGCGAGCTCCGGTTCGGAGAAGTCTTCGGAGATTTGGTATGCCTTTGTATCTATTCTTTACAAGACTTATGCTTTAATATATTTATTCTTCTCTATCTACTTTATGCCTTTCGTATGTTTGCTTAGTATAGTTGTTGCATCTTAGCATGGGATCTTAGCTCGTATTGAGTGCTCTAGTTATTGCGCATAGCTAGAGTAGTAATCGATAGTATAGGCATGGTGTCTAGACTATAGGTTACCTGAGGTTGCGCCCAATCCCACGGATAGTTGTGGTAGCCCCAGAGGTGACAGCTCTGTCAGGCCTTCGTATTCCACCACGTTCGGGTTGGTGTTTCGTAGAGCTTTCGACTTGACCTTCTCCCAACTACTCTTTACCCGTCTTCTTCGAGAGTTGGAAAGGACCTGCTTTGCTCCAAAGTGCTATTGTGTGATCGCTATATCTATCCATCCCATGTTATCATAGAACCAAAGTAATAGAGAAGTATATAGGAACCTTGATCTTTTCCGTTGTCCTCTCACTCTAGCTAGCTACTCATTTATCATAGAATTCTCATGTGTGCTTTATTATTTATATTACCTTTTATATATATATCATTTACCCCTGCTTTAGTCTAGTTGGTTTACTAAGTTAGTAGATACATGATGGTGAGTTATCCGATTCTTTAACCCTTGCTTCCCGTGGTAAAATATAAATAACGATACCTGGTTTACTCCGGTAAAATGCTACGGTGGTATGTCCTGTGCGCTTGCGGAATCCTTCTTATTTTAGTTGCACTTAACAAATACCAACAGTAGGCGCTTTTGATCGAGAACAAACCCTTCTTATCAAAATGCCAGGCCACCCGATCATCAAAACCTTCATGCACTGGTATTGTCAAAATCACATTGGCGTCCCGCTCCCAAAAAATGTCATGCACCAGCTGGGTGTCCCATCCACCATTCATAGGATTGAGCAGCTCCGACACATGCTGCAGTAGGCAAGCCCCTCTCGGAGTGACTGGCCTTCTAGACATATCCCTGGGGATCCACGGGTCCGACCAAATATTAAGCTCCTCTCCATGCCCCACCCGCCAAATAATCCCTTGCTTCAACAGATCAATGCCCTTTAATATGCTTTGCCATGCATAAGACATTACTTCTAGGTCCAGCATCCAGACATGTGCTATTTGGATAGTACTTTGCCTTCAAGATCCTCGCACAAAGCGACTCTGGTGTATGCAGTAATCTCCAAGCCTGCTTGCTAAGCATGGCCATATCGAAGCCATGTATATCTCTGAATCCTAGCCCTCCTTCCTTCTTCGGTTTGATCATAGTCTCCCAACCGATCCAGTGAATTTTGTGTTGTCCCTCCTGTTGGTTCCACCAATATCGACAGATCATCGTACTAATTTGATCACAGATGGTTTTGGTGATACCAAAACAGCCCATCGCGAAGGTTGGAATAGCCTAGGCGTAGCTTTAATCAAGATCTCCTTTCTGCCCAAGACAAAAACTTTTTCTTCCAGCCCTGTATCCTCTTCCATACTCTATCCTTCAGATAGGCAAAAGTATTAGCCTTCGAAATTCCCACCCGGACAGGAGCCCTAGGTAGCGTTCATTCATAATCTCCTTTTCCACCTCGACTGCATCTTTTACAACTCGCCTATTAGCCTCTGAAGTGTTTGGACTAAACAAGACAGCTGATTTTGACTTGTTTATCATCTGCCCCGAACACTGCTCATATAGCTCCAGGATATTCCGAAGCTGGCTAGCATCCTCCCCATTTGCTTGAATCAAGATCAAAGAGTCATCGGCAATAAGCAGATGAGAGACACTAGGAGCGTTCCTGCAGACTTTAACTCCTGAAATCAAACCCTCCTCCTCAGCTCTTGACAACAGAGCTGAAAAACCCTCAGCGCACAGCAAGAACAAGTACAGCAAGAGTGGATCCCCTTGCCTGAGTCCCCTCTCAGGTACGAACATATTTGACAGAGCTCCATTCACCTTTATACGATAATTCACCGTGGACACACACTTCATAATCAGCCCTATCCATTCTGAACAAAATCCCATTTTTTCCCATCATTTGTCCAAGGAACCTCCACTCCATCCGATCATATGCTTTCTCATGTCTAATTTAATAGCAACATAGCCCTTATTTCCTTTTTTCTTATTCAACATATAATGGGTGAGCTCATAAGCAATGAGTATGTTATCAGAAATAAGTCGACCCGGTACAAAAGCACTTTGAGTTTGGCTAATAATCTTTGGAAGAATAATTTTCAGCCTATTAGCAAGTACCTTCGATATTAGTTTGTACATCACGTTGCACGACTTATAGGCCGCAATTCTATGACTTTCTCCGGGTTAGAAACCTTGGGGATCAAGGCAATCACTGTGTCGTTCCAGCTTTCCGGCATATCGCCACCGTTAAGCACAACAAGCACCTCCTGGGTCACCTGGTCGCCAATGGTGGCCCAGAAGCGCTTGTAGAAAAGCGCCGGCATCCCGTTGGACCTGGAGGCTTGAGATCACCGATCAACTCCAGAGCAATCTTGACCTCCTCTGGCGAGAATTCCCGCATGAGGTCGTTATTCATCTCCGTGGTGACTGTGGGCGACACTGACTGGAGAAGTCGTTGTGTGTTGCCCACCGCCCCCGCCCTGAAAAGCTGCACAAAGTGGTTAGATATAAACTCCTGCTTCTCTACTTCATCTTCCACCAAACCCCCATCCTCCTTTTTTAGTTTGCCTATTCTATTTCTCCTTCCTCTCTGAACACTGATTATGAAAAAATTTTGTGTTTCTATCTCCCTTCAGAAGCCAGTCTGCATGATCTCGTTGTCTCCAGAAGATCTCAATTTGCTCTCCACTTTGTCTAATCTATAGGAGAGAACAGCCTCTCGCTGCACTACGATGTCATCTATTTGCTGCCTCCCGCATCTCTCCAGATCTTTTCTTAACTTTTTTGCTCTCCTCTCCAGATCTCCCAATACATTGACGTTTCAGGAATGGAGGTCGGCAGCTACATTCCACAGCCTGTCCACCACCTTGCCTTCGCCCCTATTCTCCCCAGCCACCCATGCTTCGATCATCACCGACTCACAATTATCCTCTTTTAGCCAATTTGCTTCGAAACTAAAGGGCCGGTCTCCCTTATTTGCTGACCTACTCAGCTGCTCTCCCTCCAGGCAAACCACCACCGGTCGGTGGTCAGAATGAAAATGGTCACCAATTTTTACTAGCAGTAATGGGAACCATTCTCTCCATACTTCATTGCCCACAGCTCTATCCAGTCTCTCCCATATATAATCCTTCACCCGATGCTGCTTGTTTCTCCATGTAAACACATCTCCAGAGAATCCCAGATCATGCAGCTCACAATGTTCCAGGGCTTCTCTGAACCGATCAAGACAGCTCTGGCTTCTGGGCACACCACCCTCTTTCTCATGATGATACAAAATTTCGTTGAAATCGCCTGCATAGAGCCATGGCAGCTGCTCCTGCACATATTGGTCGTATAGTCCACGCATCATTGTCCACGTTTCATGCTTCAACTCAGCCCGTGATTCACCATAAACACCAGTGAATCGCCAAGCCCTACCATCAGCACCTTTTATTACCATGTCAATATAGTTCTTCGATTTGCCTCGAATCACTACATCCATACCACCCGGCCAAAACACTACAATTCCCCCCCTTTGCCTACCGAGTCCACCGCCACCATGTTTCCCAAATGCAACTTCTGTTTAAAACGCGCCATCCTCTTCTCTATCATTTTTGTTTCGGACAGAAAAAGGACGTCAACCTCTTCGGACTTCTGAAAATTCAGAAGTCCACGAACTGCCGGGGCGTTATTGAGGCCCCGGCAGTCCCAAGCCCCTATCTTCATTTCCGATCACAGGACCGGTCCACCGGCCCCGCTAATTTTTTAGGTTCCAGACCCCAGCGCCAAGCTCCCTGTATCCTCCATCTCAGTTCGTCCTTTTTTAGACACATCCACTTCCATATCCTCAGCCTCCTCTCTAGCCCACTTCTGGCTCTCCAGACTTGGCTGATTATTTGTAGAGATCAGCTTTGAATGGGCATCTCCATGTTTTGGGTTCTGGCGAGCCCACTTTCTCCGTTTATCTACTCCACCCTGCACCTCCCTAGCCTCCTTTAGCTTCTCAGTCTCCCCCATTGCACCAGCGTCAGTTTGCTGCATGGCACTGTTGCCTGTTGTCTCCTATGTGTTGGTGGGCCAAAAAGATTCTTCTTAGCGTCAGGGATTGACGCCTCCGAAGCGCGCACAGTAGCAGCAGGAAGCTTGAGCGGACTCGTCACTTCGATCTCCTCCCTGGACTGTTGTTTACCATCATCTTGCCCCTCCAAACTCCCCGACTCACCCTTCTTCCAAGAGAGCGCATCACTGCGCTTAGGATCATCCTTCCTCCCCAGTGACGCACTCAGGCTACCCCGACTGCCTGACCCCCCTGAGTTTGAGCGCCATGGCAGCATTGAGTGGAATTCACCTTTGCCACTGCCCTCCACGATGCTTTTTTCTTTGGAGGCAGATAACGCAGACTCCTGTCATACGACTTCACTTTACCTTTCGGCCACTGCACCTCACATAGCCTTTCAATATGGCCTAGGATGCCACACACAAAGCAGAAGTCTGGTAAATATTCATACGCTAGAGGGCACCGGCGCTCCGCTCCATTGCTATCAGCCACCACTGCCACTCCTCTCATCAGTTTCTTTCGAATGTCAAGTTTAACTTTGATCTGCAGAAACCTTCCCACCACACTACCGCCTTCATCAGTCTTAGCTCCGAGGAACTCTCGCCTATCTCATCACCTAGCACCTCTGCCGTTTCTACATTCATCATCCCTAGCGGTAACCAAGAAACTTGCACCCATATTGGAATGAAATTAAACTCAAGTTCATCTAGGGTTTTTGTTTCATCTAGCTCTCTCACCACTAGCAACTCCTTTGATAAGTTCCATGGTCCCTCTTCAAGAGCTTTCTTCTTTCCCGTCGACTCGATGAAACGTGAAGAGGAATTTATTCTCCCCGAGACTTTTGCACTCGATGCCCGCCATTGGACACCAAACCTTTCCTAAAGCCTGCTCCAGGGACTCGGGATGAGCCAGCTTTTCGGAGAACAGCTTTCCCACCGCCTGAACCTTGACCTCCATCGACCCCACGGGCCTCTTCCCTCCACCACCGTCCCTGATCCGGACCCCCTTCTTCTCCTCCGCCGACAAGGTCATCTTACGCAGCATCCCCTCCACCTTCTCCATGACTCGATCCACAACTCCGATGGGCAGCGAAGGAAGCTACCAGATCGGATCACTAGGGCTAGAAAAATTTAGGGTTTGGATGCACACACAGAGTTTGACTTGGACGCCGTGTGAACTAGGATGTGGAGACGAGGATCCCAAAACCCCAACGGAGGGTTAGGGCCTGGTCCAGGGGAAGGACGACGGCGACGACGGGATCGGCGCTGAGGATGTGTGGATTGGAAGGACGTCGAAACGGAACCGCCCCGAGTCGCCTAGGGAAACCCTAGACGCCGAGGAAAAAAAGCGCCTTGTCGAAATATATGATACGTTTAGATAACATAGTTTGCACAAGGTCCAAATCACTCTCTTTACTCCATGCTTGACGAACGGGCAAGGTTTGAAAGCGTAAATATTGTGTTAGAATTTCTCCATTCAGTGGTGCTGGTGGACCACATCATCCTCATGTCCTATCACCGGCCATGGTCGGCAGTTGATTACTTCACAAGGAAGCACCACAATTCACAGCCGGCGAAGGAAGGAAATGAAATCAGTAACTTATTACTTATCAAGGAGCACAATCATGCTGCTCTCGCTTCTTAGGTGAGAATCTGCAGGCCCTACTAGTATATTTTCCATCATGATCGTCGCGTTTTGGTTGGACCCTGGATGACTTTGACGGACCTGGAATTAGGTATGGGCACGTCTATCTCAGATGCAAATTAGCCTGCAGCTCCAGGCATTACGAGCAGCCATGTGCCACCATGTACAACTATACCAGAGCAAGTCTTCATTCCTCTGGCCGGCAACGGGTAATCGTCAGTCAACATACTAGCCAAGCAAGCCCAGCCAAGGCAAGCGACCAATATGGCCATCCGACCAATAAAGTCGGGCTACTACTTTCCTATAAAATGCTGCTACAGAGCTGTCCATGGCTCCTGCAATCACTACAACATAATCGACCTCTGTATGCATTTCTCTGTGTCTTTTCTGAAGAGACAAACTGACCGTGCACTCCAATGGCTCCTGCAAGCACCTCGTCCGTGCTGGTGTTATTGTTGGCCACCTTACTGTCGGTTCTAGTTACTAGTGTCGCACGCTTCTTCGACTTCTCCGGGCCCAAGTCGACTCCCAACAACATCAACGGCAGCGACAACGACAGCGGCGCTTCTGGCTTTCAAAGGCCAGCTCGCCGATCCTTTCGGTGTCCTTGCCAACAACTGGACAACCAACGTGTCCTTCTGCCGCTGGTTCGGCGTCACATGCAGCCGCCGCCGGCAGCGCATCACCGCACTATCTTTGCCAGGTGTGTCACTCCGAGGAGAGCTCAGCCCACATCTCGGTAACCTCTCTTTCCTCATGCTGCTCAACCTCACAAACACCGACCTCTCCGGCTCAATTCCTTCCGATCTTGGTAGGCTACATCGACTTAGGGAACTAGTTCTCCCTGGAAATGGCCTCTCAGGCGCCATTCCTAGTACCATAGGCAATCTCTCACAGCTGTACCTTATTGACCTTGGTTACAACATTCTCTCCAAGCAGATCTTGCCGGAGCTGCTACAGAATCTGCCCAATCTTCAGGGCCTTTCCCTGAAAAATAACGAATTAAGTGGTGAAATACCGCCGTATCTTTTCAATAACACACCTTCACTAAGGTACATCGACCTTGGAAACAACATGCTATCAGGTAGGATACCTCATAGTGTGGGCTCCCTGCTCCGGCTAGAGCACTTGGACCTGCAACTCAATCAGCTCTCTGGCACGGTACCCACGACCATATTCAACATGTCACTGCTGCAAGTCATGTCACTAGGACAAAACAATCTATCTGGGCCAATTCCTAGCAATCAAAGTTTTAGCCTACCATTGTTGCTGGAGTTTTACTTGCCTAAGAACAACTTTGTAGGTGGAATACCACTAGCGCTTTCAGGATGCCAACAACTGCAATTTCTCTCATTGGCCTTCAATTCTTTCTCTGATACTGTGCCAACATGGTTGGCCCAACTACCGCAACTCACAACTATTCTGTTGGGCAATAATCACCTTGTTGGATCTATCCCATTTGTTCTTAGTAATCTCACCAGTCTTAATGTTCTAGAGCTAGGCTTCGCAACCTTTGACAGGAGTTATTCCAACTGAATTAGGCGTAATGCAAGGACTCTCGTCTCTCGTTTGCTTGGCCCCAACCAGCTAACAGGTCCAATGCCATCCAGTTTCACAAATTTATCTAATCGTATAACCTAAATCTTCAAGGAAATCAGTTGTGCGGATCAGTACCAGACACACTTGGGAACATCCGAGCTACGGTCAAGCTTGAACTGTCATTTAATAATTTCAACGGAAATCTTGGCTTCCTGTCCTCCCTTTCAAATTGTAGGCAGCTCCGGGAGGTTGCCATATTTTCTAATTCTTTCACTGGGGAACTCCCACGACCATGTGGGAAACCTGTCCACGTAATTGGTGAGTTTTATGCAGGCTACAACAAGATAACGGGTGTGCTTCCACCAACCTTGGCAAACTTGAGTAATCTTTACCAGATTGATATTCACAACAACCAACTAACGGGAGCAATACCAGAATCAATCACATTGATGCCAAATCTAGGATACCTTGATATCTCAGGCAATGATATGTCAGGCCCTATCCCAACACAAATTGGTATGTTGACAAGCTTAGAAAGGCTGTATCTCACGGGAAACAAATTCTTTGGTCCTATTCCTGATAGCATAGGAAACCTCACCAAGATAGAACTCCTCTTCTTGGATTATAATCACTTAAATTCCACAATACCGGCTACCTTATTCCAAGTTTGGACAAACTTCTCGGACTCTACCTTTCTTACAATTATTTTTCCGGTGCCCTACCGGCTGATGTTAGTGGTCTAAAACAGGTGGATCAAATTTTAATATCTTCCAACTTTTTGAACGGAAAAATCCCTGATTCATTTGGACAGCTTAGGATGCTCCATGATCTAAATCTATCACACAACTCATTTGAGGACACAATCCCAGAATCTTTTCAAGAGATGACCAACTTAGCAGCACTTGATATCTCCTCCAATAGCCTGTCGGGCGCCATTCCCAAGTTCCTTGCCAATCTCACCTCCTTAACAATCTTGAATCTCTCCTTTAATAAGCTTGAAGGAAAGATACCAGAGGGAGGCATTTTCTCAAACATCACCTTGTCATCATTGATTGGGAATGCTGGACTATGTGGTGATCCCCGTCTAGGATTTTCACCATGTCATATGAGGTCTGACTCAAATGGCACGCATTTGCTAAAATATCTACTCCCTGCTGCCATCACAGCATTTGGTTCCATTGTTTTTTTTGTTTACCTCATGATCAAAAGGAAACTTAGAAACAATAGAGAAGTGCATGCCTCTGTTTCCGGCCCAAGTGTTGACATGAACCATATGATACTCTCCTACCATGAGCTTGTTCGCGCCACTGATAATTTTTCCCACAATAACCTGTTGGGGACTGGGAGCTTTGGAAAAGTTTTCAAGGGCCAACTGAACACCGGATTGGTGGTTGCAGTAAAAGTTCTAAACATGCAGCTGGAACAAGCAATCAGAAGCTTCGACGCTGAGTGCCGTGTGCTTCACATGGCTCGACACCGGAATCTGATAAAGATAGTAAACACCTACTCCAACCTGGATCTCAGAATATTGGTGCTTGAGTACATGCCTAATGGAAGCCTGGATATGCTCCTTCACACTGAAGGCAGAAGGCACTTTGGGTTCCTCAAGAGGCTCGACATCATGCTGGATGTGTCGATGGCAATGGAGTATCTACACCACGAGCACCACGAGGTGGTCCTGCACTGTGACTTGAAGCCTGCGAACGTGCTATTTGACGATGACATGACGGCGCATGTAGCGGACTTTGGTATAGCAAAGTTGCTATTGGGGGATGACAGTTCCATGATCACTGCAACCATGCCTGGAACACTTGGGTACATGGCACCAGGTACGAGAGCATTTTGTACTCTTGCCAAACCTTGTTTAGAATTTGTTTATTGTGTCGATCAATTTTGCTGAATCTCTGTTTTGTGAACTCTCTTAAGCAGAGTACGGGTCTCTTGGAAAGGCATCACGCAAGAGTGACGTGTTCAGCTACGGAATCATGCTCCTCGAAGTCTTCACTGGAAAGAGACCCACAGATCTGCTGTTCAATGGAGAGCTGAGCATCAGGCAGTGGGTTCATCAAGCATTTCCATCTGAAATTGGCTCTGTTCTGGATGACCAGCTCCTGCAGGAAGCTGCTTGTATCTGTGACCTGAATGATTTTCCTGTGCCAATATTCGAGATAGGTTTGCTCTGCTCAAGTGGCTCGCCTGAAGAAAGGATGTCAATGAGGAACGTGGTGGTGAAACTGAAGAAGATAAAAGAGGAGTACACAAAAAATGACATCAGTAACGAAGCAGAGCGCTGCCCAGTAATCGGTCACCCTTATTTGTATATATACAATGTCCGATTGTCTGTAGGATCATAATATCAGTTGTGCAATGCATGCCTACGGCATGTTCTAGAAAAAAAAAATAATATCAGTTGTGATTACTAAGTTTGTAGCTGCGAGAACTATACTGTAAATTTGTAAATTTACAGGTAGAGCTGGATGGTCAACAGTGTAATCAAATAGTGCTCAGTATTGTAGGGACCATTGCAACTGCAAAGAAGCATGCTCTGTGCTTTCTCAAAAAAGAAGAAAAAAGAAAAGAAGCATGCTATGTGCTGCAGTGTGGACGTGGGCCATGGCCCATACGAAGCCCAGACTTGATGGACCGCCCGCTGATGATACAGTTCCTATCTTTTCTGAGAATAAAAAAGTCGCCGTTTTGGATGTGGTCTTGTCCGACAGAGCGCCGCCGCTCTTGTCCTCGCCGTCGAGTGACGCTTCCAGCCACCGTCGCTGCCCATGTTGGCGTCGTCCTCCACCACCTCTGCTTCTCTAGCCATCTCGACCCTCCAACGGTTCAGTCACCAGATGCAATGCGACGTCCCACGGCTTGTCCTCGTCGTAGCGACGCCGGCGCCTCGTTGCTGTCGCTGCTAATCGATCCTTCCCGGTGAGACTAGACTAGGGGCGGCAGTCATGGCATAGTATGTGCCAGTATCCAGCTTCCTCTGTTTTCGCTTTCTGCATCCTGTCCCTGAATCCGCTGCAGCGCCACCGCCAGCCTCGTTGTCACACGCAGCGGCGCGCCGGTAACGGTGATACGGTCATGGCAAGCGACGTTTGATGGTGTCGACACGCGTCCAAGTTCGGCCGTGGCAAGTCAGGCAGGCGGACGATGCACGCACACAGCCTGTTCGACCAAATATGCGTCAGGAGTCTTGGTTAGTTTCATCTTGTCTTAGTCCTTTTCAACAGATTTTGTCTTGTCTTTGTCTTGGATTTCTGGAAAATTACAATAGTATAATTTGCACCCAGCAACGGGCTTGACTTCCTCTCATCAACGAGCAAATGGAATAGTACACCCTGCAGCGCTACTGGAGGTGGGGCTCAATAGTTATCATCACCGTTAGGACACGTTTGAATAGTAGACCCTGCACGGTGAATCTTAAAACTTTATTTTTAAATGCATGCAATAAGCAAATGACTTGTAAATAATTAAAAAGTTTATAAAAGAGAAAAA
Organism: Themeda triandra; assembly: GCA_018135685.1. Taxonomy (NCBI): domain Eukaryota; kingdom Viridiplantae; phylum Streptophyta; class Magnoliopsida; order Poales; family Poaceae; genus Themeda; species Themeda triandra. The sequence continues at coordinate 494,134 of JAENPR010000384.1, forward strand.
GAAAAGGCAGCAAATCTGGACCCTTGTTAGATCACTGTGTCTGTGTCCAACAATTTACAACAACATTTATACAAGTATATTTGCCTTGTTAGATATTACTGTTTCATCAGTGACAGGGTTTACCAAAACCCTCTAACATTACGGACCAAACTCTAAATCCGGACATTCAGATGGGAGTGTTGGCAGTCCAGATTTGTTTTTGTTCATTCTTGGGAGAGATGTGAGCGTCTTGTTTCTTGGTACCCCTTGTAAGCATAGTGAACTCGACATGGAAGCCTCCGTCCAGATTTGTTTTTGTTCTCGGGAGAGCTGTGCAGCATCTTGTTTCTTGGTACCCCTTGTAAGCATAGTGAACTTGGCAAGGAAGCCTCAGTCCAGATTTTTTTGTTCTTGGAAGAGCTGTGAGCATCTTATTTCTTGATATCCCTTGTAAGCATCGTGAACTTGACAAGAAGCATCAATAAAAGAAGCACCAAAGTTCCCAGGCCCTGCCTTCTGCCTCAAAACCTCCCCTTTCTTCATTCCTCACAACATCTATACAAGTATATTTGCATACACTAAGTAGGAGGAAGGGAGGAATGAATACGTTTGGAGATTGCAGAGGGCACAGGCACGGAAAAGCAGAAAGCCAGAACAGCAGATGTGAGCTCCAGGTATTTGCTTTGTTTAACCATGGATAGCTAAAACGTTTTGTCCATTTCTTCTCTAACATGCGTTTAGACTTTCTGCTTTTGGTGCAATTATTTTTAGAAAAAAATTCCAAGTCCAAAAATTAAGAAGTCATACATCATAAGTGGCATCCTTGTTGGTAAGTATTTGTTCATCTTCCAGTGTTCATCTTCCAGTCACTAGCTAATTATTCAGTTTTCTTTCATTCATGCACTATATATTATAGTCTTTAACCCCAGACCCCTCATATGTTGTGCTTGTTTTCGCTGCTTATATATGGCTTATATATGATGGAAAGAGTAAGAAGGCTAGTACAAAACATCGATCTGTGGATAGAATGATTCTAGTGCAACCTTAGCAACCTTGTGTGTGTGTTTTTGTTTCCATTAATATAACATTGATCTGTAAAACTCATTTGCTTCAGCTTCTTATATGATATAGCAATGCTCCCTCTGTTTTGTTTTAAAAAAAAGAGGTACTCCACTTGTTTTCCCAGGTCAGAAATCAATATCACCAACCATTGTTTCATGCACGTCTATAACATCAACATCTGAACTAACAATAAATTATGTCAGCAGACAAAGAAGAAACCTGGCTGAATTAAATGTATATCGTAAAGGCCACAATTAGCATAGTTCCTTTTATTTTTTCCCTTTTTTTTATTTACTTAGTCAAGAGTAGCGGCTAATTTTACAATGTAATTTATAGGAAATTAGGGTAAAGGGGACGTTTTCAAAACTACATTCAGTATGGAAGCTGCTGCGCTATCTTCTGTGGTATCTATGACGTTGAAGGTTGTGGGCAATAAGTTAGCTCCACTGCTAATCAAAGAGTACACCTCCATTGTGGGTGTGAAAAGTGATCTTGAGGAGCTTCGAGATCAAGTTGAGGAGATCAACGGTTGGTTGGAAACAAGATATGAAGCTGTGTGGAATGATCCATCATTTAACTGGCTGAAAAGGTTCAAAGATGTCACCTATGCTGTTGATGATGTTGTTGATGAGTTCCAGCTGAAGGCTGAGAAACATGCTGCTGCTTCTGGTGGTGGCGGTATTATTTCCAAATATGTGCGCACAAAACCAAAATCATTCATTTTGCAATGCAATGTGGCCATCAAGATCAAGAAAATCAAAAGGAGATTTGCTGAAATTGTGAAACAAAGAACAGACTACAATGCAATAACAAATAGTATCTCAGTGTATCCTCCTATTAGGCAAACAAATATGAGGACTGGGGGACGTCATCCTGGCCTGATGTTGATGTGTCATCCGTAGTTGGAAGAGATGAAGATAAGAAGCATATAATATCCAAGCTTCAAGAGACTGATCATCAACTAAAAATCAAGATAATTTCTGTCATCGGGCTTGGCGGGTCTGGGAAAACTACCTTAGCCAAACTGGTTTTCAATGATGGTAGCATTATCAAACATTTTGACTTTACACTATGGATTCATGTGTCACAAGAATTTGATGTCGACAAGCTAATCAAAAAAATGTTTGAAGCTTTTGCTGACAACAATCCGGGACAGCATGGCATGCCTTATATGAGAAAAACAATCTCAGACAAGTTGGATGGAAAAAGGTTTCTTCTTGTATTAGATGATGTTTGGACTGAGTCCCAATTTCAATGGAATGAATTCAGGGAATTTCTAATCAATATTGGTGCACCTGGAAGCAGGATTTTACTGACTACTCGCAGTAGTAAAGTTGCTGAAACAGTGAGATCCACAGACCAATTTTTGCTGCCATTATTATCTAAGGCCAGCAGCTGGAAACTATTCATACAAAGTTGTGGAATGGATGCGAACGATTTGGATTCTGAATTTCATGATGTTGGAAAAGAGATTGTTGATAAATGTGGAGGAGTGCCATTGGCGATTAAAGTTGTTGCAGGTGTTCTTCGTGGAAATGAACAGATAGATCAGTGGAAGGCCATGAAAGACAGCAATTTATTGTATGTTGAGGGTGAAGAACATAGAGTAGCTGCATGCTTGAGGTTGAGCTATTTCCATTTGCCATCCAATCTCAAACAGTGCTTTACAATATGTTCATTGTTTCCCAAAGGTCATCTGATAGATAAAGAACAACTGATTGATCTATGGATTGCTCGTGATATAATCACTGCAGAGGATGCATTTGGTTACTTAAACTTGGAGCATGTTGGCCACAAGCACTTTAATTATCTTTTGGAAGTGTCTTTTCTGCAAAATGTCACAAAAGTATATGGGAGATTGATGTGCAGGATGCATGATTTAGTTCATGATCTTGCACTATCCATCGTAGGTGATGAAATTTCACTTGGCATGCCAAACGATGCAACCACTATCACAAAGAGCTACAGATATTTTTCTTTGATTGAACAGCCAAAGAATCTGGTTCCCAAAAATATATTTAAAAAGGCACGTGCTGTATATATGCATTGGTTTAGATATTGCAATTGGAGAGATTCTTTTTCACGCAATGGAGGATATTACACATATGTCATGGCACTAAAGCATGCAAAGCACTTGCGGAGTGTCATGGTGTATGGATATCTCGATGCAAAAGAAGCCAACACCATATCTCAGGTCAAATATCTAAAATATCTTGCCATACTAAGTTGTGAAACGCTTCCTGCGGGTATCTCAAATATTTGGAGCTTGCAAGCACTTCATGTAACACAATGTTATTCACTTGTCGAGATACCTGAATCCATTTGTAAGCTCAAAATGTTAAGAACACTGAATTTGTCAGGTTGTAGCAGCCTAAAGCATTTGCCGATTCTATTGGCGATTGTCGAATGATTTCAAGCATTGCTCTCTGCAATTGCCTTGAGCTTACAGTGTTGCCAAACTCTATTGGTAAGCTACAGAGTTTAAGAACACTGAACCTCACCTGCTGCAAAGAGCTGAAAAGTTTACCGTATTCTATTGGTGATTGCCAAATGATTTCAAGCATTGACCTTTGCAATTGTAGGAAGCTTACAGTGTTGCCGGACTCTATTGGTAGAATTCAGAAGCTAAGAGTTTTAAGACTAAGTTACACCAAAATTGAGAGACTTCCAGCAGTTATCACAACACGAGAAATCTGGAGTGTTTAGACCTTCATGATTGCCATGAGCTGGTAGATTTGCCTAAAGGCATCGACAACATGGAGAAACTTCAAGTTTTGAACCTATTCCATTGTGAAAAATTGGAATACATGCACGTAGGCATTGGACAGCCGATCACTTGGGATTATTTGTTGTGGGTCGGGGAGAAAAGTTTACAGTTGCAGATGTGTCTCGGATTGGTGAAGAACTAAGGATCGAGGTATTGAACACATGAAATATACATAAAATTTTACATATGTTGGACCTGCGGTGGTGGATGAAATATGATGCATGTGAGGCAAAACTGAGTTGGAGCAGGCTGAGCTTGATGGTCTGTTACCGCCACCTGGGATTAAAGGACTGAAAATTCTTATGTATCCACGACCAGATGGCATTATTCTTATGTATCCGGGCAAGCGATATACACGGTGGATGCAGAATCAAGTTGGTGGTGGAGTACACGAACCTAGTTCCTTTTCATTTTTGAGAGTGATGAAGCTATGTGATTCCCCAAACTTGAGGAATCTACATGGGCTTGTGGAGCTGCCTTGTTTGGAGGAGCTTGAGCTGGAAGATATGCCTTCTCTTGAGAGCTTAAGTGGAGGCCCATTTCCTTCTTGGTGAAGCTGGAGATGCATGATCTGCCTTGTTTGGGAGACGTGTGGATGGTAGCGAGGGGACCATGCCCGATGGAGACGAGGGTCGAGGATGCTGCAGTTTCGCACCTCAGTTGGGACAATTCCGAGTTGGAAATTGCTTAACAGAGTTACGTATAATTGATTGTCCTAAGTTGAAGGTGAAGCCACATCTTCCTCCGTCGTTGCAGCATTTGCACTTGATGGGCGGTGAAAAGCTGCTGCAATCACCAGTCAATGCCGGGGTCCTCTTCGTCCCCGGTTTTAGCCACTGAAGGAGCTTCAGCTATTGGATGTGACAGGCCTAGGATGCGGGCATGGGTGGGGGCTGCTCCAGCACTTGACAACGCTCGAGTCATTGGAGATTATTAAGTTCTCTGGATTGGAAACCGAGCTGCCTGAGAGGTTGTGGAGCCTCACATCCTTGAGGTCCCTGAATGTGGACGGCTGGTCTAATATCCGCATGCTACCCGAGTCGCTAGGGGAACTCGGGTCTCTACAAGAGTTGACCATAGAAGTCTGCCATAGCCTCGACCAGCCTTCCCCCAACAATGGGTCAACTTACATCCCTCCAGGAGCTCGAGATAGCATGGTGCCATGCACTTCAGCAGTTGCCCAACTGCCTCGGTGAACTATGCTCTCTACGCAAACTCGAGATTAATTATTTGATGGGACTGACATGCCTTCCACAATCCATCTGCGGCCTCACCACCTCTCTTCAAGAGCTGCAAATCATCGGCTGCCCGGGCATCAAATCCTTGCCGGAGGAGATAAAGGACCTCACGGCTCTGAAGGGATTGGTGATCTGTTTCTGCCCCAATCTGGAGAGGCGCTGCAAGAGAGGAACAGGGGAGGACTGGCACCTCATCTCCCACATCTGTGCCTTCATTGGTTTAGATCATGGTTTAGACGGATGAACGGGGTGTGGCCATGTGGGGAGGTTTTGGCCAGCGACTGCAGACTGCACTGCTTAATCGGGTGAGTTTGTTGTGCTATTTTTTACCTATACCTATGAGCAGTCCCCTGTTTTCATGTACAGAACCAATTTCCTAATTATTATTTTTAAAATGTGGTTTGGTTTCTTGAATACTTTGGACGAGGATATAGTTCTGACATTTATGGATTTGTGTCATGGGCATAAAGAGGGGCGCCGTAGGGCGCAAGTGTCCTAGTTGGGCCTTAAGCCCATTAGTGTTAATTAGTGTCTCTCTCAGTTATTTGTCTATAGGATTAGTACCATATTGTCTAGGCACAAGTGGTGTTAGTCCTATGTACCCTTTATATTCAGCCCATGGGGCACAATGGAAAGCAAGCAATGAATTATGAAGAAGACACTAATTAACACTAATGGGCTTAAGGCCCAACTAGGACACTTGCGCCCTACGGCGCCCCTCTTTATGCCCATGACAATTTGCCTATTATTGCAATGTAGGACCTCGGAGCTGGGAGTTGTTAATTAGCTTCGAATCATATCAAGAATTCTCTACGCACCTGTGCAGTGTAATGCTTTCATCTTCGTCGCATAGGAGTATGGAATTTCAGATTCCAGAAGAACAGACGTTTGTCCTTTGTTGTTCAGTTAACATGATGGGCCTGCTTGTCCTCTCGTCAGTCAGTCTTAGCAGCCAAAAGTTGAGGTCGCGCACAGCCAGTGAAGTGAGGTGGAACTACATGTATTATGTCTTGTGACGCGATGAGGAGCTTTTTCTTCTGTGGCACTGTCAGTGTGAATGTGATGGAAATATGGCTGAGGCAACCTACAGATGTTTCAACTTAGGAGCAATGGCAAATCGTATGATATATACTGACTGTGGTTTGGCAGTTGCATGCCCTGTCCTAATCAGAATACAGTCGAGGTAGAGTGTATGTGTGTGTTTTCAGCGCCGCTTGTACTGGGCGCAATAGTAAGAAGGCAGGCACATACACAAATGTGATTATTTCAATATACTGACCGATGATTTCAATTTGGCAGTTGCTTTTGTAACAATTTGAAACCGTAAAGTTTCTTGTGCTAGAGGATGCTTCTCATGATGGTGTTGTGCACTGCATTTTGCTTTCTGCTATGGCTTATGGTGGAGATCGAATGCATGCTTTCATGCCAGATTACACTAAAGGTTTGTCACAGCCCACAGAAGTTACAAGAATGCACAGGAGTAGATCTGAGCTTCAGAGACCTCGGCTTCGCATGGAGATGTACACTCCAAATTCACAAGTTGATATATCACGTAAGCAGAGCAACCCCAGAGGCTACGGACGATCAGGAGCTCTGTTTTGCCATGGAGAAGTGCATTCGTTAGTCACTGGTCTGCCATGGAATGGAGTAGTGCTAATTTCGTTTGCAACCTGATGATGCGACGAAGTAATTTGATGAACTACACTATTTATTCTTCATGAATGCATGGACCACCATTCAGTTTTATAGCAAACTCCTCTGCTTTGTGAAACCCAACGCATTTGTCAGACCAAGCAGAGTTTGTTTTAGCTATGACCATTCAGATCGATTTCAGAAGGGGGAAAAAACTTTATTCTGCTGTTTATAGCACATACCTCTGTTTTTTTGAAATCCAACGTATTTGTCAGACCAAGCAGAGCTTGTGTTACATATGAACTTTCAGATCGATTTGAGAAGGAAAAACAAAGCTTTGCTCTGCTGTTTAGTTAACGTGATAAGGCTACCTGTCATCAGTTATCATGTGGTCAGAATTCGTGCATCACATCACAGCCAAAATGTCACTCAGACCAGGTTCCTTCTCTGACAGCGCGAATATGCTGCCGAGTCTGACGGAGCGCCGCGTCTCTCTTCTCTTCTGAATCGCTACTGCTGTTTCTTCTTCAGCTGACACTCTCCTCTCATCTCGTTTTTCATTTCGTCTGCTGTCAGACCATCTCTGTGCCACTCCATCTAAGCTTACGTACCACGGGCCACGGCTCGTCGCTCGTCGGAAAAGCGCCGCTTCGCCTCTGTCGCCATGGCTCGGCACTGGCGTCTGCCCGTGGTGGCGCAACGTGCCAGGGTGGTGCGGACGTGGCGGGTGCTCCGGCGACCGTACATGGCACCGTGCAGTGCTGACGACGGCTGAGTGTTGCAGGCAGTTGCGGACTTGCGGTGCCTACGGACGAAGCTGGTTGGCTAGTTGACAATACGCACCGCGCACCACCCGTTCGGTGAAATGCGCCACAGGTGACAAGCTGTCAGAATCTCATCGTTTATTTTTTTTATTATTGGCTTGTCTATCGATGGGTTTTGGACTTTTGGTTCTCAAAGAATCTTTCTGCTTTTTAGTTTAGTCGGATTGCACACAACGACCAGCATCGGGTTTGTACGACCGTGCACAAACACAGTACTTTAAGTTGCAACTGGTGAATTAGTAAACTCTTGAGACGTGTTTCCAGCTCACCAGTCAGTACTCAAACTGCAAGTGGGCTGTTTGTTTAACTTGACGAAGACTCACCTAATGCAGCGAATGAAAACTTTTGCAATGAAACACACTACTCTTGGAGAATTACATGACCTACGTACAGATGTTACAAGTTGACTTTCTAGTCTAGACATTAGTTCTTCGTCATTGACTCAAATTTATTGTAACATTAGGGACCAAACTCTAATACCTCCATTCAGATTAGTTGTCCAAAGTTGACTTTCTATTCGATGGGTTTGTTGGCCCTTAGCAGTCCAGATCTCTTTTTTGTTTAACGTAAGTCCATATCTGTTTGTGTTCTTGGAAGAGATCTGACACTCTTGTTGCTTCTACCCTTCCTAAGCATAGTTGGCTTAACAAGGAAATGTCACAACAAGCAGAAGCACCAAAAATTTCCCAGACCTTCTGCCTCAAAAGCTCTGATTTGCATCAGTCATCAGTGCATGACAGGAGAAATACATCTGTAGATTGAAGGTGGACAACCGGAATCAGCAAATCTGAGCTCCTGGTACATGCAAATGTTCATCAATTTCTTTTTCCAACAATCGACGCCTACACTTCCTGCATCAATGCAGTTGTTTTCAGCAAACTGAAATGGTGATTGTTCTGCCTATTATCAGGTACTGAAAGCAGGAAACTAAGTAGTCCTCATACATCATACGTACAATATATCTAGGATTGCTGTTGATTCTTCTGAGCTGGAGCTTTGGTATTTCATCTTCAAGTCACTAACTAAATATTTGCTTAGTTTGCTTTCACGCACTATAAAATTTCCCTTACCACCTTATGCTTCATATATTGTGCTTATTTCCTCTCCTTATGATGAGGAACAAGAAAGTAGTGGAGTTCATTTGCAAAGAAGTGCTTCAGCCACCCAGGTCCTTATTATTCCTTGTGTCCTAGCATCAGAAGCTAGCAGAAGCTCCCAAGTGCTCTCATCCCTGACCATGTACATCTAGGTTCAAGCCTAGGGTAATCATTTGGAGTTTTGGACAATAACATGGTCTTTGACTTCTCAGGGACCGAAGGTTGAATGCTCCTAAGTCACAGATCATAACTACAAAGACACTCGCTTTTTAGTGTGCTCACTCTGTGGTATGCTAACCTTAGCATTATTACATTTACATAGTTTGTGTCCTTTCATGTTTTGTTATCTATTCTATTTTACTTCGAGTATAAAGAGTTTGCTTAATCAAAGACTTATCATGGATTTGAAGGAAAAATATATTTATTTATTTTCTATTTTCCGTATGCAGCATATATCTTATATGTTCGTGATTCTCTCACAAATATATTTCTTCTTTTTTGCTTCATTATGTTAGGAAGCAGAAGGGTGGTTAAATCTGTCTCCAAAAAAGCAGCGGAGGTCATCAGCTTGACTGTTTACCACAGGTAGATAATATTATTGTCTATTGATTAATCTGATGCTATCATGTAACTGCTTCAATTAGTCATACATCAGGACAGAAAAAAATAAGAAACCAATTATATGGTCAGCAAAAGCAAGCACTATAGATCCAAGCAACTGAAACTTGTAGTTGTAGCTACTTTGAATCTAATAAAAAAATGTATATACCATGGTTCAGCATAGTCCACTTTTCAGTTACTGTTGTTCCGATTGGTCATAGTAAATTTCGCTATACAGGGTTTGCTTTCATGCACTGTAAGGAGCAAGAAGTCTAGTACAATTTGTTTGTAAAGAAGCACTTTAGCCACTCAAAGACCCAAGGCTAAAGAGGTACTGCAACTGCACTTGTTTTCCTAGGTCAGCAATCAATATCATCAAACATTGTTTCACGCACAACTTTAAAATCATCATCAGAACTACCCATAAATGATGGCAGCAGACAAAGAAAAGAAACCAGGCCTAATTAAGTGTACTCTGTAAAGGCCATATTTAGCATAGTTCCTTTTATATTTCCCCTTGTTTTGTTTAATTAGTCAAGAGTAGCGGCTAATTTAACAATGTAATTTATAGGAAATTTTGGTGATGGAAACGTTTTCAAAACTACACTCGGTATGGAAGCTGCTGCTTTATCTTCTGTGGTATCTATGACATTGAAGGTTGTGGGCAATAAGTTAGCCCCACTGCTAATCAAAAAGTACACCTCCATTGTGGGTGTGAAAAGAGACCTTGAGGACCTCAGAGATCAAGTTGAGGATATCAACGGTTGGTTGGAAACAAGAGATGAAGCTGTGTGGAATGATTCATCATTTAACTGGCTGAAAAGGTTGAAAGATGTCGCCTACGCTGTCGATGATGTTGTTGATGAGTTCCAGCTGAAGGCTGAGAAACATGCTGCTGCTGCTGATGGTGGTGGTATTATTTCCTATTCCAAATATGTGTGCACAAAACCAAAATCATTCATTTTGCAATGCAAGGTGGCCAGCAAGATCAAGAAAATCAAAAGGAGGTTTGATGAAATTGTTAAACAAAGAACAGACTACAATGCAATAACCAATTCTACCTCAGTGAATCCTGTTAGGCAAACAAATATGAACACTAGGGGGACGCCATCCTTCCCTGACGTTGATGTGTCATCAGTAGTCGGAAGAGATGAAGATAAGAAGCATATAATATCCAAGCTTCTAGAGACTGATCATCAACTGAAAATCAAGATAATCTCTGTCATCGGGCTTGGTGGGTCTGGGAAAACTACCTTGTCCAAACTGGTTTTCAGTGATGGTAACATCAAAAAGCATTTCGACTTTACACTATGGGTTCATGTGTCACAAAAATTTGATGTCAGCGAGCTAGTCCAAAAAATGTTTGAAGCTTTTGCTGACAATAATCCGGGACAGCATGATATGCCTTCTATGAGACAAACAATCTCAGACAAGTTGGCTGGAAGGAGGTTTCTTCTTGTATTGGATGATGTTTGGACTGAGTCCTATTTGCAGTGGGAAGAATTTAGGGAATTTCTAATCAAGCTTGGTGCACCTGGAAGCAGGATTTTACTGACTACTCGGAGTAGTAAAGTTGCAGAAACAGTGGGGTCCACAGACCAATTTTTGCTGCCACTATTATCTGAGGCTAGCAGCTGGCAACTATTCAAAGAATGTTGTAGAATGGCTGTGAACGATTTGGACTCTGAATTTCATGATGTTGGAAAAGAGATTGTGGATAGATGTGGTGGAGTGCCATTGGCGATAAAAGTTATTGCAGGTGTTCTTCGTGGCAAGGAACATATAGGTCAGTGGAAGGCCACGAGAGAGAGCAATTTATTATATGTTGAGTGTGAAGAACATAGAGTATATGCATGCTTGAGGTTGAGCTATTTTAATTTGCCATTCAATCTCAAACAGTGCTTTACAATATGTTCAGTGTTTCCTAAAGGTCATACGATTGATAAAGAACAATTGATTGACCAATGGATTGCTCATGATATGATCGCTCTGGAAGATGGTGTTGATTACTTGGAGGATGTTGGCCACAAGCACTTCAATTCTCTTGTGTGTTGTTCTAGGCCGAATGTCTAGAACCCCGAATACAAGATATAATGAGATGACACACGAATAACACACGATGGTGGAAAACCAATGTATTACTCAAGAATCAGTCCTCTTACACGGTCGCCGTCCGGGCATATTTATAGTCGCCCGTAGGCATTTACAAGACGATTTTGCCCTTAGGGTTCGCCCCCTAAGGCCCTATACAACAGCTGGCAAAGGGCTAAACAGTCAAGCTTGCAGCACTAAGCCTTGTCTCCTGGGTGGCCGACCGCCTAAGCCCCACTTGTCATCAGGCGCTCACGCTGCTTTCCCCAGCGCAGCTCCTTTGGAGGTTGTGGATCAGCTATCCATCTGCACACAGCTAAGATAATGGTTAGGAACCCGAAACGCTGTGATTCGGCGGGTAGATTCGGCGTCACCGCCGAATCTTTCCCGGGCGCGCGCCCGCCGTTGTCCTGGCGGCACGCCGAATGAGGCTTTCGCCGGGTTTAGTTGGGCATTAGGGCTGCCTGCCGAATCACATGGGCACATGCCGAATCATATGGGCCTTTCGGCTTGCGCCAGGTGCCCAGGCTTCGGCTATCCCCCAACAGTAGCCCCTCGGCGACTGTCGAATCCCGGCTGCCGCGGGATTCGGCAGGGGCCGATCAAGACTAGGATGTTGAATGGCCTGGGGTGCCGAAAGGCTCCTGGCTGCGCTGTTTCGCGCATGGCGAATGAGCTGCTTTTAATTCGGCGCCCGGGCCGAATTGCTTAACGCCGTCCCCGATTTTCACACGGGAAGCCTGTTCTCAGGTTTGAAGTGTGGAAAAGGTTTTTTTTTAGCGAGCGTGAACCGTCACCTCGGGATGCGCAACTGACGTGACGTTTCGTCGCGTAACGGCCACCTCCCTCGCCTATAAAAGGACCCCCCGGCGGCCGGCGCCATTTTCACGCCCCCCGCTGTCCCGCGCGTGTGAGAGGTCTCCTCAGAGCATTTGGCGAGATCAGCGAAAGGCATTCGGCGGCTACTGCGAATTCAGTGAGTTCTCTTTTTCACCTTTTTCTTACATTCGCAAAGCACGGGGTTCGGGGTTTTCTTGTTTTGCTTCGGCGAGTGTTTGCGAAAGGCATCTTACGGTTCGCTTTTTGTTTTACATTATAGTTTCGACGACACCAAAACTAACATGGCGAGCTCGTCGGCGACTGATAGCCAAAACCCTAACCTCACGGACCCCGGCCACGGCTCCGAATCCGGCGACCCCTGCGGAGCTGGAACTGGATCCGGCGGCACGGCCGAAACTAGCTCGGAGTCATCGAGCGAATCCGTTTCGGCCCCCGATCCTCGCGCTGATATCGCGGCCGGGAAACAAGTCGCGCCCTTGCGCGCGGTTGCGCCCGTCGTGGTTGAGGACGATTCGGAGTCAGAATCGGAGGGGGAGAACTTCATGGATGAAGACGTCGAGTGTTTCGAGGTTGGGGAGCTGGATACCCATAGCGTAGCCCCTCAGCAAAGAGCTGGAATGGCCGATGCTGATTCGGGCCCTGCCGCGAAACGCATCAAGCTGGTGGGGTGGTCGTGTCTGTTGGGAGAATTGGACGTTGATGACGCGAAACTCGACAGCTACGTGAGGGACGGGTACCTGACGGTCGCTGAAAAGGCCAAGTGCCGTGCGCCCCCGAAAGGAGAGAAATACCCGGATCCCCGAGACCATGAAGCATTAGTATTTCGGGACTATTTTAGAGCAGGCCTCCACTTTCCTTTGGAGGAGGAGTTTCTGGTCTCGATTCTCGACCGGTTCAAGTTGCAGCTTCACCAGATCACGCCGAATGCTATTTCGAGGCTCAGTGTTTACGCAATGTGTATGAAGATGATGGGGAGCCCCCTGAGCGTTCCTTTATTCGTTGATCTTTACGAATCGCACCATCACGGGAAATACACATCCGACAAGGACTACCGAATGGAAATTGGGTCCTTCAACTTCATTCCCGCAAAGAAGAAAGTTGACGAATGCATAGTCCCTTACTTCAAGAGCAAGTGGGACAATTAGAAGAAGCACTGGTTCTACATCCGGGTCTGTGAGGATTCGGCGGTGGTCGAGGCGAAGCGGATGGGGTTGCCGAAAGCTCACGGCCTGGTTTCGCTGATGACTCCCATGATTGGGTTCACCCAAGGCGAACTCCGCGCCGGAGATGAAGTGAACGGCGACGCTGCCGAAACTTACTGGCTGACTGTGAATCGTCAGATCAGCCGGGACTTAGTGGAGGAGATGCTGTCCTTGGGTCAGTGGCCGCTTAGCCGGGACATGGGCTTCGCATGCTTTTCCGCGGCCAAGGGCTACAAGGGTCCGTCTCTGGTGCTGAAAAGGCCGACTGGATTTTCATCAGATTCGGCGTTCATGGCGGATGTTAAGCGCCGAGCCAACCAGCTGTGCGACCGATATGGCGAAAAGGAACATGAAGCCAAGCTGCGGAAACTTGGCCAGAAAGGTCGGCTGAACCGTGTGTGGGAGTCGATGAGTCTCGAGTACTCCAACCGCCCCGCGCCTGTACGTCGGACGGTTTCGGCGGGTGAGCCGAATGATGGTGCCGGCACATCCGCGGCTGCGCGCGCGCCAGGTGCCGCCGGACTTGGCCGTGAGCGCGGGAGTGGGCGCGGTAGCAGCCGAGGCACCGGTCGTCATTCGGCTGCTATCCGGAGCACCGCCCAAGCCGAAACCCGCGCTCGGAAGGAGAGGGCTTGGCAAACGCCTCCCGTCGAGGACGAAGACATTCGGGTAGGTCGCCGAATGGCCGAGCGCGCCTGGCCAAAATCGCTGAAAAGAAGCCGCCAACCAGCCCTTCAGGTTGCCGAATCCCCCGAGGGATCAGCTGGGCACACGGTACTGAACACTTGCGCGTGCTGCTAGCTTTTCTTGCCTTTTTGCGCTTTGAGTTTGGAGATTTTTCTTTTTCCTTTTGATTTAACCAAACTTGACTCTGACTTGTGCTTTTATTCTCGCTTTTTGTTGCAGGAATTCGGGTGCCCGGACAAAAGGAGCGATAGTATGTCGCGGAAGATCCCGAGCCCCCCGATGTGGACGTGAACTCCCTTCCGGCTGTGAGCAGCCTGGATTTCGGTGGCCGAAAGTGGAAGAAGGCGAAGAGTGACACTCATCCGCTGGCTCCGACTAGGTTGCCGAAACCCGCGGCCGCTGACGCCGAAACCAGCCACCGGGAAGTGGTGGCAAAGGACGTTAGTGTCCAAGGCGCGGCGCAGAGTGGCTCGCAGGATGATCGTCGACTTGGTAAGTCTCGCTTCTACCTGGAGACGACCCAAATGACACCCGAAATGGCCGAAAGCGTCCTATTCGGCCATGGTTTTGTTCCGATGGATGTGGACCGGATTCGGTATGGTGAAATGAGGGTCTATTCGGGGTCGTCTTCTCTGGAGGAAGGGAATTCTGAGCAGGCGGAAACTTACCGGGTTGCTCGTGCTTTAGGGGTCAGGTCAGACTGCCGTTTGGTGGCGAATGTTGACCCCCGCCTATCCGGCGTCTTGCCGCCTCCCGAGGGGGGCAGCCTTTGCTCACGAGTGCAGTGGCGCGTTCAACGCCACCGAAACTGAGCAAGGCTTGATGGCCACCGCTCGTGGCGAGCTGCTCTCCGCCATAAATTTCCATTCCATATCGGTAAGTCCCTAAAACCTTGATTCGAACTGGTCAGATTCGGTTGGCCTGCTGAATGACTCGATGTTTCCTGTTTGCAGACCGCCGTCCTTGTGGACGCCCTAGCGAAGCAGGAACAGGGCACCTTGGCCCATGCCGAGAAACAAGTCAAGGAGCTCGGGGAGAAGCTGACCGTCACCGAGAACTTGCTGGCCAAGGAGGTGGCGGAGAAGGAAAAAATGCTTAAGGAGAAACAGCAGGCGCTGGACGACGCTACCGAGAAGCTGGAGAAGTATCGGACCACCCACCGAAACATCGTCGCTGTTGTCGAAGAGTCCATTGCCCTTGTGCAGCGGATGACTTCGGGGGTCGGGGAGGACTTTCCCACCCCGGCTCCGGGTACCTCCACCCTGGACAAGATTCGGCTACTTAATGGGGGGCTCGGTGCTCTTGAGGGACTTGTCGAGCTTGGGCGTGAATACGCTGCTTTTGAGAGCGTTCGCGCCCTTTGCATGTCCCTCAAGGACGCCGAATGCGACCACTACGCCGGGGTGGAGGTTGCAGAGGACGCCAACGCCTACTGGGTGTATGATGCCGACGCCGACAAGGCCGCGAGGAAATGGTTCTTCGACGGGTTTTGGGGTTCCGGTGGCCGGGACCTGAGCCTGCTGCGCGCGGCTCTCACACGGGCAAAGGTATGAGGACGGTGTATCGGTGTACTCGCCGAAGCTTGCAACCCGAATCATTTGACCGGGCGCTCATTGCGACTTGCGTTTTTGGCAGGATGAGGACGAGGGGAAAGTGATCAAGGCCAAGGTCGCGGCCTATATCCAGGCGCGCGACGAGAGGGAGGGGTCGTCCACCATGCGCGAAATGATGGAGCTCCCCCATTCGGACCCGGGTGCCTCTGCGGCTACGACTTCGGCTCACCCTGGTCCGGTCCCAGCACCGAATCTAGCTGCTCCGACTCAAGCTTCGACGCCCCCTGCGCCTGGCACCACCGATGAGGAGAATGCTCCCGCAGTCTGATCGCGGGACGAAAAAAACTTGTTGATTTAATCCGTTTACTTTTGGCTTGCGCCTGCGCGAATGGCGCGTTTGAACAATCTGTCATTGATGTGAACTTGGTGTGATTCGGCATGTGTTGCCGAATGCACTTATGGATGTAAAACTTGTTGTTTATGTTTAAGTTGTACTTGTTAAGTGTGGTTTATGCGTTTCGTACTTTGAATGCATTTCGGCCTTGACGCCGAATAAGTTTTGAAAAACGCCGTCCCCCCCCCGATTTGTAGAAGTCGAAACAGACGCACGTTCTCGTTTCGGCTCGTCGCCGAATTGGTTTTGAAAAATGCCGTCCCCCCAACTTGTTAAAGTCAAAAAGGACGCGCCCCAGTTTTGGCTTTGACGCCGAATTGGTTTTGAAAACGTCGTCCCCCCAACTTGTTAAAGTCGAAACGGACGCACCTTCCGGTTTCGGCTTTGACGCCGGAATTGGTTTTGAAAAACGCCGTCCCCCAACTTGTTAAAGTCAAAACGGACGCACGTTCTCGTTTCGGCTCGTCGCCGGTGGTTTTGAAAACGCCGCCCCCCAACTTGTTAAAGTCGAAAAGGACGCGCCTTCCGGTTTCGGCTTTGACGCCGAATTGGTTTTGAAAAACGCCGTCCCCCCAACTTGTTAAAGTCGAAACGGACGCGCCTTCCGGTTTCGACTTTGACGCCGAATTGGTTTTGAAAAACGCCGCCCCCAACTTGTTAAAGTCAAAATGGACGCACGTTCTCGTTTCGGCTCTGTCGCCGAATTGGTTTTGAAAAACGCCGCCCCCAACTTGTTAAAGTCAAAAAGGACGCGCCTTCCGGTTTCGGCTTTGATATCAAATTGGTTTTGAAAAACGCCGTCCCCCCAACTTGTTAAAGTCGAAACGGACACGCCTTCCGGTTTCGGCTTTGACGCCGAATTGGTTTTGAAAAATGCCGTCCCCCAACTTGTTAAAGTCGAAACGGACGCGCCTTCCGGCCGGCTTTGTCGCCGAATAAGTTTCTTTCTTGGAGAGTTTTGCACAAGGAGACTTTATTCTCTTTATTATAGTGCTGGGGTCACGACTTTACAATGTTACAGGGTTAAATTGGGACCCGAAACACTTGTGATGTGGCCCTTTGGCTTGGGCACCGTGAGTGGCCCTGAAGTTTGTTGGTGACGCCGAGAGCTGGATTACTGCGAACGCCGAGCGGCTCGCGTGCTGTTGACCGATGGGTCATGCTTTGACGGCGCGTGCTGCTATGGAGCTAGGGGAACTAGCGCCGAATGCTTGTTGGCTTTCGGCTGGCAAAGCCCCTACGGCTGAAGGTGACGACCAGAATACGGCCTCCGAGGGATGTTTTACTGTGGATGGTGAGGAGGTGCCCGAAACTGCCATTGATGAAGCACTTCTTTGTACCATGATCCGGATTCGATATGTGGGATGCTGAAAGTGTTGCCCACCAAATCTTGGTGGAGCGGAACAGAACGCGGTGTCAGGCACGATTCTTTCAGCGGTTAGTGAGGGCCTGGCGGACGCCGAATGGGCTTTGCCAGGAACACTGAAACCAGATGCAGTTGGTGATGGTTTGGAAGTAGCCTCTCTCCTAGCTCCCCGAATTCACCTCTTCCTGGTGCTTCCAATTCCTAAGTGATTGGCAACCAGGCCTCTTGTTTTGGCGATGCTTTGCTTTGTAGCTGAGGCTTTTCATAACTTTGTGACTTATGGGAAGACCGAGGGGAATGCCGTGCTTATATAGGCTCTTTCACACCCTAGGGGTTGTAATAAATGCATTGACCTAACCATGCATTAATAATCTGACAGATATCTTTTGCCATTATTGCGCCTTATTGGTTGTTTTGATTCTTGGCGGACTCTGCTCTATCTACTGAGCTGGAGAACGCCGGTGAACCCCCTGTATTTTAAGGAGTTAACCTACAGCCGTTTTTGGCTGGAGAGGTTGCTTGCAACCTAAGAGATAATGCCGAATATATGGCCAAGCTCGTCAGCTTGTCCGTTTTCGGCGCAAACATTTCATGCAGCAACAACTTGGTGCTAAATAAAGCATCGAATGCAGTGGCAATTATTACAAGGGATGCCTCGTTAAAAAACCTCGGTGAGGAAAAAGAGTGCAGAGCCCGGAATGTCTTTAGGTGTCATAACCGAATGCGGTAAAAAATAAAAGTAGAAACGAAGATTACAACTCCTTTTTTCTGGAGCATGAGATCAAGGGTAGAAGCAACGCAGGTTGTCTGCATTCCAAGTGTGAGTTGATTCAGAGCCATCTTCGGTCACCAGGGTGAAAACGCCTGTCTCGATCATCCGTGCGATGATGTACGGTCCATACCATTGGGGCTGCAACTTGCCCTGCTTGTCTGGCTGCCTGATGAGCACCATGTCGCCCGGAGCGAAACTCTTCCTGAGGACCTTCTTGTCTCTCCAGCTTTTAGTTTCGGTGTGGTAGGCGTCGAGGTTCTGCGCCGCCTGGCTCTTTCGGTTGTCGGAGACTTCAACTTCCACCATCCTCTGGATCGGATTCATCGGGGAGGTCTCGGTTCGGAATGAGCCAAGCTTCACCTCTTCGGGGGTGATTGCTTCCTCGCCGAACAGCAATCTGAACGGCATGAATCCTGTTGCTCTGGATCGGAGATGTTGTGGCCCCTGCATTTACCAGCTCCCGAGCCCATCGTCCTTTCTTTGCGTCTTCCAGTGCTTTGGAGATGGTGCCGAAGATGTCGCCATTGGCCCTCTCGACCGCTCCATTTGATGCGGGGTGATTCACCGACGCGAAGGACAACTTGATTCCGAGTTCTTCACAGAATGTTCGGAACTGTGTTGAGTCGAACTGCTTGCCGTTGTCGACGGTGATATAGGCAGGTACGCCGAATCTGCAAACAATTCTCGGCTTGGTGGGATTCACCGGAGCGTTCTGGTTCTTGGCGAACATTTGACAGCCCCTGCACGACCTTGTAATATTCTTCACGTCTTCGACCGTGGTTGGCCAGTAGAATCCTTGCCTCATGGCCCTGTGGGCGATTTCGTGTGGACCTCTGTGCGCCCCGCACGAACCCGAATGTATCTTGGCTAATAGCTGAATTCCCTCGTTTCGGCTGATGCATTTGAGTAGCGGGGCGACTACCCCTTCGTTGTACAGGCTCTCTCCGACGATGGAGAATTGCTTTGTTCTGGACGCCATGCGCTGCTCATCTTTCTTAGTTCGGCTCATGGGTCCCCCGAAGGTAAGCCCAAATTTCAGATCTCCAATCATCGCTTGCGATAGCATGGATGATAGCTGGGTTCTCCTCTTCTTCTTTAACTGCCTTGGCCGTTAAGACCTGATAAAATACATCCGGCGGCATTGGTGAAACCTGAGCCGCTGCCTTGGCTAGCTCATCAGCTTCTGTGTTTTCTGACCTGGGAATGTATCTCCGGGTGAAACCAATGAAGAATTTCTCCATTCTCCTTACAGCGGACAAGTACTTAGCCGGCTCGGGTTCCTTGGCCACATAGTCCTTCCGAATGTGTCCTACGACCACCGCGAATCTGATTTGATGATGCAACGACGAACCCCAAGGCCCTCGGCTTTCTCGGTGCCAACGGGATCGCCTCGTATTCCGCCGAATTGTTGGTGGATAAGAACTGTGAGGCGCGCCGCGTAGCGAATGGCCCGGGCCCGACGGCGGCGTTAAGATTGCCGAAATGCCCGCGGCGCTGCACCAGGAGCCATCACAGTGTGCGGTCCATTCGGGCTCAGAGAATTCCCTGGTGGGATCATCCCCGCTTGGGGTCCAGTCTGCGATGAAATCTGCGAGAACCTGTGATTTGATTGCGGCTCTGTGCCCGAATTGAATTGCGTACTGGTTCAGCTCGGCGGCCCATTTCCCGATCCGGCCTACTACTTCGGCATTCCGGAATAAGGCCTCCAGGGGCTGCGCGGACAGGACCCGAATGACATGGGCCTGAAAGTAGTGTTTCAGCTTCCTTGATGCCATGACGACGGTGTAAGCAATTTTCTCTAGCTCAGAATAGTTGAGCTTCGCCCCAGACAGTGCTTCGAAGACGAAATATATTGGGAAGTGATGCATCTTCCCCTCATGCTCCCTTTCCTGGACGAGCACCGCGCTGACTGCGGCCGGTGATGCTGCGAGGTACAGAATGAGCGTGGCATTCAGCTCAGGCTTCGAAAGTGTGGTGAGCCGAGTCAAGTACGCCTTTAAGTCCTCAAACGCTTGCGGCCGTTCGGCGCCCGGCCGAATGCGTCGGCTTCCGCAAAGCACCACGAAGAAGGGCAACCCTCTTCGGTGACCGGAGATAAAACGGCTCGTAGCCGCGATACGACCCGTGAGCTTCTCGCACATCTTTCTTGCTTGCTTTGGCGGCTTCATGTTCATGATGGCTGCGATCTTTTCGGATTGGCTTCGATGCCTCTTGCCGATACGGACACCCTAGCAGCTTTCCCTTACGCATGCCGAATATGCATTTCTCCAGGTTGAGCTTCAATCTGCTGGCGCGAAGGCTGGCGAATGTTTCTTTGAGGTCCGCTATGTGTGTCTGCTTTTCATCACTCTTGACAACCAAGTCGTCCACGTAGGCCACCAGATTGTTTTTCTTTTTGTGCTCCCGAAAGGCTTCATCTGTCATACGGGAGAAAGTAGGTCCAGCGTTCCGAAGTCCCTCAGGCATTCGGCGGTAGCAGAATGTTCCAGCGGGCGTGATGAAACTTGTCTTTTCTTCGTCTTCCGGGTTCATCCATATTTGGTGATACCCCGAAAAACAGTCTAGGAGACTCATCATCTCGTACCCGGCCACAATGTCTACCAACTTGTCGATGCGTGGCAACGGGTACGGCTCCTTGGGGTAGTGCTTGTTGAGATCCGTGAAATCTACGCACATGCGCCATTTCCCACTCTTTTTCTTTACCAGTACCACGTTAGCCAGCCATTCCGGGTACTGTACCTTTCGGATGACTCCGGCGTCCAACAACCTCTGCACTTCTGCTTCGGCTGCCGCCGCTCTCTCATCTAACATTTTCCTTAGCTTCTGCTTCCTTGGCCTTGCTTGCTTGTCGATGTTCAGGCTGTGCTGCGCTAATTCACGGTTTACCCCCTGCAAATCCCTTGCCGACCACGCGAACACGTCCCGGTTCTCGAACAAGAACTTCAATAATTCGGCCCTATCTTCGGCGCTTAGGCCGGAGCCGATGTGTACACATTCGTCGGGCCTGCCGGAACTGAGTGGCAACTGGACTGTGTCTTCACACGGTGCTGCCCTTGGTTCTTTTCTCTGATGATGCTGAAACTCATGGTTTTCGTCGAGCACAGTCTCTTTGACTTCGTGAACCGCGCTGTACCCTGGGATTGGTTTGCTGTCGATGTTCCTGGCGGCTATCTGATCACCATGTACTGCTATGATTCCGCCCGGGGAAGGCATTTTCATGCATAGGTACCCCTGGTTGATGATGATGTCGAATTTGTTGATGATGTCGCGGCCGAATATGGCCGTGTAAGGATATGGTATGTCGACCACGTCGAACGTGATTTCTTCAGCCCTGACCTTCTGACCTTCGCTGAAGGCTACAGTGAGGGTTTTCTTGCCGATGGCGTCGACCGCCGAATCCAAACAAGGCGTTACCGACAGGCTATAGATCTTTTCTGTTGAGCTTCATTCCGTCAAAGGCCTTGGTGAATAGAATATCAGCGGAACTGCCGTTGTCAATGAGTATATTGTGCAGTGTATATCCGGCGACATAGGCAGTGGCGACGAATGCGTCCAAATGCGGGTAATCCCGGACCTGGATATCTTGCTCACTGAAAGATATGGGCTCATTTTTCCATGCGGGTCTAGTGACTGGGCACTTGACCGAAACCGAGTGCACCCTTTTGACGTAGTCTCGACGAGCCTTTTTGTTTTCGTGCTCCAGGTTAGTTCCTCCGGTGATGGCATAAATGTGACCGTTGGACGGCATGATATTCACCGGGGCCACCGAATTTACCACCTGCAGCTCCCTTGAACTTTCTGGTGCTGGCTGCGCCTGCTGCTGCTGGGCTTGATTCTCCAGAGGGGCCGAAGGCTGAGCCGGCGCTGGGGCGACCTGCTGTCGGTTCTGCTGGGCCTGCTGAAACTGCATGTAATTCGGGTGAAACCAAGTGTACGGAGATTGATAAGCCTGAAATGCTGGCTGGTGATACGCCGGGGCTGGAGCTGTGTGATATACGTGCTTCGGCGCTTCTGCTGAATTTGCAGATTCGTCTTTCTCCCGTTGCTGCTTCGCGAGCTGGGTGTACTTGCAATCTCTGGTGAAATGGCCTTTGTCTTCTCCACACACCGCGCAGTAATGGGTTCGATTACCCCTTCCCGCGCCCTTTGCCACGGCCTCCGCTGCCACCCCCGCGACCGCCGCGGTTCTGACCTCCAGAGCCCCTGCCTTGCTGAGACCCTGGCTGCGCCGAATCATTAGGTTGTGTATCCGAATCCTGCTGTACATTATGAACCGGACTACTCTGCTGGCTGGCTTTCGAGGGAGCCTGCGACGTGTTCTTCGGCGTGGCTTGCTTGAAACTGTGACGCGCAGCCTTTTTTTTGTTTATGTCATCCTCTGATCTGGCGAACTTTCGCATTTGGTCGAAGAGTTGCTTGATGGTTGTTGGGGGTTCCCCAGATAGAGCTTCGGCGCACGGGCCGATTTTTAGACCCTTTATTGCGGCCGCAATTACGATGTCATCCAACACATTCGGCAGCTGTGCCTTTAGCTGAATGATTCTCTCCAGGTACTTGGATAGCAGTTCGTCATCCGGCTGGTACAGATTCATCAGATCCGCCGTCGTTTGCTTGTCGGTCTGGAAACCCTGGAAGGTGGTTAGCAGCTCGGCCTTTGCCTGCTGCCATGAAGTGATGGACAATGGCTTCAGGGACATATACCAATCATGCGCGACATCTTCGACTGCCATGATTAGGGACTTCGCGAGAATAGCATCGTTTCCTCCTGCCGAATGAACTGACGCTTCATAGCTTGAAATAAACTTCCTTGGGTTGGACCTGCCATTGTACTGTGGTATCTTTGGTTTGTAGCCCATGGGCCAAGGGTGACACTGTATCGCTATGGACAGAGGAGATGTCATGTCTATAGCTTCGGCGGTGTTGCCGCCGCGCTTTTCCCCGATGAAAACTACATCCTTGGTGTACCTCGGTGAGGTGGAACCGCTCTCCTGCAGGCTCTGAATCTCGTGCAGCAGCCTTGCTTCCTCTTCTGCTGCCTGATCGATAGCTGCCTGGGTGGACGATGCCCGCTTTCTTGTGGCGACGATGCTGGCCAGGCGATTTCGCTCCGCTGTGAGCTCTGCTACCTTGGACGATCGTTCCTCAAGGACCCTGAGGAGCTTCGCGTTTTTGGTATCCTCAACCGCTGGCGGCTCCTCCTCTTCCTCGTCTTCGACTTCCGCATCATGGACACCGCCTCCCGCCTCGGGATCCGGTGGATCTGCTGGTTGCAAAACCGGTGCTTCGGTACCGGCGGGCACTGCATTCACCGCTGGTGCCGAAACGCCTCCTGACGGCTGGAGCTGAAATCCGGCATCCGGCACTACCGTAGACGCGGAAGCCTCTCTGGTAGGACCGGGCTTACCTTTTCCCTTCGGTGCCATGGACGTTGCGAGCAACAACCACGGTGGGCGCCAATGTTGTTCTAGGCCGAATGGCTAGAACCCCGAATACAAGATATAATGAGAGACACACGAATAACACACGATGGTGGAAAACCAATGTATTACTCAAGAATCAGTCCTCTTACACGGTCGCCGTCCGGGCATATTTATAGTCGCCCGTAGGCATTTACAAGACGATTTTGCCCTTAGGTTCGCCCCCTAAGGCCCTATACAACAGCTGGCAAAGGGCTAAACAGTCAAGCTTGCAGCACTAAGCCTTGTCTCCTGGGTGGCCGACCGCCTAAGCCCCACTTGTCATCAGGCGCTTACGCTGCTTTCCCCAGCGCAGCTCCTTTGGGGGTTGTGGATCAGCTATCCATCTGCACACAGCTAAGATAATGGTTCCCGAAACGCTGTGATTCGGCGGGTAGATTCGGCGTCACCGTCGAATCTTTCCCGGGCGCGCGCCCGCCATTGTCCTGGCGGCACGCCGAATGAGGCTTTCGCCGGGTTTAGTTGGGCATTAGGGCTGCCTGCCGAATCACATGGGCACATGCCGAATCATATGGGCCTTTCGGCTTGCACCAGGTGCCCAGGCTTCGGCTATCCCCCAACATTGTGCAAATGTCTTTCCTGCAAAATGTTGAAGAACTAGGTGGGAGAGCGACATGTGGGATGCATGATTTGGTCCATGATCTTGCCCAGTCCATCTTGGGTGATGAATTTTCACTTGTTGTGCCAAATGAGGCAACAAGTAGCACAAAGAGCTATAGATCTTTTTCATTGATTGAAGGGGCAAAAAATCTGGTACCCAAACAAATTTTTAGAACAGCACGTGCTATATATATGCCTGAGTATGAAGATGACATATATGGCATGGCATTGAAGCATGCAAAGCACTTGCACAGTGTCACAGCGGGATATCTCAATGCAAAAGGAGCTAACACCATATCTCAAGTTAAGTATCTGAAATATCTTGCCATTTCAGAACTAAGTTGTGAAACACTTCCTGAAGGTATCTCAGATGTTTGGAGCCTGCAAGCACTTCATGTAACAAACAGTTTTTCACATGTTGAGATAACAGAATCTATTGGCAAGCTGAAAATGTTAAGAGCACTTGATTTGTCAGACTGTAGAAACCTAAAGAGTTTGCCAGAATCTATTGGTAAGTTGCAGAAGTTAAGAACATTGAACCTATCATGGTGTAGACAGCTAAAATGTTTGCCAGATTCAATTGGTGACTGTCAAATGATTTCAAGCATTGATCTTTGTGGTTGCAAGGAGCTTATAGTGTTGCCAGACTCTATTGGTAGAAATGAGAAGCTAAGAATTTTGAGACTAAGTTTCACAAAAATTGAGAGGCTTCCATCAGTTATCACAACACTGAGAAAATTGGAGTGTTTAGACCTTGAGGAGTGTAGTGAGCTGATAGATTTGCCTGAAGGCATAGGCAACTTGGAGAAGCTCCAGGTTTTGAACATCAAAGGTCGCAATAAATTGGAAGGAATGCCTATTGGCATTGGACGGCTCAGTCGACTACAATTGTTGTGCACATTTATTCTGGGAAAGGGAGAAAAGTTTGCAGGAATCTCAGAGCTTGCAAATGTATCTAGGATTCGTGAGGAACTAACAATTGGAGATATTTCACGTGTGTTGGACCCGAATGATGCACACATGGCATGCTTGAAACAGAAGACAAACTTACAGTCGTTAAACCTATTCTGGGATGATGCGGAAGAGGTAAACACTGAGTTGGATCAGGCTGTACTTGATGGTCTGGAACCACCACCTGGGATTAACAAGATGGTAATTTGGGGCTATTCAGGTAGGCAATATGCACGGTGGATGCAGAATCAATTTGGAGGTGGAGTACGGGAGCCTGCTCCCTTCCCATTTTTGAGGATGCTGACGCTATATAGTCTTCCAAACTTGAAAAATCTACATGGGCTTGTGGAACTACCTTGTTTGGAGGAGCTTATTCTAAGTCGGATGCCTTCTCTTGAGAGCATAAGTGGAGGCCCATTTCCTTCACTGGTGAACTTGATGATTGATGAGATGCCTTGTTTGGGAGAGGTGTGGATGGTAGTGGAGAGTACCATGCTCAATGGAGAGGATGGGGGATGCTGCTGCAGTTTCACACCTCAGTTGGGACAAGTTGTCCAAGTTGGTAATTGCCTAACAAAGTTAGGTGTTATTGGTTGTCCTAAGTTGGAGGTGAAGCCGCACCTTCCTCTGTCGCTGCAGTGCATCTCGTTGAGGAGCAGTGAGAAGCTGCTGCAGTCACTAGGCCAATGCGAGGGGTCCTCTTTGGCCCCTGGTTTTAGCCACCTGAAGGAGCTTGACCTAAGCGATATGACAGGCCTAGGATTTGAGTATGGGTGGGAGCTGCTGCAACACATAACAACACTCAAGTCATTGGAGATTCATGGCACCTATGGACTGGAAATTGAGCAGCCTGAGAACTTGGGGATCCTCACATCCCTTCGGTCCCTCAAAGTGAGCAGGATCAGCGTGGTACCCGAGTCGCTAGGGGAACTCCGGTCTTTGCAAAAGTTGACCATCGGTGGCCCCAGTAGTCTTACCAGCCTTCCCCAATCAATGGGCCGCCTCACATCCCTCCAGATGCTTGACATAAGCTTCTTTGATGCACTTCACGAGTTGCCTGATTGCCTAGGAGAACTCTGCTTTCTACGGAAACTCGTGATTTCGTACTCACGGGGGCTGGTTTGCCTTCCACAATCTATCTGCCGTCTCACCACCTCTCTTGAAGAACTCGAAATCTGTAGTTGCCCGGGCATCAAATCCTTGCCGGAGTGGATAAAGGACCTCACAGCTTTGAAGCGATTGTGGATCTCGTCCTGCCCTGATCTGGAGAGATGCTACAAGAGAGGAATGGGGGAGGACTGGCACCTCATCTCCCACATCCCTCATGTCAGGGTTTAGACGGATGAACGGGATGTGGCCGTGTTGGGAGGATTTGGCCAGAGACTGTATGCTACTGCTTAATCATGTGAGTTTGGTGTACTGTTTTTACCCGTATCTATGAGCAGTCCCTTGTTTTTTCCCCTTGTGTAATAGATTCGCTAGAGAACCTGTTTCCTAATTATTTTCATTCGTTGCAAATTGTTCCAGGTCCAAGTGCTCATACAGCCTGCTCAGCGATTGGAATTATCTAACTACTTGCTGCCAAGGCCATTGATGTTACTTGTTATGCCTTCATGACAACATGAACTCGTTGCCATTAAGCAAATCATCTTTTCTAGGTAATTTGGCTTCTACCTTTCTCTTTCCAACACAAAATGACCGACTCACCTCACCTCTTGGACAAATGACCAACTTATGCCAGATGCATGTACGAGTTGTCTAATTTGAACTCTGGTTTCAGGTACACCAGGTCCATATCAGTTAGAGCCATACTCTTCTAGAGCCAAGGAGGGCTTCTGCTAACTGCTAACCCAAAAGACTATGGCGGCATGCATCCTCGAGCTCTGCTCTGCCACACGACGAAAACACCTTACCTTCTTATATTACTGCTCACTAGCGACTACTTCCATGTTGCCTGTACTATTTCCTTTGCTACCAATAAACTGGTGTTGCTCCGTTTATTCTGCATGGGCGCATGGAGCATTCGGTAGTATGTATTAACTTTGCTTTGTCATATAGACCCAACTTTTCCATAAAAAACATGTAGTGTTTGTTTGACCCCATCTAAAGTACATATGAACATTCACATTTCACTGTTTCAGAACGTCAAGCGTTTTGTTGTGGTGTCGAGTTAACATGATGGGCGTGTCTGTCGTAAAAAACAATCACGTATCCTTCAGAGTTCAGAGCCAAAAGTACAGGTAGCAGCGAGTGATTTGAAAATGATTTGTAACTTTGTGATACAAAATTCGTGATGGAGAATATGTTGCCGAATTTGTTCCCTCAAAAAAAAAAAAAAAAAACTTAGTGTTTTTTTCTTCTCTGACAGTGCGAATATGTGGCCGAATCCCGCCGTGGTTCTCTTCTGAATCTCGATCTGTTCTCCTTCTCCAACTCAAACAACCGCACTCCAATATTTTCCACCTTGAACGACTTTTGGTCACCTTGAGCAGACTGCATCTCATCTCCACCTTGAACCGCACACGCACGGCAAGACATGATTTTGATGGTGAATATACCTGGGGTTTTGGTTGTCGGCGGCCGCTTGTATTCGTCGCCGACTATGAATCCCCCGCGGTTAACCACAGCGCTGCCACGGCTTCTCTTCTCATCTGTCTCGTCGTCCTGACTCCTGAGTGCAGGCTGCAAAGAGGCGGGGCCATGGTTGACCGATCGACCAGTGCCGGCCGGAGAGACGAAGCAAACAATGTAGGAGTACGTAGAGTGTGCCAGGCGGCCAGGGGATGACGGGATGCGGAACAAGAAGTGGCAGCGGGAAGCGGGGCAGCTGGGAAGGGTCGTAGTGGCAATGTGGCATGGGCATTGGGAGGGACCCGCTGCCCGGCTGCGCCTGCACACTTGGCCACCGCGCGGCCCCTGCGCGTGCACGGGGAGTCTCGGGCCTTGGTGGTGGGTTACACCGGCGAGCATGCAGATGCCGGCGCCCGTCCGGGCTGTGCTGGCGTTTACGGCGACACTGCAACATAAGGCAGTGCTCGCTTCCCGTTCGACGAAATGTGCCAGCGGTGGAGCCTCGTTGCTTCGACGTACGTCAAACAGCAAAAAGCGCGTTCGCCAGTCGCCACGGTACGTGGCCGCACAACTCGGAACCAAAAATCGTGTTCCCCGACAGTCGGGGTTCCTTGCTTCCTTGCTTGTTTGTTTGGGCCCCTTCCCACCCTCTTGTTCTATGCTTTAAAAGTTAATTCATGCTTTCTGGGAATCCCTAATCTGTGCTATGCTTTTTCTTGGCACTCGTTTCCAGCTCGGCGTCCTCTTTGTCTTTGTCACTTTGTCTTGGCAAGGGAGTGCATGCTTTTCCTAGAGGCTAGGGAAACACATTTGCTTTTGCTTCCAGACACTGCTGTGTGATCATGATCTGGATCTGAGCGACCCTCCTAAACTCCTATGTAACAATACTAGCACTTGTTGCTGCCCTGTGCCCTTGCATAGCAACCAAGAACCAACCACAAAAACTTGTTTTCTTCACAAAGAATCGACACAACTCTCAAACTAGCAGAGAACGAAGCTTTGCATAGCCTTGTGCGAATTGAACTCACCAGGCACCCCACCCTCTCCAACTAGCTAGCAGCCTAGGAGTCTAGGACACACACTGGACACTTCTCCTTGAGGAAAAAAGGAGGCTAGGGCTTGGTGTTTCGATTTTGGAGAGATCACAAGCAACAGCACATCTGATCTCCAGGTATTACATACTCCAGTCCAGTATTTTTTAATAACGAAGAATATGACATCCTCTTCGATCTATGATCTATTTCATTCCTTGCATTGCACTCCACGCCTACTACACTTTAATTTCTATATTCCACCCCATATAATTAATTTCTTGGCTAAATAACAGTGGGCTTTTTTTTCTTACTCATCTCATCAGGTAGTACATACTGAAGGCGACAACACTGCCTATAGCCTGCACATAATAAATCATATATAGTATCTACAAGGGAGCCATTGACTCTTTGCCTACTTAATGTAAGTTGTGGTATGTTCGACTTACCCTCGTTTACTTATCGAGATATTTTACTACGCTTGGAAATAACGTGAGCCCCCCGTTTCCTTAGATCGAGTGGTTGTAAAATAGGAGGAACCATATGAGAGGAACTGAAGTTGTGGACCGGAACCAAAAATCACGTGGGTCTGGAACTGATTTCTAATTATATTTAGAGGGTACAATAGTCTTTCAGTACAGACAAGGAACACGTTGTGACGGTCCTGCACTGCGCGTCTGCGCCAATGAAAACGATGCCTGCCACCTGCCGTCCGACGGTGAGCTGGGTCCTGCTGATCTTAGCGTCGGTCACCTCTGTGCGCACCGCCGCACCGCGACCGCCAACGCCGACATCGTCGCCGTGCAGATCGAGCCGGGGAGAGGCACCCCCTCCCTACGCGCGCGGCGGTGACTGGGACAGCTCTTGATGAACTGGCGCGACAGCGACGGTCGACGGTCGAGCGTCTGGCGTTGACGTCGTTGGGGTCAAGCAGCTCGCGTCAATGCTGCCCGTGCCGCTGCTCTCGTCTGTCTGTTTCCTTTGGGAGGCCAGGCACTCCGGGCGAGCAGAGGTGGAGGAGCTCGCGTACTTGGTTGCCAATCAAGTCTTTTGGCCGATGGACGGACGAACGGATCTCCCATTGCCATGGCAAACAACGGCCATATTATACTCCACCATAGTCCATGCACGCAAAGGTCAAGAGGAAGAGGAAGTGGTAGGTACAATGTAGGCAATAAACTAACCTCGCCGGTGGCAACAATTGTGAGTGTGGCTTTTCGATCCTTGGAGCGATGACGTGATCCCGTCCGTGAGCCGCTGCCGCTACTCACTCGTCCTCTCGCACTGGAGGATCGCTGTGAGGTCCGACGCGAACTGGTCGAGCCGATTGCCAGAGCTCAAGAACGGCGCGGGCTGCCGCACTTGTGGTGGCACCGCCTCTGCGGCATCGAAGGTCTGCTGCTCGTGGTCCTCCGGCGGTGGCGCAAAAAGGAGGGGCGCGATAACCTCCTCGTGTCGCAGGCCGCGACGGCGCATGGCGGCCTAGAGCACGAAGCATGCGCGAGGTCCGAGTATGGCGGTCCTGCAAGCGGAAACAGTGGCACAACAGGCACGGCCACAAGCGCGAGGCCGCGTCGCGTGTCGCCGCCTCCTCCTCGCCGGACTCGCCCTCGTGACCTCGCCATCGCCGCAGTCGGATTCCAAATTCCAATGGAGACGGTGGATAAGCAGATCCAGAAAAGGACTAAACTACCCTTAATTATGATTAAGGGGAAGGAACTAGCTAAAAATAGATTAACGGGAGGAACCGGTGGTTCCGCCCAAGCACCGTAAAAATTCTCTTACTTATCTATTCAATCAAATTCTGGAAGCTCTTTTTTTAAACACCTGCTGGTTTCTCTCCAATTTCTCAGGCTCACTCTACCAAGACAATCCAATCAGTTCATATACTACTCATGATGCTAGTGACAGCTTTAGACTGTTTAGTCTCTGTTTGTAAACTACGGTGAATCGATTGAGAGACCGAAGGGGCAGCTACTACGCTTGTTTTTACAGGTGACATCTCCGTACCATCAACCACTTTCTTGTGCATTGTTGTCTAGTGATTTGATTCTGAAACTAAACAACCCTTTGTCTCACACACTACTCGAACATATAGGTCAGCTACTATACAGGGGTTAGAGATTTTTAATAAGAACTCTTTTACAATGTCTGAGACTTTTTTTCTATTTTTGACCATTTGACTTAGGAATATTATTTATGAAATTTAATTCTTATTATTAAGGATATACTAGTAGAATTGTTCTTTTACCTTGCTCCAAATCAGGGGCTGTGGTGACCGATGGGAGGCACACAACCCATGACACCAGATCCCAGGCTTCCAGCTCTCTTAGGTAGTGATTTGTTCTAGGGACGGTGACATCCTTGGTGGGATATCTCACTCCGAGACGGTGTTAGGTTCTAGGACAGATGGATGTCCCACCAAAGAATATGGTTCCGATTCCGTGACTCCTGAGTCTTGTCCCTCTTTTTATTCACGGAGAGAGTCATCCCACCTAGAACAAGTTTTCATTCGCTTCACCGTGGGCACAGCGCACAGGTGGGCTAGCTCTATTGCCGGGCATGCTGCATGGACCAGCAACGCCCCTCAATCCACATGTCAGGTGCCCGATCCCACCTTTGTTGTCCTCAAACCAAATAGAAACGACACTTCAGTTCGCTTCAACCAAACACCAAACAGGACCGACTCGTCTCTGAAATTAGAGATGGGACTATCCTGTTTGAGATACATGTGACAAGGAGGTAGTCACGGTGTAGTTAGAGGTTTGCTTATCAAGGATGTTAGTCATATCCATAGATCTAGGATATATCTAGGTGGTTGTGATCTTGTGTTATAAGTTTAGATCATATTCTTGTTGTACAAGATGTAAGTGTCATGCTAGGGGCTTTTTCTGGCTATATTAACATGGGTTACGCCATGAGCCTAAGAAGTGTTACGCCATGAGCCTAAGATGACATCACGTTACATCAATTTTCACACATCTCGCTTCAATTTGTCTTCCAACCAAACACTACCTTGTCGAGAGGTTAAGTGAGGCTGGCACGAACAACCTGTTGTTATCCGGTCATATCATTGGATCTCTAACATGATGATCGAAGCAGGCTTGACAGGGAGGGTTGCAGGCTAGCGGTTTTAGTGCTTAGGCCTATGCATGTCCTCCCTCATCTCCTTGTATGGGGTCTAGGTGCGACTTCTCATCTTCTATCTAGATTGCCGTTTATTGTGAAAGGAACGACGATAGTAGAAACACTTGATCTATACAGGTTGTTGCCTGGTGGTTGTGGCCTAGGCACCTGACACACCTGCCTAGTGTGACCTGCGAATGGTGTCAATCTATGAGATAAATCCATGCACCTGCTCTACCCTACTGAAGTGTGGAATGTCAGTTCTCGTCGCCCAATGGTAGAGCTAGGAAGATGCATATGAGGATTAGGATGTTATCTTGCAAGTTCTAGAAGGGGTGAATATCACTAGTTTCTAAAATCGTAGCTAATTCAAACTAATTAGCAGATCAAAGAAGCTATGTGTATCTCCAAGGTTTCGGACACAAGCGAGAGTGCAAAACTAACAAACAATGGAATATTGACTGAAACTTGAACCAGCTTTTATACTAGCTTTCTTGGAGGTTGTGTGGAGCTGTCCAAATTTGTGGTTGCCCTAGAGCTTATGGAGAAAGTAGATCGGGTCCACACCCTAGAAATTCAACTCAAACAAAAGTAATAGCAATACAAGCACAACACACAAGAGACAATATTTATCCCGATGTTTGACTCGCCACTAAGGCTTTGCCTAGGTCCATGTTGTTGAGGGAGCGACTGAAAGGTCACAATGCCTAGAGGGGGGGGGTTTGAATAGCCTAATAAAATTTCTAGCAAAGACACTAGACACCAAATTAGATAGCTAGGCGGCAAATGTGTAAAGCTAAAGCTTCGACTGCTCTATGCAAGCCGTCCTAAACAATGCAAGGCTACTCAATCCAATTGCACAACCACCACGGTGATTAAGCTACACAAAGACGGTTCACCGGCAACCGAACAAGCAATTCTAACCCATGGGATTTAGTCTACACAAGAAGTGGTTCCCGGCCGACCACAACAAGCAATTCTAACCCATGCGATTTTAATCTACACAAGTAGAGATACGCGGCCAACCTCACAAGCAATTCTACTTTGCGGGAATGTAAAGAGAGGATGAAGGTTTATACCGCCGTGTAGAGATGAAGATGGCCAATCACCGGTGTAGAAACCAATCACCTAGGGATGCTTAGGCACAATCACAATGGAGGTCGAAGCCTCGGCAATCACAAATCAACACAATGATTTTTTACCGAGGTTCACTTGCTTCCCGGCAAGCTACTCCTCGTTGTGGCGATGCACTTGCTTGGTGAGTTGCCCGCTCAATTGGCTTGATGCCAAAGACCCTGACGGGGAGCCGCAATCTCCACACAAGACAAGGATCCACAAGCCACGAGCAATCCACTAGAATATCCTTTCGTGAACTCCCACGGGGAAGGATCAAGAACCCCTCACAAGAACCCGGTGTGGCCTCGAACAATCATCAAGTCGAGCTCACCACCACCCGCTGCTCCAAATCGTCTACGGTGACGGGAATCACCGAAGAGTAACAAGAATCCGCAGCTCACTCGATGAACAAGTGCCTCTAGATGCAGCTCTCAATGCAATGCACTTGAATCCTCACTCAAATCTCACAAGAGATGCTCAAGAATCAAAGAGATGGGTGGGAGAGGGAGTCTCTTGCTCACAAATGCTCAGGAATGAATGAAATGGCCAAGAGAGACTCCCCAAACCGACCACACAAGTATTCATAGGCGGGGCTCAAAAATGAGCCGTTGCCCCCCTCGGGCCGCCCAAATACCTGCGCCGGACGCGTCTGGTCGAGGCCGCCAGACGCGTCCGGCACCTTCTTCCTTGCTCCGCCAGCCGACCGTTGGGATTCAAAGAATCGCCACATCAGCGTCCGGCGCTGGCATTTGCCGTGCGTCCGACGGTCCTCACCGGACGCGTCCGGCAGTTGCGCGATGCCAACACCCTCTTTGTGTTGCGTCCGACGCCCGCCAGACGCCCAGCCTCCGCGTCCGGCGCCGTTCACTGCGCAGCCAGCAGCCCGAGCAGAGCCAGCATGCGCCAGACGCGTCCTGCCCGCCTGGCCATGCGTCCGGCGCCCGCGTCCGCCGCTTCGCCACCCCGAGACCTTCTCTGGGTAGCGTCCGACGCCAAGCGAGCGCGTCCGGCGCTCCCCAAGCCTACGTCCGCCGCTGATCTTCTTCTGCAGTGGCTCTGTGCCGCGTTTGACGGCCGTGCCCGCGTTCGACGCGAGGCGTCGGCCGCGTCCGGCGCACGCGCAGAGCCGCCGACTTGTCGCTTGATCATCATTGTCGCGCCATCGACGATCCAAAGTCCAAACCACTTGTCTTGGGTACCAACTCCCGCAGTGTAGATCACATCTCGTGCACCGGAGTTAGCGTATCATCTCACGATCAAGTCGACAAGTGTTAGCACTCTAGTTAGCCTCTCATGCATCATGCCAAGTCAAACCTAGAGGCACTTTGGACCGCGAATGAACCAAAGAAACCCCTCTTGATAGTCGGTTATCGATCCTAAATGTGATCACACTCGCTAAGTGTCTCGATCACCAAACCGGAAAGCCCTATCAAGTATACCTTCGCCTTGATCTCCACGGGCGTTTCCATCCATCACCGGAGCTCGATCATCTCACATGTCCACCATGTTCACACCATGATCGCCATGCTCCATCATCCACCGTCACGTTGCTATGTGTCTAACCACACTTAGAGCAAAGCATTAGCAACGTTTGAGTGTCATTAATTACCAAAACCAAACCGGAGCTTTCAGCGACGAAGGCTTGGAGTTTCTTCTAACTTGTACCTCTTCTCAAGACCAATACCGAGTTGTGAGCTTGAGGGTTTCACTAAGTAAATCCAGGCAATACAGACTTCTCAAGCACCTCACAAAGCTTGCAGTGGTACACGGGCAACCTCTATCTGGCTAATTAAGAGCCTTGCAAGATCCTTTACAGCTTGAATCAGAAAGAGCTTTCTCTTTCCTCTCTCAAAGCCAATCACCACAAGGAATGAATAAGATTTGAAGCTTGCTGGTTGGAACTTCAATGGAGGAGAGAGGAAGAGTGGATAGCCGGATGGGAGTGAGTAATAGAGAACATGACCATTGGGTGAGAGAGGAGGGATTTTGAACACTTGTTTCATCCTAGCTTACCAATGGTCCCCTTAATATTATGGCTTATCCCATACTCAGTTTGAAAAGATAAAATAAATTTGAACCTATCCTTTGAGCTTCCAAGCAATTCCATTTGAATTGAGGGGTCTCCTACATGTCATGCACACACAATGATTAATTTATTGTCAGCAACTTACAAAAGTCATTAATCCATTAATTCTATAGTCAACATCAGCAAAACCCACTTAGTTCTTGATTGCGCTTTTACACCCCACACAAGCATACTACATGGGTCAAGCACAGTCACATTCCAGCGAAGCCCTCTCCACCATGATACTGCTCTGCTGCTAACAACTTTGGAAGCATAGAAACAAAATTGTGTTCCAGCAAGAGCAACCAAACCTCAGAAAGCACCTCAGACAATGTAGTGAGGAATGCTTCGCCTGGAGGTACCAGCTCTTGACCGAGAACAACGTGAAATGGATCATTAGCATCTGGCACTCAATGTTTGATGTGATGTAACCCTAGTAGTTCCAGAATTCTCACTTATCCCCACAAATGGCCTCCACAGCCCTTGTAGTCGGCACCACGGTGATGCTGCATTGCACCCATTGTTACTTAGTTATACCATCATTTCTTAGCATGAATATTTGGTAATATATCAGGTGAGGAGTCATCGTTCCCATCAAAAGAAAAAGGAAACTAACATCTGGGGTCCACATTGACAGCCACTAAGGGATTAAATAGTCCATTCATCCTCTCCTTTTCCATCCCTTCTTCCAAACACAAAACAAGAATAACCAGTCCTCTCACCTAAACATAGAGAGGGGATCATCCTATCCTAAAAAACTAGGATAGAACCATCTTGTTCCATGTTGTTCCAAACCAAACACAACCTTAATGTAGAGACATCTTTGGGGCCTCCGATTAATAAAACTAACAGTGGAAACTTCTTTTGAAGCCTTTATTTTAAACCTTATGGGACTTACTAAAGAAAGATAAATCCTAAAAATTCCTAAAACAGAAACATCCTGACATCAATTAGGTAGACTCTAATCACAGCTAATAATTGCTATTGGGTCTATTATATTTTACAAAAAATCACCCATCTCTTCCATTTTGCTAATCCTCTAGAACAACTTTCTAAAATTTATATTCAATATATCATTTGAAAATACTATAAAGTAACTTCCTAAATCAATATTTAAATTACACGTCTCTGCCATTATGTCAATACCCTAGAATAGCCCTCTAAATCTATATTTAGGTTATGCCCCTTTATAATTATGAAAAATATTCTAAAGTAAGTCATTAAATGAATCTAAATTATCCAGCCCTGCCTTATGAGTATAGCTTATTAAAATAACACCTAATGTTCATCCAATTACCCACTTCTATCATTATTAAAACTAATCTAAAGTATAACCCATAAATGTGCATCTACATTACCCATTTGTGCCATTACTTAGGTCTCTTGAAGTTACTGGCCCATATAGGAACACGGGTTGATGCAGTTAACAATATCTGAACACGTTCTAAAATATGTTTTGTTATATACCTTTACAGCAAATTTATTTTACATTTTTAAAAGGCGCTTGGACCCATTTATAACCATGATGGTGTCTTTAGGCATTTGAACGAAGGAAGATGAATGATGGTAATTAAAGTGGGTGCCGCAAAGGAAGAGCTTGTGTGTTGTCTTAGCCCAGCTGAATTTTGTCCTGCTTTTGTGTTGAAGAAGAGACACCATGGTAATGTAGACACACTTGTGACAACAAAATAAAGAACACTACAATTTCATGCATGCTGGAATAGATTGTACATCCTACCTCCTGAAGGACCCTACCCTAGAATGGTTGCTTATTGCATATGAATAGAAGTGGTGGCCTCCATGGAGACAGAAGGCAAAGAAAGTGTGAATTGGTTTGATAGCCCTATCCAAATATATGACAAGACACAGCGGGCAATAATACAAGTGGAGATTTTCATGGCAGGAGCAGCTGTGCTGCTGTTCTTCCAGCTTGTATGCGGTTCCCTTCGCCGGCGTAGCAATAACGCCTTTATCCAAGGGGGGCTGTGGGTGGCCTACACCCTCCTACCCCCTCTTGTCATATATACCCTTGGCCTAATGCAGTCATCTCAAGTGATGATTGTAATAATATATCCAGTGTGGGCGCTCTCTCTTTTCCTGATCGCAGGGGGTGCTAACTCCATCACAGCCTATGACCTCGACGACAACAGGCAGTGGAAGCGAGGTCTCTTCGACATTCTTCAGTATGATATCTACTTCGGCATAGTACTATTTCAACTGCTCTACAGCACAGAAGATGCCAGTGAAGATATGCCACACAAAATGTTAGAACTGTATAGCACACGACGTTGGCTACGGGATCGTACCATTCTTCCTGTCTTCATCCTGTTTACAGCTGTCTGCTTTGCTCATACATTTAGAACCATAGCTAGCTGGATGGTCAACTACTCCTATCCTAGCAAAGTAGTAGCAGATTACATGAAGGATTATGCTGCCGCCACTATGGCTGCCAATTCAGCATTAGGAGGAGGTGATCACTCCAAAGAAGATTTCTTTGATCCTGTCACCATGAAGGGCTGCAGGTACATGGTCCATTGGCCTGCCTACAAGGTCACTGGTACATGGAATGGTAAAAGCTCCTTGTACAGATGTGAGGCAGTACCAAAGGAAGGTGTTGTTACTGTTGGCATGATCTGGGACGAGGACAATGAAGCAAAGCTCATCTCACATGGTCTCAGCAGCTCACGGATTAAAGGTGCATGCCTATCGT
The DNA here is from genome assembly GCA_018135685.1 of Themeda triandra. Taxonomy (NCBI): domain Eukaryota; kingdom Viridiplantae; phylum Streptophyta; class Magnoliopsida; order Poales; family Poaceae; genus Themeda; species Themeda triandra. The sequence continues at coordinate 531,885 of JAENPR010000384.1, forward strand.
ATTCCTTGTCCCACTTACTGAGGCGTCGCTTCTTTGGAATGGATTGTGCTGAGGCTAGCCTTCCAGAGACACGTCGGTTCGTTCTATCAGATAACAATGCTACTGATGAATACAAAAAAATGCTACTGATGAATACAAAGAAGCATTCAAGGTTATCGAGATGGAGTTAGCATTCTTGTATGATTTCTTCTACACCAGGTATGCTTTGATCTTTGGGATGGAAGGACTCTTCTTTCTCATGGTCATAGTGAAGATAGTTTGCTCATTTATCCTTGGAGCAGTCCTGCTCTATTCATCATGGACCCAAAGTGGTTATTTTATTGTATTAAGTTATGATGGAGTTGATTTTGTAGTCGGACTTACCATCACTCGTGTCAGTGTGACAGCCGCAATTATTGGAGCATTCCTTATAGTAGAAGCATTGCAGTTCATACTGTACCTGGGTTCTGATTGGGCCATGGTATCACTTGATTGCTGCTCTCTCACAGGAAGAGGAAATCTGGATGGATTCATCCCATTGGCCTTACGCAAGGGATTTGGGTTTTTTATTAGTAAGCGGAGGCTCCCATTATTTGGGTATTGGCAGAACAAACTAGGCCAGTACTCCGTCATAGAAGGATCAAAATTCTTTAGTTTGAGGAAAGACTTTGCCTTTGAATCAAGCACTCTGTCCATGTTCATTTTTCCAAGGCCATTGCTTATCTAGGTCAATCTTTGGGAAATCTATTTTCAAGAAAAGGTCTCCATTTTGTCAAGTTACCTAATAAGCTGAAGCCTCGGATTGTTTCCATTCTGAAGTCCAGCGGTGGACATCTGAGCGATGGGAAAGCATCATCGCAGCGCAATGGTTTTCACCAACAGTTTTCTTGGACATTGCAGAATGATACTCAAACAGAAAACATGCTTATTTGGCACATTGCAACTGATTACTGCAGAATAATACGTGACAATGCGGAGTTGAGAAGCAGGAAGCTTCCCTGCTATGATAACCATGAAGTTGCAACCAAATTATCATGCTACTGCGCATATCTGATGTCTAAAGTCCCAGAATTGCTTCCAGGGAACTCCATTGATACCAGGTCCATCTTTGATGAAGCCATGCATAAAGCCAGAGAAGCATTGGGAACTAATGCTCGAGACAGAGATGGACTTCAGAAGGCCCTATCCTGCTCTGGAGTCGACAATAGCGTCCTTACCAAAGGACTCAAACTTGGGACAGAGTTGGAGGCCATAGAAGACAGTTCTCTGCGCTGGAAGATAATGGCCGAGTTCTGGGTGGAAAGCATCCTCTACATCGCGCCGTCAGACAATGCCAAAGCACACATGGAGCGGCTGGCGCAAGGCGGGGAGTTCCTGACCCACCTCTGGGCTCTCGTCACTCATGCTGGAATCCTGAATCGTGACCAGGAGCCAAACCTGGCACAGGGAGAGGGACTTGCTTTTTTTTTCTCGAATACGCAAAAGATTTGCGCATCATTGTATCAAGAAGAAGAGAGTTTTACAAGTTTTTTCCGGGGTGTTAACAAATTTGAAACACAGCCCGCCACCCCAGAACACGTACATAACGGATTACTCACGCGCTAACATTCTAGTTTGCTCGACGGGACCCGCGCTCAAGCGTGGCCTCCGGCCCCGCGGCGCCTCCGCGGTCGCTGTTGACTCTCCTCACCTGTGAGCAACTCCTGCAAGGCTCGAGCATCTCCTGGTCTTCCCTCGAACATCGCGTCCAGCTTCAGTTGTCCCTCCACCGTCGGCTCTGACTCGATGAACCCCATTTTCCGCATGGCGAGGATCTCGCCTCTCTTTGCCACCGGGTACTTGGAGAGGGGGTTGGCATCGATGCGCCTGCTCCGCGTTGGCAGCTTGATGGAGCTGGAGTCGTCCACCTTGGCCGGAAGAAGCGGGGTGGTCGCCTTGCGGAAGATTTTGTTGGCGAAGTTCTTGAGCCGCCCCGTGAGGGAGCCATCCTTGGCCGGGCTTCCCGCCTCGCCGGTCGGCGAGTCGGCGGCGGACCTCCGAGAGACGGGTGTGCAGAACCCCGACGGCACCTCGTCGGCGGCTGCCACGGTCCTGGGCGGGCTTCCAGAAGCCCCGCACAGGTGGGCCCTCCCCAGGGCCGGCGGTGTGTCAGCAGCACGGCCCAGTACCCCCAGGCGCCCCGCGGGTGACTCCAAGCTCCCCGCTGGGTCTACCCCGCCGGTCGTCGGTCCCCTTGTCGTTTGCTGCCCCTCGTCGTTAGAGTCGGACTCGACGGCTTCCGCCGGAGCGTCCCCCCGTGCGTCGTGGACGCGGCGTTGTGGGGTAAATCCCGCGAACGCCGCAGTCCATCCGTCGTCTGCGTCGCACAAGGTCTCCCACCGGGGTGGGGTGGTCTGCCGCTCCTCCAGCTGCGGGAAGGCACCCCAGTGGGCAAGGAGGGCAAGCGTGCCCTCCGTCATGCTGCCAAGCCCACCGTGCACCGGCGTAGGTGGGTCGTCCTCTGGCAGCTCAGCGTCACCTAACGTTTCCTCTGCATCCGCGCGGTCGGCGCAGTCGAGGTCATGCGGTGAAGCGGGGCCGGACAGCCCGGTCACGAGCTCCTCTCCCAAGTGGGCGAGCAACGCCAACGTGCCCTGAGCATCCGGGTCCTCCTCAGCCTCCACAGGTGGTTCAAGGTTCCCCACCGAGCCACGCATGGCGGCTGCATTCTCTGTCCTCATGTTAGTCTCGCCAGGTGGGCCGGGTGGCGAGGTGTCCGGCCGGAACTCCCCCTCCTCCCAGCCTGCCCCGGGCGACTCCAGGCTCCCCGCCGAGTCCCCCGCGTCAGCGGCCTTGACGGGGGGTGCCGGCTGTGGCGCGCGCGGGCGCCACACCCGTCGCGGCGTCTTCCTGCGGTCGGCCCTTCCACGGTCGGCGCGGCGCCCACGGTGTCGCGGGCGGCGTGGCCGGCTGGACTCCGTCGTCGTGGCTCCCGAAGTAGAGCCGGTGGCGGTGCGAGGAGCGGCGGTCGGCGCGCCAAGAGGTGGCTGCATGTGCGTGCTCTTCGTCGTCGCCGCCCCGGCCCTCTGCTACGGGGGCTGGATCAGTGGCCCTTGGCGGTCGTGTGCCACAGCAACCTCCCGATGTCGGGCCACCACCTCCGCCATGGTTGGCTTGATGTTGTCCGCGCGCTTCTGGTTGGGGCAGGTGATGATGAAACCCTCGGGGCACCGTCGGATCTGCAGCTTCCCCGGCTGGATCCCGATGGCCGTAGCAACCGCGGCCTGGATGGCGGCGATATCCGCGTCAGGGCCGCGCCTGGCGGCGACGTTAGAGGAAGGCTGGGGCGACGGGGCCGGCCCCTGCGCACCCACGTTCGTCCCCGGAGAGCGACGCGGCGGTGATGAGCGGCCCCCGGCACGCCCCGAGCTCCCAGGGTTCGGTCTCCGCTTGAACTTAGGAGCGCGGCCGGCGCCCTTGCCCCTCCGCCCGGAGGACGAACATGTCCCAGGAGGCCTAGCGCAGTCACGTGCCCGGTGGCTGAGCCCATGGCAGTACCAGCACCGGGGCTCCCGCTTGCACGTCGCGATCTGGTGCCCCGTTGCTATGCAGTTGAGGCACCGTCCCTCGACGTCCCACCTGCGTCTGCCGGCGGCCGGAGGCTGGCGCGCGTTCCGGGTCGGCCTCGCCACTATCACGCGCGCAGCGGCCATCGGAGGTGGCTTGCGGGGTAGCACCTCACGCCAGCCGTCATTGTCTGGAGGGGAAGCCCGGCGGTTGGAGCCGAGCCGTCTGGACGCCGGGACCCGTGGCTCCGGGTCCGAGCCGAGCCTCCGAGGGCCGGCACGCGGGAGGTGGCCACCGGGCCGAGCCGCCGTCGGGCCAGAGCCCTCGGCTCCGGGGACGGCCCGTGACGTCGGCGCGCGGTGACCCTGGAGGCCGCTGTAGCGGAGTTCTTGGGGGCATTCGACGAACCGCCGGCCGCCGGCTTTCGGCGCGCACGGCGGCGCCGCCCACGCCGGTGCCGCGGCGCGCCCTCGCCGGCAGACGACGTGCACTCCTCGTCCTCCAGGTCCCGCGCCGGGCGGTCGTGCGCGGCGGGAGAGCTCACCCTGGCTGAGGTCTCCCCGACCTCAAGGACACGGGTTGGTTGGGCTGGGACGAAGAGGTGGCGCGGCATCCCGTATGTAGGCTCGTTATCGTCGGAGCAGTCGGTGAGGTCGCCGTCAGCCCACCGCACGGTCTTGGGTCGGCCCGCGGAGGAGGGGAAGAAGGGATCCACGAGCGGGGAGAGGGCGCTGCTGCCCCGCCCTCCCTCCACTGCCATGGCCGCACGTGGCCCCTCAGAGTTGGGCGCGTCACTCGGCAGCTCCATGTCGCCCGCTCCGTCCTTGGCCGAGGTCTCACCGACCTCCAGGGCAAGGGACGGGCGGCTCGGCACTTCGTCGAGCACCTGGCGTGCAGGTGCTGCAGGGGTGCCTCCGGACGTCGTGTTGGTCACCGGCGGCAACGGCGTGGTGGCTGCTGGGGGGGCGCCCCAACCGCGGCGGCGGAGGCCACTAGCGCACCGTGGGAGGACCCGGCCGCCGGAGGCAGGGGCGACGGGTTGGAGGCGGCGGCGGTGCAGGTGGGAGACTGGGACGGCGGGCCGGCGGTGAGGCTATGGCTGCCCGGCCTGGCCCCCGCAGCGTCGGGGGGTGGGGGAGGTGGACGGCGCGGCCCCCGAGGCCCCCTGTTCGGCGTGGAGGCGGCGGCGGCGCCGAGCCCTCCATGGCCGGCCCCCTGCTCGGCGGACGCGGGAGGTGGCTCCGCCCCGGTAGAGGCCGCGGGGGACGCCGGATCCGGCTGCTCCGGCCCCGCCTGGGTGGCCTCCGACGCCATGGCCGGCGCAGGGCCGCCCGAGGTCGCGGCTCCGCCATGGCCGGCGGCCGCCCCTGACAGGTCCGCGTCGGCCGCGGGAGAGGCGAGGCGGCGCGATGGAGAGGCGGAGAGAGGGGAGGGGGAGCGGGAGAGGGAGGAGCAGGACGAGGCTGGGGCCGCCGACGCCGGCGCGGCGGCCGGCGGCGGCGGCGTCGCCAGTCGCCCTAGCGGGAGCGGGAGCGGGCCGCGCGGCCCATCAGTCCAAGAAGCTTTTCTTCACTCCCCCGTTGGTTTGGGAGAGGGACTTGCATAAGGCCTCTTCTGCATATTTGCTACCTGTAGATATATCAACATTCTTTTCCTTATATGTATCCGTGGTCTTATTCTTGGGTACTATGCTCCATTTCAGTTGAACAAGGTTGTTGTAATGTAATTCAGACATTCTCTTTTTTGTTTGAGTCAAACAGGGAGAGCTTTATTGATCAAATAATGTTACCACAAATTAATGTCGTAAATGCACACGACTTGTATCTAATTAATCTAACTCACTACAAGCAAATAAAATTACCTTTGAGGGTTGAATGTGCCCTTGGAGGCCAAATAAACGAATAATTCTTAAGCTCGTTCACTTAAACACACATGACATATTACTAGGAGAACATTTTTGACAAATATTACATATGAAAAATATTGCTTCATAATGCCATATGAAAGTTGGGGACAGATTATGATTTCTCTAATTTATTTTTTTCTTCAAATACCTGTATGCTCAATAGTGGATGGAAAGAATTCTATAACGCTTAAAATGTGTCCCTTCAAACTTATAGATCATTTTCATGCATTACGGTTTATTTTTTTAGTTTATGCAAAAACACAGCTATTATGGTCATAGGCAATTATTTAAAGAGTCCAAAGAATATGCATTAGAAAAACATTGCCCAAACACCTGGCTTGGTTCAAATATTGCTCTAGGACCTGACACACAATGACCCAACTATGAGTTGGACGATCTCGTGTCTGGCTAAGCAAATCCAACTATATATTGAGGTTTATATCTAGATTCCAGATTGATTTCTTCAGAAAGTTAAAAAAATAACTTTTGCTCTGATGTTGAGTTATTGACGTGGTAGGTGCCTGTTTGTCATCGGTTATCTTGTGGTTAGTCACAACTCACAATACATCACAGCCAGAATGTTAGTACTGCTAATTTCGTTTGCAACCTGATGCGACCAAGTAATTTGCTGAAGTGCACTGTTTATTCTCCAACGGATGCGTTGAGCATTCAGTTTTACAGCAAACTCCTCTGCTTTGTGAAACTGTCAGACCAAGCAGAGTTTGTTTTACATATAAACATTCAGATCGATTTCAGAAGGGGAGAAAAATTGTTCTACTGTTGATCAGTTAACGTGATAGGCCTGCTTGTCACTCAGGTCAGGTTCCTCCTCTGACAGAGCGAATATGCTGCCGAGTCTGACGGAGCCCCGCGTCTCTCTTTCTCTTCTGAACCGCTGCTGTTTCTTTGTGCAATGGGCACACGGCCGCTCGAACGTTCTACTGCCATACGAATAGGCGAACAGCAGCTGGTATCGTCAAGTGGCCAACTGCAGCTGAACAGGCGAACAGCTGATACATGCGGATGCCATATCGACTACTGGAGTGGGTCGCTGCAGTGTGTTGCCTCTGTTCTCCATCCATCTCCTTCACCTTCACCTTCACCTTCAGCCGCCGGCGCAAAGGTCGACGCTCCTGCACGATGGCGTGGGGGTCTTTGGACCCCGGGTGGCGCGGCCGTGGCGGTTGGCACCGGCGACAGTGCAGTGCTCACGGCCGAGCGCTGCGGGCTGCTGCGATAGCTATCCACCGGCTGGTGGTTGGCTCGGCGTCGGCCACAATAAACACAGCGCACCACCCGTTCGGCGAAATGCGGCACAGGTGAACAAGCTGTCAGAAATTCGTCATTTCATTTTTTTAGCTCGTCTGTCGTCTGTGTATGGGTTTCGGTTTTGGTTCTCAATAATGCTTCTGCTTATTCTATGTTTCCCTCTGCTGATTTTTCATTTATACTCGGATTGCACACAACGAGCAGCATCAGCTTTGTACGACCGTGCAGAAAACATGTACACTATTTTAAGCTGCAACTTGTTAATTAGTACACACTCTGGAGACGTGTTTCCAGCTCAGCGTCATTTGTTTAAATTGATGAAGACTCACCTAATGCAGAGAATAAAAACATTTGCAATGAAGCACACTATTCTTGGAAAATTACACGACCTACAGTACCCCACCCATACACCCACCATGTTATACCACCTTAGATACTAGCGCCTTAATACAAAGCTGGTAATGTGAAAATTTGAAACCTCAATTTCTTCCTAATACAAATGGCTGGCACTACCAGGAGGCATTTTGTATTAGGAGAAATGATAGGCAAGGCACAGAGTTAACTGAAGATAAAAAAAACAATGAGTTTAGTAATCAAAAACAAGATTTATAAGTATGTTACTCTATAGGCTAGACATTAGTGCTTCATCATTGACTCAAATTTATTGTAACATGAGGGACCAAACTCTAATACCTCCATTCAGATGAGTTGTTCAAAGTTGACTTTCTATTCGATGTGTTTTGTTGGCCCTTAGCAGTCCAGATCTGTTTTTTAACATCTGTGAGGTGTTCTCGGATGAGATCTGACAGTCTTGTTGCTCCTACCTTTCTAAGCAGAAGACCAAAGTTCCCTGGACTTCTGCCTCAAAAGCTCTGATTTGCATCAGTGCATAGGACAGGAGAAATACGTCTGTAGATTGCAGGTGGACAACCGGAATCAGCAAATCTGAGCTCATGGTACGTGCAATGTTCATCAATTTATTTTTCCAACAATCGACACCTACACTTTCTGCTTCAATGCAGTTGTTCTCAGCAAACATAACTGTTGATTGTTCTGCCTATTATCAGGTAGTGAAGGGAGGAAACTAAGAAGTCCTCATACATCATTACGTACAATATATCTAGGATTGCTGTTGATTCTTCTGAGCTGGTGGCTTTCGTGCACTATATAAAATTTCACTGTTGGTGGAATCTTGCTCTAGGTTAGTTTTCTGGAGTTCTTTACCCGGTGGTAGAGGCTTATCGGCCTTCTTGAAGTGCTGTAAACTCAAAAATCCTGTTGGTCTTTTGGTTTTCAATCGAAAGGCTGGGCCATTGTTGGCCTTTAACTCTAAAAAAGTTAAATTTCCTTTACTCATTGATGCTTTCACTAGCAATTTATTGGGCAATAACTTGGCCTTTCTTCCAACTATGGACAGGTAGTCACGGACCAACACCAAAGTCGTGAAAGACGCCATTTATTCTTCTATGATTCAATAACTGGTACTTTAACCTTTCCAACGAGAAGGCTGCAAGGGTGTGGCTGCAAGAAAAGCACTTGAGCAGCTAAGAAGCTAAATGGATACACTTGTTTACGCAGGTGAGATATCCATATGATCAACCATTGTTGCATGACTTCAGTGATGTCTTTATTAGCACTAGTAACCCTGATAGCATGGTGCATGAAGAGGCATGAAAACACTATAGGAGCCAATTAGTTGCGACTCGTCAAAAATCTGTTGTAGCACATTTCATTTTTGCAAACTTTATGTTTACAACATAGATGCTGATTTCAAAATTCTATTTGCATAGGAAAATTTGAGTGAAAAAACACATACAAAAGAAGGTTCGGTATGGAAGCTGCTGTAGTATCTGGAATATTGAAGACTGTCAGCAACAAGCTAGCTCCACTGCTAATCAAGGAGTACAGCTTGATAGTTGGTGTCCAGAAGCATATGCTAGAGCTAAAAGATCAAGTTCAGGAGATCAACTGTTGGTTGGAAGCAGTAGGAGATAAAGTTTCACCAAATACTCTAGCATTTAATTGGCTATGAAAGTTGAAAGATATAGCTTATGATGTTGATGACATTGTTGATGAGTTCCAGCTGAAGGCTGAGGAACATGAAGCTGCAGCTGCTGGTGGTCTTATGTCCAAATATATGCTCACCAAACCAAAATCGTTTTTTTTTTAAAATGCAAGGTGGCCAGCAAGATTAAGAAAATCAGGAAGAGATTTGCTGCCATTGTGAAGCAAAGAGCTGACTTCATTACAATAGCAAATAGTTTACCATCTGGTCATCTTGTTCACCATGTGAACAAGACAACTTTTGAGATGTAATCATTGACAATTGTGGATGCAGCATCAGTACTGGGAAGAGACCAAGATGTAAAATATGATGCGATGAGATACCCCTTAGGGTCTCACGCCTGTGTTTATATATACATCAGGAACCGCCTCTGATAAGGCAAGGTTACAATACCGAATACAACACGAACTCTCGTCTACTTGACGTACACGCAAAGGGTTCCTATACAAGGAAATACACGCTATCTTAACACCCTCCCTCAATCTCAACCGGCCACTAGATTGAGATTGCCTCTAAACTTCAACAACTTAGCTAATGGTAATGACTTAGTAAACCCATCAGCTAGCTGATCATTGGTACCTATGTGCCTTACCTCAAGTAACCTTTGTGCCACCCTTTCTCTTACAAAATGATAATCTATTTCTATGTGTTTCGTTCTCGCATGAAACACAGGATTGGCTGTAAGATATGTGGCTCCAAGGTTGTCACACCAAAGTCTGGCCGCAGGAGGATGTTGTATCTTCAATTCAGTCAACAGCTTCTGTATCCACATCATCTCTGCTGTTGCATCTGCCAATGCTTTATATTCAGCTTCAGTGCTTGACCGTGACACGGTGGCTTGCTTTCTTGCACACCACGAGATCAAATTTGGACCAAGAAACACTGCAAAGCCACCTGTAGATCTTCGATCATCAACGCTGCCTGCCCAGTCGGCATCAGAAAATGCACTTACTAGCATAGAACTTGATTTTCTGAAACGCAAACCAAGTTCAGATGTCCCATGAATATATCGAAGGATTCTCTTCACCGCTCCCCAGTGCACAGTCGTCGGCGCATGAAGATACTGGCACACCTTGTTGACGGCGAAGGAGATATCTGGTCGAGTCAATGTAAGATATTGCATTGCTCCAACAACACTACGATATTTTGTAGAGTCCTCTGGACCAAGCCGATCACCATCAGTGGCACTTAGTCGCTCAACACTTGACAGAGGAGTATTCATCGGTTTACACTTATGCATATTAGTTCTCTTGAGAATGTCTTCTGCATACTTCTTTTGTGAAACCGTCAGCCCATCTGAATTTCTCTTCACTTCCATGCCGAGGAAATAATGCAAATCACCAAGATCCTTAAGAGCGAAGTCTCTTTCCAAATCCTTCAACAAAGCATTTGTGGCTTCTTGAGATGAGCTCGCCACAATGATGTCATCCACATACACTAGAATAAACATAGTATGTTTCCCTCGGTTGTAGTAGAAGAGAGATGCATCTGCCTTTGAAGACTTGAAACCCAAAGCTTCAAGTTTACCACATAGCCTCGCATGCCAAGCTCGAGGCGCTTGTTTCAGTCCATATAAGGCTTTATCCAATTTGCACACATAAGTTGGCTTCGATTTATCAATGTATCCCGATGGCTGACGCATATAGACCTCTTCTTCAAGAATCCCATGTAAGAAGGCATTTTGTACATCCAATTGCCTTAACGACCAACCCTTTGAAACAGCAATAGAAAGCACAAGTCTGATAGTCGCAGCCTTTACCACAGGACTGAAAGTATCTTCGTAATCGATTCCATACCTTTGTTTGAAACCCTTTGCAACCAGACGAGCCTTGTATCTTTCAACCGATCCATCAGCCTTTCTCTTAATTTTATAAACCCATTTGCAATCTATGATATTCTTGCCTTTAGGAAAAGGAACCAAGTGCCAAGTCTTGTTCTTCACAAGTGCTTCATGTTCACTATCCATTGCTGCCACCCATCTTTTGTCGCGCAAGGCTTCATCAACCGAGGCAGGCTCACCAGTCATGTAGGTAGCAGACATACCCCATCGCACCGTGCCATCTGTGTAGATTTTGGGCTTCCTGATCCCATGCTGGAGACGAGTGACAACACGAGGTTGCTGTTGTGGAACAGGCGACGCAGCAGGCACAGGCGACGCGGCAGGGTTGGTGACCACAGACGATCCAGGCGTATGACCTGATCCTTCCGCGCTCGGATCCGTCTGTGGTTGAAGCCGGCTTGGAGTAGACGGCGGTGTATGCGGTCCGGGAGCAGAAGATCCTGCAGTCGACGAGGCGGAATCGATCGAAGAGGGGACAGCTACCGTATCCGACAGCGATCCCGATGTTGATCCTGTCGCACCGGCAGGAGGCAGATCAGCCTCGTGCTCGATGTCGGTTGTGTCGCCAGATGGGGAACAGCTCCGTCCTTGATTAACTTGACGCCGTGAATTATCAGACAAAACACCATGAATGCCTGTGTCATGCACAAAAGTACCAGAACTCGGTTCTGGGTTAGTAGATGGCGACAAATCACAATGGTCAAGTATAATTGCATCCCCAAACGAATTCTGTGGATTAAGCAAAGCATCAGGTAAAACAGAAAGCTCCGCTCGGAGTCGAGCGCCAGCATTGGGATGCAAGCGTGAAAAAGGAAAGACTTGTTCATCGAAAACAACATCTCGAGAGATATATACACGCCCTGCCGATGGTTCGAGACATTTAAACCCTTTGTGCAAATCACTGTAACCCAAGAACACACATTGCTTAGAACGAAATTGTAGCTTTCTTGAGTTATATGGTCGAAGATTGGGCCAACAAGCACAGCCAAAGGACTTCAAGAAGGAATAATCGGTGGTGTTTTAAGAAGGCGCTCATGTGGGGTTTGATTGTCAATGACCTTTGATGGAAGCCGATTGATAAGAAAAACAGCAAGAGCAAAAGCTTCATCCCAAAATTTAAGTGGCATAGAAGCATGTGCTAACAAAGATAGCCCAACTTCTACTATATGACGATGTTTTCTTTCGGCTACACCATTCTGTTGATGAGCATGGGGACATGAAACATGATGTGATATGCCTATGCGTTGGAAGAAAGAATTCAATGATTGATATTCCCCACCCCAATCAGTTTGCATAGCAAGAATTTTGCAATCAAATTGCCTCTCTACTAGTTGTTGGAAGTCACGAAAGCATTGAAAAACTTCAGATTTATGCCGCAAGAAATAGATCCAAGTGAATTTACTATAATCATCAATAAAACTCACATAATAAGTTTTGCGACCAACAGAGGAAGGAGCCGGGCCCCATACGTCAGAATGAACAAGATTTAAGGGACCAGCTGAAGTGCTAATCGATCTAGGGTATGGAAGCTGATGACTCTTTCCTTGTTGACAAGCATCACAAATTGTTGCTTTATTGGACTCACTAACAAAAGGAAGACTATGACGACTGAGAACTTGCTTGACTATATTATTTGATGGATGACCTAAACGATGATGCCACATAGATATGGATGGCTTGACGACAGTACTGAAGACTTGCTTATTTGGACTCAACTTGCATAAACTCGACTTTAAAGGGTAGAGGCCACCTTTACATCTGCCACGAAGAAGAATCTTCCTCGTGGCCTGTTCCTTAATGGAAAAATGATTTGGATGAAATTCTAGAAAAGCATTATTATCACATGCAAGACGATGAACAGATAAAAGATTCTTTGTGGCCTTTGGAACATGAAGGATTTTCTTAAGATGAATTTTACTCGATGGGGTATGCAAGATACTAGAACCAATGTGATCGATCTCCATACCTGTTCCAGATGCCGAGTGCACCTGGTCGTGTCCACCATATTTGTCACGGATGGTGAGCTTATCTAGCTCACTAGTGACATGATCCGTAGCGCCCGAGTCGACGTACCAATTTGTGTCAACTCCATATGATGAGGTCGTTGCAGTAGAGGCACTCTTCTGTGGTGGTCCGGAGAAGGAAGTGTCAAACCTCTTGAAGCACTTGACGACGGTGTGGCCTTCCTTGCCGCAGAGTTGGCAAAACACACCTTGAAGAAAGCCACTTCCGCGGCCACCATTACCACCACCGCGGCCACCCTTCTGGAAGCCACGTCCGAAGCCACCGCGACCGCCTCCACCGCGGCCACGGTTTCCACCATTGCCTCCTCCACGACCGCCTTTTGCAGCCATGTTTGCTGAGGACATCTGATTGCCCCCACGAAGCTCGAGGCGTTGCTCATGGCTAGTCAGTTGGGTAAACACCTCCGCAACTGAGATCGGCTCGACCCGAGCAGCAATAGCGGACACCACCGGGTCATAGTCGAGATCCAGACCGGTCAAGATATATGAGACAAGCTCATCATCTCCCAGTTTCTTCCCTGCAGATGCCATCTCATCTGCAAGGGTCTTCATCTTCGTGATGTACTCCGAGATGGAGGACGACCCCTTGGTCGCTGTAGCAAGGGCCATCCGGGTGGCTATGACCCGTGCCCTAGATTGGGAGGCAAAAAGAGCCTCAATGGCGGCCCAAGCATTGGCCGCCGAGTCCGCCGAAGATGTTACTTGCGAAAAAATCTCCTTTGACAGAGAGGAGAACAAGTAATTCAGGACTGTTTGGTCCTTGGCGATCCACTTGTCATAGTCGGGGTTGATCACCGGCGGCTTCTTGTCGTCGACGGTGCCATCTTCCTTCTTTGGAGCAACGAACTGCTCCGGCGGTGCGGCGGCGGGATTGAGGAACTCAGCAAGCTGAGCCCCGCGAATCGCCGACAAGACTTGGAGACGCCACATCGCGAAGTTGCTCCTAGAGAGCTTGTCGGTCACGGGGAGGAAGAAGTACTGCGATCCCGTGAACGAAGCAGCAGACGAGGAAGCGGCCATGGATGCGTTCCGTAAGGATACGGGCTCTGAATACCATGTAAAATATGATGCGATGAGATACCCCTTAGGGTCTCACGCCTGTGTTTATATATACATCAGGAACCGCCTCTGATAAGGCAAGGTTACAATACCGAATACAACACGAACTCTCGTCTACTTGACGTACACGCAAAGGGTTCCTATACAAGGAAATACACGCTATCTTAACACAAGACAGAGATAAGATAATAACTGAACTTGTAAAGTCTAGTGTCCAACAGGAAATAGAGATAATTTCAGTCATTGGGCTTGGTGGCTATTGAAAATCTACCTTGGCTAAACTGATTTTCAGTGATGGAGTGACTATAAAGGAGCATTTTGAACTTACACTATGGGTTCATGTTTCACAAGAATTTAATGTTATCAAGCTCATTGAGAAACTGTTCGAAGCTGTTACTAAGGAGAAGTCTGATAAATATCCCTTTCAGCATATAAGTGAAACAATATCAGACAGATTGAATGTTAAGAGGTTTCTACTTGTACTGGATGATGTTTGGACAGAGGACAAAATTCAATGGGAGCAATTTATGGCACATCTAAAGAGTGGTTCACCAGGAAGCAAAATTTTACTCACTACTCGCAACAGAAGGGTTGCAGAAGCCATGGAATTAATATTCATATTTGACCTACCATTCTTGTCTTTTGATGACAGCTGGCAGATATTCCATCACAGCTTTGGAACAGGTGCAACAGGATTGAGCCCTGAATTCCAAGAGGTGGGGAAAGAGATAGTGATAAAATGTGGTGGGGTACCACTAGCAATCAAAAGTCTTGCAGGTGTCCTATGTGGCATCGAACGAAGAATAGAAGACTGGAAAGCCATGAGAGACAACAATCTATTAAATGTTCAGGAAGAAGAAGATAGAGTTGCCGCGTGCTTGAGGTTGAGCTATTCCCATTTGCAATATGATCTCAAACAGTGCTTTACAATATGTTCATTGTTTCCCAAAGGTCATAAGATAGATAAAGAACAACTGATTGACCTATGGATTGCTCATGATATGATCTCTATGGATTATATCGGCAACAAACACTTCAATTCTCTTGTGCAAATCTCTTTCATGCAAAATGTGGAAGAAGAAAATGGGAGAGTGATATGTAGAATGCATGATCTAGTTCATGATCTTGCCCAGCTCATCTTGGGTGATGAAATCTCATTCGTCATCCCAATGGAGGAAGAAAATTCCACAAAGAATTATAGATACTTTTCTCTGAGAGAACAGCCAGAAGTTACTGTCCCCAAAAATACTTTTGGAAAGGCACGTGCCGTATATATTACTAAGTGGTATGATCACATTTTTGGTATGGCACTGCAGAAGGCGAAGCACTTGCGTAGCGTGACAGTTGGCTTTCCCTATGTAACGGCACTAACCAATGCCATATTTCAGATTAACAATCTAAAATATCTTTCCATGTCAAGGCTAAATTGTGAAGCACTTCCTGATGCTATTTCAGATGTTTGGAGCCTACAAGCACTTCATATAACAAACAGTCTAGGTCTTCATAGGCTTCCTGAATCCATTGGTAAACTCAAGAAGTTGAGGACACTAAATTTGTCAGGCTGTCGGTACCTGAACAGATTACCAGATTCTATTGGTGATTGTCACATGATTTCAAATATTGATCTTTGGCATTGTAAACTTCTTACAGTGCTGCCAGACTCTATTGGCAGAAATAAAGAGCTGAGAGTGTTGAGGCTAGGTTGTTGTACCGGACTTAGGAGACTACCAAGTATCAATACGTTAGAAAATCTGCAATGCCTGGATCTCAGAAGCTGTCATAAGCTGGTAGAATTGCCTGAAGGCATAGAGAACTTGAAGAAGCTTGAGGTTTTGAATCTAGAAGGATGTCCAGTGTCAAGATCCCTGCTGGCTTTAAAAGGAGAACAGTTTGATCAAGTACAGCATCTGAATATTTCTGTAGGACGGGGTGAAAATTCTTCACGGATATCAGAACTTGCAAATAGAATGATAGGTAGTGGTGATGCTGATCGATCTATTTTAAATACATATGTGATGGAAGATGATGTACACAAGACCTGCTTGAAACAAAAGACAAACTTGCAAGGCTTGAAACTGAAGTGGATGGTACATGACAGAGCTGAGGTGGACAATGAATCTGTGCAAGATGTACTCGATGATCTGGAACCGCCACTTGGGATTAAAGAGCTGAAAATTCATGGGTATTCAGGTAGGCAGTATGCAAGGTGGATGCAGAATAAAGTTGGCGGGGGGGTACAGGGGCCTGCTCGCTTCCCATTTTTGAGGGTGATGAATTTGATTGATTTCTCAAACTTGAATAATCTACATGGGCTTGTGGAGCTTCCTTGTCTGGAGGAGCTTAAGCTGCAACGGATGACTTCCCTTGAGAGCATAAGTGGCGGCCCATTTCCTTCGCTGGTGAAGCTGGAGATGCATGATCTGCCTTGTTTGGGAGACGTGTGGATGGTAGCAGAGTGGACCATGCCCGATGGAGACGAGGGTCGAGGATACTGCAGTTTCACACCTCAGTTGGGACAATTCCGAGTTGGTAATTGCTTAATAGAGTTACGTATAACTGATTGTCCTAAGTTGGAGGTGAAGCCGCATCTTCCTCCGTCGTTGCAGCATTTGCATTTGGATCTCAGAAGGTGTCATAAGCTGGTAGAATTGCCTAAAGGCGTAGAGAACTTGAAGAAGCTTGAGGTTTTGAATCGAAAAGGATGTCTAGTGTCAAGATCCCTGCAGGCTTTAAAAGGACATCAGTTTGATCAAGTACATATAACAATAGGTAATCACAATGATTATCAATCTATTTTTTTTGACCGAAATCAATCTATTTTAAATACATATGGGATGGAAGATGATGTACACAAGACCTGCTTGAAACTAGAGTGGATTGCATATGACACAGTTGAGGTGGATCATGAATCTGTGCAAGGTGTACTTGATGATCTGGAACCGCCAACCGGGATTCAGAAACTAGAGATCCATGGGTATTCAGGCAGGCAGTATGCACGATGGATGCAGAATCAAGTTGGGTGTGGAGTACAGGACCTCAACCCCTTCCCATTTTTGAGGGAGATGAATCTGTCTGATTTCCCAAACTTGAAAAATTTACATGGGCTTGTGGAGCTGCCTTGTTTGGAGTTGCTTCAGCTGGAACTGATGCCTAACCTTGAGAGCATAAGTGGAGGCCCATTTCCTTCGCTGGTGAAGTTGGAGATGGAAGATCTGCCTTGTTTGGGAGAGGTGTGGATGGTAGCAGAGAGGACCATGCCAGATGGAGAAGATGGGGGATGCTGCTGCAATATCACACCTCAGTTGGGACAAGTCCGAGTTGGTAATTGCCTAATAGAGTTAGAGATTGTTGATTGTCCTAAGTTGGTGGTCAAGCCACACCTTCCTCGGTCGCTGCAGCACTTGTACTTGTTCGGCATTGAGCAGCTGCTGCAGTCACCAGGCCAATGCCAGGTCTCCTCTTCGTCCCTCAGTTTTTGCCACCTGAAGAAGCTTCAGCTAAATTTTGTGACAGGATTAGGATCTGGGTATGGGTGGGAGCTGCTCCAGCGCTTGACAGCACTCGAGTTATTGGAGATTAGTAACTTCTCTGGATTGGAAACCGAGCTGCCTGAGAGCTTGTGGAGCCTCACATCACTCCGGTCCCTGAAAGTGAGACACTGGTCTAATATCCGCATGCTACCTGAGTCCATAGGGGAACTCCGGTCTCGCAAGAGTTGACCATCGTATATTGTCGTAGCTTGACAAGCCTCCCCCAATCAATGGGTCAATTGACATCCCTCCAGTTGCTCAAGATAGAATCGTGTTATGCAATTCACCAATTTCCCGATTCCCTGGGAAAACTTTGCTCTCTACGCGAACTCATGATTAGTGATTTGCCAAAGCTGACTTGCCTTCCACAACCCATCTGCCGCCTCACCACCTCCCTTCAAGGGCTCCATATCTTCAATTGCCCGGGCATCAAATCCTTGCCCGATGAGATGGAAGGCCTCGTCTCCCTTGAAATGCTCACAATCAGTGACTGTCCGGGCCTCACATCATTGCCGCAGGGGATGGAAGGCCTCGTCTCCCTTCAAGAACTAGGCGTCTCTTACTGCCCCAAAATAAAATCCTTGCCTCAGGGCATTAAAGGCCTCACTGCTCTGAAGGAATTGCGGATCAGCTTCTGCCCTGATCTGCAGATGCGATGCATGGAAGGAACAGGGGAGGACTGGCACCTCATCTCCCACATCCCTTATGTCTTGTTTTAGATTGGGCCAGCGACTGCATGCTACTGCTTAATCGGGTGAGTTTGTTGTGCTATTTTTACCTGTAGCTATGACCTATGAGCAGTCCCCTTATTTTCCTTTGTGTAGTAGATTCATTCACTAGAGAGCCAATTTCTTAATTATTATGTTTTTATTAAAAATGTGGTTTGATTTGTTGAATGCTTTGGACAACGATGTAGTCTTGACATTTATGGAATTGCCTATTATTGTATCGCAGGCCTCCTGCATGCAACTGGGAGCTGGGAGTCCTTAATTGGCTTCAAATCAATTTTCTACGCACCTGAGTGTGTCCAATCCTTTCATCTTCGTCGCATAGGAGTACATAATTTCAGATTCCAGAAGAACAGGTGTGCTCGTTGTTCAGTTAACATGATGGGCATGCTTGTCGTCTCGTCAGTCATAGTTCTTGGCAGCCAAAAGTTCAGGTAGCATGCAGCCAGTGAAGTGAGGAATGACTGCGCCAGCACGGGTACGGTTCTTCTTTTGGCTGTGCCTTCATGAACGATGTTGGACTGGGAATAGGCGTTTCAGGCATGGCTTACAGCTATCCGACGAATGTATCATGTGTGACCAAGCTTCGGAAACCATGGATCATATCATGCTGGGCTGTTCCTTTAGTCGCGAAGTGTGGCACCTCTGCCTCGACAGGTTGCATCTGCTGGGACTTCAATGGTAGGGTTGCGCTGCAGGAAGGCAGTGCCAAAACACTTTCGAAGGGGATTCGACACCCTCTTCTTCCTTGTAGGGTGGATGTTATGGAAAAAGAGGAATGCTAGAACTTTCAACGGGCTTGCAACGGCGGTTGTCCTTCTGCTGGATCGGATTCTCCAGGAAGGCAGAACCTGGATTTCAGCGGGTTGCAGGCAGCTTGGTGTGCTCTTCGACAGGCTGTAGGCGCCGGGCTGCTTTGAGAGGCAAATTTATGTTAATCATGTAATCTTTAACTTTCTTTGGTGGAGGGTGGTCGGCTTTTTTGGGGTGCGTTCTCGGTAACCATGGTGTTACCGTCTGCGCTTTGGTCGGTTGTAATGCTTGAACTTTGTATTTTTTTCTCTTTACCCTGCTTAATGAAAAGCGCGCAACGGCGTGGTCTCGAAAAAAAGTGAGGGAATGACTTGGGAGTGACGCTCGATGATGAGTTTTTTTCTTTTGTGGCACTGACAGTGTGAATGTGATGGAAATAAGTTGCTGCAACCTGTTTGTTGCAACTTACTCTCGGATTTTGGAGTTAGTATTGGGCTGGGTGGGCTAATTTGAACCCTGATTTCAGTCAGGTCCGCCCTGCCACACTCGTCTGTGTCTATTCGATTTCGTTGTGTGGTGTAATAATAGTTGCAGAGCAAGATGACTTTTTTTTCGCGAGCGGGTCTTGTACCCGTATTTCATTAAGAGGAAGGGCCAAAGAAAGGCCAAAGCACGGTTACAAAGAGCTCACAAGTAATCCAGAGATTACCGGCAAAGCCCCAACACACAAACACAAAACACATACAAACAGCAAGAAAATACAGGGAGGGGACAACCCCGCCACCACACACTAACCAACTAACTAAGCCCGCAAAGAAAAACATCCACGCAAAGGTCGCCAAGATGGTAGAACATCCCGGCCGACAGGTAGCCGCCGCGGGGTATGAACGACAACAACCGCCAACGACCAGGTAGCCGCTGCAGCGTAAGGTGCCAACGACCAGGAAGCCGTTGCACAGAAGATACAACATCCGCCAACGACCAGGAAGCCGTTGCGGGTAGAACGACGACGACGACACCAAACTTGACAGACCAATGCGAAGATGACCACGAGGCACACACAGGCTTAGAGGAAGAGCGGCACGTACGAGGATGGTAGGAGGTAGGCGCAGCAGACAAGTTCTTCTCGCGATGCCTTCACGAAGGAGGTGACGCCGACGGCGCCATCACCGCTGGCCTTAGAGAACTAAGGCAGAGCTTTCGCTCAGAGCTCGTCAACGAAGACCACGGCATGAGACATGAAGAACGACGCCTTCAGGAAGGGAGTGGCGCCAAAGGCGTCACCGTCGTCTGCCCGAGCACCGTCGGGATGAACTTTCGCTCCAATCTACATGCATAGGCACGGGGCGCCACCAGACCCACCACCCATCCTTACCACCACGTGCCGAAGAAGGCCCCCAGGGGCCCAGATCCGGCCGCCCACAGCCGCTGCCGACCACCGGAGGGGAGCCTAGCCGTCACCGACTGCCCAGTGGAGACGTACCAGCACCAAGGAAGGAAGCGCAGGAACATGGCCAAGAAGAGGTGGCCGGTCTCCAGGAGCAGGCAGCGGACAGCCACAGTGGCCCCTCCGGCCGGAACAGGCGCACCCGAGCACGGGCGGGAGGCAGGCCGATGGAACCCGCCGGCCATCACCGCAGCGGGGGGGGGAGGAGGTTGGCAGCCACCGGGACCGGAGCCGGTGAACCCGGGTCCGGCCCAACGCCGGCAAGCCCGCCGCCGCCCGCCCACCGGCCCCCCAAGCCCCGGGAAGCGGCGAGCAGGCCAGCAGGCAACCGCCACCAGGCTGGCCATGCAGCCAGGGGCAGAGCACCCCCATCCCCGCTAGATCCGGGCAAAGGGTGGCCGGGGCCAGCCGGACAGGGGGGCCGAGACCCCCCACCCCAACAGATCCGGTCGCCGAGCTGCCATGGCCGGCCCAGGGGAGCAGGTGTGCGCGCAGAGCCCGAGCGCCGCCCCGGGGCGCGGATCCGCGCATGGGAGGCCGGATCCAACCCCGTGGAGGCCCGATCCGGGCCGCCGGCCGCCGGCCACGACGAGAGAGCGCCGACAGAGGTTCGGTGGTGGTATGGCGGGGGAGACAACGGGGAAGGACGGGAGGAGGAGGGGCAGGCCGCAGCGTGGCCCTTTTTTCCGGGGCGCTGCTGGCCGCCGCCGCCGCACGCCGGTGGGCGGCGATGGCGGCCTAGAGGAGGCACGGGAAGGGGGCTTCTGGGCGGTGGCGGTGGTCGCCCCCCGAGTCGCCCCAGGGTGCGCTCGGGAGGAAGGGGAGACGCTCGGGAGGAAGTAGTCAACACATTCCGCAGAGCAAGATGGCAAATCGTATGATGTGGACTCTGAACTGTGGTTTGGGAGTTGCATGGTCTGTCCTAATCAGAATACAGGTGACCCACCACAATGTACAGAGAGTGAAAGAGAGTTTGTGCGCCATGCCTGTTTGTACTAGGCGTAAGAAGGCAGATGCAGTGCACATATGCGATGATTTCGAAATGCTTTTGTGACAGTTTTAAAAACGTATAAAGTTTCTTGTGCTGGAGAACGCTAGCTTCTCACGATGGTGTTGTGCACTGCATCTTGCTTGCTACTATGGTCTGTGGTAGAGATCGAATGCATGCTTTCATGCCAGATTACATTACATGTTTGTCAGAGCCCGAAGAAGTTACATTTTTTTAAGAGATCTGGAACAAGTCCGGCTTATGTTAATAAGAAGAGAATTACATGCGCAAGCAGCGCAAAACAACCTTTTAGGTTTGATAGACTGTCAAACTAGGTGTGGAAAACTAAAACTGACTACTCACGTTCTAAAACAACCGATATGCATCTACTGGCTGCACTATCATGGGACCTCCGCCGCGTAACGCTTTGTAAAGCTCTATGTCGTCAAGCCTCACCGCGGTCCTTAGTGACTTGATCGCTTTGTCAGGAATGTCCTGTCCAAAACTGTCAATGTACTCGGTGACTGTTGCATCCGTCGCCGACGACTCGCCATTGATGAAGTCCAGATTGCGCATAAGCCATAGGGCACGTTGTGCCACCGGCGTGGAAGAAGGACGAGCGGCCAGACGCAGGCTGGAGCGGGTGGGAGCTAGTGTCCTTCTAGCTCCTCTGGTCCTTGCCTTACAGGCCTGCTTTTTTGGAGGCGAGGCCGGTCTTGGAAGCAGCGGCTCTGGAACCTTCGGGAACATCTTCTTGCAGAAGGCGGCGCAAGCACCGTCGTCCTCTGTCTCCGTGCCTCCGTCACCTTCCTCTGCTCCCAGACCATCCTCCTCTGTGGCGTCAATCGCCGGCGCGTCGAGCTCCTCGGCGACCGTTGCGTCCGTCGCGGGGACCTCGACCACGTCCCGTGGGAGGCCCGCTTCGTGTGCTTCTTTGCTTCGGCGGGCGTAGACGAGCAGCGGCTTAGGCTGCTCAGGCCCCCTCGACGCGTCGTCCTGTCCACGTGCCCCCACAGTGGGCGCGCTAAGCAGTTCGAACGCAGAAGGGGGCTCCTCCGTGGCCGGGTCGTCTCCGGCAGGTGGCACCATTGGAGGGGCGACCACCGGCTCCGGGGTCGGCCCTCCTGGCGTGGCCGGGCGTCCGTTGTCGATCGGCTGCAGCGGGTCTTCTAGGATTGTGGCCCAGGCGACATCCATCCAAGTGGCCACCGGATTGGAGGCTCGGTCGATGCTCCAGCCAAGGGGCGAGCAGATCGCGGCTGCCAAACCTTGGGAGCTTGGTTGGTGATGCCCGCTTCCTGCCTCCTCTTCCGCCTGCGACGTCGGCGCCGACGCGAGCGATGACCACGGCCACGTTGGGAGTGGCCGGTGTCAGCCGAGCCGCCGGCCCCTGTGGGAGCGTGCCCGCCGCTCACGGTGTCGTTGTTGCTCCTTGGCCGAGTGGCGCGCTTGGCGGCGTTGTCGCGCCACGACTTCTTGCAATCACGCGCGAAGTGGCCGAGGCTGTAGCAACGGAGGCACCGCCATGGGAGGTTGCAGGTGGCGACGCGGTGCCCCGTTGCTACGCACTTGAAGCAACGGCCATCGGCGTAAGCCGGGAACGGCCGTGGGACGGTGTGCCCCCCGGCGTTCGCCACATGGCGCTGGCGCGGACTCCGTGGCTGCGGCGCCTGCGATGACGGGGGAGGGCGCTTTGGGAACACACGCTGCCACCCGTCGGCATCCGGGGCGGTTGCCCGGCGTGATGACCCCAACCGCTGGTGGACGGAGAGACGCTCATGCGAGCCCCGCCGCTGGCCGAGGCGCTGTCTCACAGGGACGCGTTCCTCCACCGGCCGGGTAGGAATGCCGCTCACCAGCTGCGGATGCAGGCGGTCGCGTTTCCTCCTCCTTCGTCGAGGGCAGCTCCACCGGCGGCAGCCGCCGCCGCGACCCGTAGCCCAGCGCCGCCGTGGCCGCTCCAAAGGCACGGCCCGCAGGCCTCGGCGGGCAACGGGCAGCAGCCAGGTAGGTCGCGGGCTGCTCGTCACCAGATACGTCGTCGTCGTCGTCCGCCCAGCGCCGGTACTTGGAGCACCCACCGGAGACGGGCACGAACGGAGCCGCGTCCGGAGAAAGGGAGGATCTTGGGGCCGTTGGCGACGGTAGTTCATCCTCGTCCTCCGAGGCGTCCTCGACGATGACCTCGTCCTCCGCGGGCAGGCGGTGCGGGGTTGCCTGTGCCGGCGTCGACGTTGGCTCCGGCGGGGAGCCCTCGCTGCACAGAGTGGAGCCCACCCCCGGCCATCCCCATCGACGGCGGGGACAGGAGCGACGGCCCGAGGCCCCCAGCGCCACCCTTTGTTGGATTCAGGGCCTCAACCCCGACAGGGGAGGCCGCGGCGCCGGCCGTGGGCTCCGCGGCACCGCCAGCCGGAGGCGGCGCGCCCATGCCCGTCCGAAGAAGTTACATGAGTTTGAGTTGGGCGCCTAAAAATAAATTAATATCCAGAGACCTCTTTGCTTTGCATGGAGATGTACACTCAAATTAAGAAGTTGATATATCACATGAGCAGAGCATCCCTTGAGGCTACGGAGGATCAAGAGCACTGTTTTGCCATGGAGAAGTGCATTCATTAGAGCATCTCCAACAGTTCCTCAAATTTCACTTGCCAAATACTATGTTTTAGCAACTTGGTAAAACAATTTGCCAAGTGAAAAACGTTCCATCTCCAACAGTTCTCTATTTAGACTTGCCAAATCACAAAAATAGAGGAGGCCCACCGGGTGATTCTCCATTAGAGCATCTCCAACAATTCCTCAAATCTCACTTGCCAAATACTATGTTTTAGCAACTTGGTAAAACAATTTGCCAAGTGAAAAACGTTCCATCACCGCAGCAGAGCGCGGGAGAGGATGTCGGAGGGCCGCGCGACAGGATGGCAAGGCTGTTTCGCGTGCGGATCTTTGCGCGTGCGGGAGAGGGATTTGGCAAGTTGGAAAAAATTGGCAAGCCAAGTAGAGAGCTGTTGGAGATAGAATTTTTATTGTTTTGCCAAATTATAGAGGATGGCAAACCAAGTAGCGAACTGTTGGAGATGCTCTTAGTCAACGCTTTGACATGGAGCACTGCTAATTTCGTTTGCAACCTGATGATGCGACCAAGTAATTTGCTGAACTGCATGGACCATTCATCAGTTTTGTAGCAAACTCCTCTGCTTTGTGAAACCCAATGTATTTGTCAGACCAAGCAGAGTTTGTTTTACACATGAACATTCAGGTCGATTTCAAAAGGGAAAAGAAAAAAATTTCGTTCAGCTGTTCAGCTAACGTGATAGGCCGCGTCTCTCTTCTTCTCTTCTGAATCGCAGCTGACACGATCCTCCTGCACGACGTCGGGGGTCCCACACGATCTCTGTGCCACTCGATCTAAGCTTTACGTACCACGGCTCGTCGCTCGCAAAGCTCTGCTTCTCCTCCTTGGCCACGGCGCCGCACCAGCGTCTGCCCGTGGTGGCTGCCAGGGTGGTGCGGCCGTGGTGGGTGCTCCGGCGACCGTACGTGGCACCGTGCAGTGCCGACGGCTGCGCGTTGCAGACAGTTGCGATGGCTATGGACAAAGCTGGTCGGCGAGTTGATAATGCACACCGCGCACCGCCCGTTCGGTGAAATGCGCCACAGGTGACAAGCTGTCAGAATTCCATCGTTTTTTAATGGCTCGTCTGTCATGAGCATGATGATGCGTTACATTGTCATTTGTCGAACTGATAACCCCCTTGCAGGCTTCCAAAAAGTATGCACTGTGCTACTAGCCGCTAGTGGTCCACAATGGAAGTGGCGTGGGCATGGTGACACGGTCACGGCGGGCAAGGGCGGGTCTTGCCGAGTACTCCGCCCGCCGCCAGTGAGCGCAACTTGTTCGATGAAATGTGCCACTGGTGGGAACTGGGGACCTCGAGTCATCTCGTCACCGAAAGTAGCGGCCTTCACTGTTGCTTTAACGCCAACAAAGAAAAGTGTGTGGAATGTTGGCTCGCCGGTCTCCATGCACAGTACGTGCGCGACAACTCTGCGGTAGCTTCCCTGAAGTTCATCTTTGTCTGTTGGGCCTTCCCATCCTGTGGCATGAACCATTCATAAAAGAACACATTTTTCTCCGAGTTCTGGCAACCCCTGCTCGGCATATGCACACTTGCACACTGAGTACTATGGTCTTTCTTGGCATGCTTTGCAGCTCAAAGTCCTCTTCTTCTTCTTTTTCTTTTCTTTCCACCCTACCAAAACTCAGGGTCGGTCAATCACTCTTGGCTCTGCTTTACTCTTTGTTCCTTAGAACAGTGCAAAATAACCCAGAAACTCATTTCTATTATATCTACTAAAAAGATGTTCCAATGATATGATTCGGCCACAACGGCCGGAGCAGGGAACCAGATTCTAATTCCTCAGTCCACTCAGCCTCAAGGGAACCTATGCGCTGCACTTTGCAGGGTAATTTTATTTAGCCGTTCACATCTGTTTTTGCTTCTACAGACTACACCTCGACGTACGGACCCTCCTAAGTACTGTTAGTAGTTGCTGCCCTGCCCTTACTTAAGCCTTACTGAGCAACTAATATAAGCATAATTGATAACTTCACAAGGAATCGTTACAAACTAGCAGTGCAGTAGCAGAACACCCTGCCTTCGAGGCCAGGACATCCTGCGTTGTGCAAACCAAGGCCGGAGTTCCAGGTATTGCTCTACTACTCGGCCATCTTTTCATTCCGGCATCCAGTTCCATGTACTCCTTACCCTGCTATGTATACTTTCTGCTTGCTCCTGTAATTTCTTGGGTAAAACATGGGCTTTCTTCTAACTTGTCTCAGCTAGCAAGGTACTGTAGGCCGAGATCATGGCAGCTACAAGGATGCTGTCCTATTGATCCTTCTCTACTTTTTACGCTGTGGTATGTTCATCTTACCCTTTTTTACTGATTTTTCATGTTTATTTCTGTTTGATCGACTGAAGGGAGGAGGGTGCTACTACCTTCCATTGATCAACTCCGATCCTTCCTTGGCTTAGGGTCACAAAAACTTGGTCTGCTCTAAGGGCTCTTGTTTTGAAACAAAAGCTGGGTTTATTTCTCAAGCATATTAGGTTCTACCCAAGTGTACATGATATATTGACATCCCATTCATCTCTGCTTTGCGAGTAATTTAGAAATATATAGATGTGTTTGCTACTCCTGCTAAGTTCGTCGTGGATCCATGTGTACAGTGTACTCTGGCTTCTTTGGTCTGTTTTGAACTGAGGGCTGAATCCTCTTAATACTAAACTGAGGGCTGAATCTTCTTAATACTAAACTGAGGGCTGAAACCTCTTAAGTCATGAATCGCAACAGCAGATCTGAGTCCAGGTCGCCTGTTCCTTTTTCTTTTCTGTTTTTCTTTTTCTTTGCTTGGCTACTTTTATCCATTTTTCTTCAACAACATAGCTCTAGAATTTCTGCTTTTGAATGCAAATATTTTCAAAAAAATTGGTGATTGTTCTGCCCATGGTCAGGTACCGAAGGCTGGAAACTAACAAGTCATACATCATTAGTACAATACGTGATTGCTGTCGGTTCTCCTGAGCTAGATGCTATGGTAGTTTCGCTGCGTATGATGTAAGGAGCAAGAAGGCAAGTTCAGTTTGTTTCCAAAGGAGCCCTGCTGCAACCCAACACCAAAGTATAAAGAGCTACTGCAAGAGCACCTGTTTTCCTAGGTCAGATATCAATACCATCAACCACAGTTTCATACAAGACTATAAAAACATTATCTGCATCATCCATAAATGATGTCAGCGGGCACACAGAGAATGAAACACAATTGAATTAACTGCATGTTTCAAAGCCCATATTTTAGCATTGCTCTTCTTTTTTTTCCTTTTTCTTTTTACTTTGTCAAGAGTAGCAGCTAATTTGACAATGTTATTTGTAGGAATTTTTGGTGAAAAATACGTTCCAGAACTACACTCAGTTATGGAAGCTGCTGCAGTATCTGCTGTGGTATCTATGACGTTGAAGGTTGTGGGCAATAAATTAGGTCCACTGTTAGTCAAAGAGTACAGCAACATTGTGGGTGTGAAAACAGATCTTCGTGAGCTCAGGGATCAAGTTGAAGATATCAACAATTGGTTGGAGACAAGAGATGAAGCTATTTGGAATGATCGTGATCCATCATTTAATTGGCTCAAGAGGATGAAAGATGTTGCTTATGATGTTGATGATATTGTTGATGAGTTCCAGCTGAAGGCTGAGAAACATGAAGCTGCTGATGGTGGTGGTCTTATGTCCAAATATATGTTCACAAAACCAAAATCGTTTATTTTGGAATGCAAGATAGCTAGCAAGATTAAGACAATCAGGAAAAGATTTGCTACCATTGTGAAGCAAAGAGCTGACTTCATCACAATAGCAAATAGTTTACAAGTTGGTCATTCTGCTCGACATATGAACGAGACATTTGAGATGTCATCGTTGCCCATTGTGGATGTGGCATCAATACTCGGAAGAGACCAGGACAAGGATAAGATAATAACTGAACTAATAAAGTCGAATGGCCAACAGAAAAGAGCGATAATTTCAGTCATTGGGCTTGGTGGCTCTGGAAAAACCACCTTGGCTAAACTGATTTTCAGTGATATAGAGACTTTAAAGAACCATTTTGACTTTAAACTATGGGTTCATGTATCACAAGAATTTAATGTTGGAAACCTCATCAAGAAACTATTTGAAGCTGTTACCAGAGAGAAGTTTCGACAAACATCCCTTGCAGCATATAAGTGAAGAAATATCAAAAAGATTGAATCAAAAGAGGTTTCTACTTGTACTAGATGACGTTTGGACTGGAGAAGAAATTGAATGGGAGCAATTTATGGTGCATCTAAAGAGTGGCGCACCAGAAAGCAAGATTTTAGTCACTACTCGCAGCAGAAGGGTTTCGGAAGCCATGGAATCAATATACATATTTGACCTACCATTCTTGTCTTTCGATGACAGCTGGCAGCTGTTCCATCACAGCTTCGGAGCAGGTGTGACAGGATTGAGCCCTGAATTCCAAGAGGTAGGAAAAGAGATTGTGAGAAAATGTGGTGGGGTGCCACTAGCAATCAAAAGTCTTGCAGGTGTCCTCCGTGGCATGGAACGAAGAATAGACGACTGGCAAGCCATGAGAGACAACAATCTATTAGATGTCCAGGGAGAATATAGAGTAGCTGCATGTTTGAGGTTGAGCTATTCACATTTGCCATATAATCTCAAACAGTGCTTTACAATATGTTCAGTATTTCCCAAAGGTCATAAGATTTATAAAGAACAACTGATTGATCTATGGATTGCTCATGATATGATCTCTATGGATTATATTGGCAACAAACACTTCCATTCTCTTGTGCAGATCTCTTTCATGCAAAATGTGGAAGAAGAAGAAGATGGGAGAGTGACATTTACAATGCATGATTTAGTTCATGATCTTGCCCAGCTCATCTTGGGTGATGAACTTTCACTCATTGTCCCAACAGAGGAAGAAAATTCCACAAAGAGTTACAGATACTTTTCTTTGGGAGAACAACCAGAAGTTATTGTTCCCAAAAATATTTTTGAAAAGGCACGTGCTGTATATATTACTAAGTGTTATGATCACATTTTTGGCGTAGCACTGGGGAAGGCAAAGCATTTGCGCAGTGTGACAGTTGGATCTCCCTATGTAACGGCACTACCCAATGCCGTATTTCAGATTGTTAGTCTGAAATATCTTTCCTTGTCAAGGCTAAATTGTGAAGCACTTCCCGACGCTATTTCAGATGTTTGGAGCCTACAAGCACTTTATATAACAGATAGTCTATATCTTCTTGGGCTTCCTGAATCCATTGGTAAGCTCAAGAAGTTGAGGTCACTAAATTTGTCAGGCTGTCAGTACCTAAACAAATTACCAGATTCTATTGGTGATTGTCACATGATTTCAAGTATTGATCTTTGGCGTTGTATAGATCTTACAGTGCTACCAAACTCTATTGGTAGAAATAAGAAGCTGAGAGTGTTAAGACTAGGTTGTACCAGACTTAGGTGGCTACCAAGTATCATTACGTTGGAAAATCTGGAGTGTTTGGACCTCACACGGTGTTATGAGCTGGTAGAATTACCTGAAGGCATATGGAGCTTGAAGAAGCTTGAAGTTTTGAACATAGAGGGATGTTCAATGTTTGGATCCCCACTAGTTTTAAACAAACGGGCACTTGATCGAGCACAAAATATGAACATATTTGTTGTAGAACGGGGCAAAAGATCTGCGCTAATGTTACAGCATGCACGTATATCAGATAGGCCCAGTAATTATCTATCTCTTGCACATATGTATGTGATGGAACCAGATGATGCACAGATGACATGCTTGAAACAAAAGACAAACTTGCAGAGTTTAAACCTACGGGCGATGGCACATAACATGGCTGAGGTGAACAATGAATTTGTCAAAGCTGTACTTGATGATCTGGAACCGCCATCTGGAATTAAAAAGCTAGGAATTTGTGGGTATTCAGGTAGGCAGTCTGCATGGTGGATGCAGAATGAAGTTGGCGGTGGAGTACAGGGGCCTACTCGCTTCCCATTTTTGAGGGTGATGAGTCTGTTTAATTTCCCGAACTTGAAGAATATACATGGGCTTGTGGAGCTGCCTTGTTTGGAGGAGCTTGAGCTGAAACAGATGCCTTCTCTTGAGAGCATAAGTGGAGGCCCATTTCCTTCGCTGGTGAAGTTGGAGATGCATGATCTGCTTTGTTTGGGAGAGGTGTGGATGGTAGCAGAGGGGACCATACCCGATGGAGAAGAGGGGGGAGGCTCCTGCAATTTCACACCTCAGATGGGACAAGTCCGAGTTGGTAATTGCCTAACAGAGTTACGAATCAGTGGTTGCCCTAGGTTGGAGATGAAGCCACACCTTCCTCCATCGCTGCAGCAGATGCATTTGGGGGGCAGGGAGCAGCTGCTGCAGTCACCAGGTAAATGGCAGGGGTCTTCTTCGTCCCCCAGTTTTAACAAACTGAAGAAGCTTGGACTATGTAATGTGACAGGATTAGGATCTGGGCATGGGTGGGAGCTGCTACAACACATGACAACACTCGAGTCATTGATTATTACGCACTTCTCTGGATTGGAAACCGAGCTGCCTGAGAGCTTGTGGAGCCTCAAATCCCTCCGGTCCCTCGAAGTGAATTGGTGTTCTAATATCCTCGTGCTACCTGAGTCGCTAGGGGAACTCCGGTCTCTGCAAGAGTTGGCCATCGAATTCTGTTATAGCCTGAGCAGCCTCCCCCAATCAATGGGTCAATTGACATCCCTCCAGTTGCTCACGATAGGGTGGTGCAATGCAATTCACCAATTGCCCGATTGCCTAGGAGAACTCTGCTCTCTACGTGAACTCATGATTAGTAACTTGCCAGAGCTCACTTGCCTTCCACAACCCATCTGCCGCCTCACCACCTCTCTTCAAGAGCTAGAAATAGACAGGTGCCCGTGCATTGCATCCTTGCCGCAGGGGATGGAAGGCCTCGTCTCCCTTAAAAAGCTTTCAATCAGTGACTGTTCGGGCCTCACATCATTGCCGCAGGGGGTCGAAGGCCTCGTTTCCCTTGAAGTGCTACACGTCGATTCCTGCCCCAAAATAAAATCCCTGCCTGAGGGTATAAAAGGCCTGACCGCTCTGAAGAAATTGACGATCTGTGACTGCCCTGATCTGGAGAGGCGATGCAAGAGAGAAACGGGGGAGGACTGGCACCTCATCTCCCACATCCCTGATGTTCGGGTTGCAGTGGGTGTGGCCTTGTGGGGAGGATTGGGCCAGCGACTGCATGCTACTACTTAATCGGGTGAGTTTACTGTGCTATTTTTTTTCCTGTACCTATGAGTAGTCCCCCCTTTTTTTCCTGTGTACATTCA
The DNA here is from genome assembly GCA_018135685.1 of Themeda triandra. NCBI lineage: Eukaryota > Viridiplantae > Streptophyta > Magnoliopsida > Poales > Poaceae > Themeda > Themeda triandra. The sequence goes on from JAENPR010000384.1 coordinate 562,952, forward strand.
GTAGAGAGCCAATTTCCTAATTACTAATTTTTGTTAAAATGTGATTTGATTTCTTGAATACTTTGGACGAGGATGTAGTTTGATATTTTTGGATTTGCCTGTTATTGAATTGCAGGCGCACATGGCGCGTACTGCACCTGGGAGCTGGGATAATTGGCTTTGGCTTCAAATGATATGAAGAATTCTCTGCTTTCTTTGTCACATAGGATGGAATTTCAGATTCCAGAAGAACAGACTGGCACCTCATCTCCCACATCCCTGATACCAGCGACTGCATGCTACTCCTTAATCGGGTGAGTTTATTGTTGTATTTTTATCTGTACCCTATGTGCAGCGTCCTTGTTTTCCTTGTGTAGTACTACTAGTTTAATTCACTCGAGAGCCAATTTCCTAATTATTATTTTTTTGTAAAAAATGTGGTTTGATTTCTTGAGTACTTTGGATGAGGATGTAGTTCTGACATTTATGGATTTGCCTATTATTGTATTGCAGGCCCACTGCATGCACCAGGGGGCTGGGAGTCCTTAATTGGCTTCAAATGAATTCTCTACGCACCTGTGTAGTGCAATGCTTTCATCTTCGCATAGGAGTACATAATTTCAGATTCCGGAATAACAGGTGTGCTCTGTTGTTCAGTTAACATGATGATGGGCCTGCTGATCGTATCGTCAGTCACAGTTCGCAGCCAGAGGTTGAGATGGAACTATATATATTGCGACTTGGGAGTTACGCTCGATGATCAGTTTTTTTTTTTTCTTTTGTGGCACTGTCAGTGCGACTGTAGTTTGGGAGTTGCATGGCTTGTCCTGACCAGAACACAGGTGTGTGTGTGCGTGCGTGTGTGACAGGTAGAAGCATAGATGTGATGATTTCGAAACGTTTTTTGTGACAGTTTGAAACCGTAAAATTACTTGTGCTGGAGGACGCTAGCTTCTCATGATGGTGTTGTGCAGTGCATCTTGCTTGCTGCTATGGCCTATGCGGTGGAGATCCAATGCATGCTTTTATTAATGCTATACTTACATTTCCGTTCCGACGAAATGTGTGGCCGTTGAGACATCCTCTTCGTCCAGATCTCATCTATGTTTCTACCATTTCTGTTTCAGTTTAACTATTCTATTTCTTCTGTATTCAAATTTTGTCCGACTCCTATAAAATTTATTTTTTCTTCTCAAAACGGCACCTGCCGAAAAACGGAAAAAGGACTAATGGAGTCCGGTTTGGTTTCGAACCTCAGGGAATTGGACCGCATTCAGTGGTTTGCAGATTACGGAAGCTTAGTTGCCGGCAGTTTGGTTCATGGAAAACAGTATTGGACAGTTTGGTTTCGTCCCGACTAGGACAGGGTCAGTCGTGTCTTATATATGCACTGGTACACGTTACATAGGAAATTTTGTTACAACGAGCCATGTTTGAGATTGTAGTACGTACGCAGTAAGCAGGCAATGCAAGTTTAGAAATTTATATACTGTATACTCTGGAGGCATTTGTATTTGTATTACGACATTCTGTGTTAAAGAAAAATGATGCCACGTTCTGTGTTCGAGTTCGACACAATGACTTCGGCAGGACAACGGATTGTGTGGGCGCGTTGTCGGCAGCCTCATGGAGTCGTTGCCACTACGGTTTCCTCGCGTTTAACCCCATTCTCCTCTGTTCTCGTCTTCGTCGCAACCACTCCCCATCAGTACGGAGACCGCGGGCGGAGCCATGGTTGATCATCAACCCGTGGTGGAGAGACGAAGCTACCCAACATGCCCAGCGCGAGCGGACTGCCTGGCCTAGGATGACGAGGGGTGGAAGAAGCAAAAGCAGCAGCGGGCCAGCCGCCGGCAACAGGGCACGGGCATCAGTGGATTGGGAGTGAACCGTGGCCTGACTGCATCCTTGGACACCGCGCGGCCCCTGCGCGTGCACGTGGAATCACGAGCCTTCCTTCCTGCCTGTCTGGCTCGAGCCCGAGCGCTGTTGTCCTGGGGTGGGAGGTAGCGCGATCACTCAGACCAGTCGGTAGTGCGTGCCGCCTGTTCGACGAAATGCGCCGTGGCCCACTGACGGAGCCTTGCTGCTTCAACGTCAAACGAAGCGACACGTGAAGTGAGTGTGAACTTGGACTTGGTTCGTCAGTCTTCACGGTACGTGTGCCACAACTCCGTGGCCACTTCCCCGATATTTTTGAACATGTCATTTTCGTTTCTGAAGATGCTTTGGTTGGGTCCCTTCCCTCCATCTTAATAGTGGCATCAAATCAAACATGGAGGCAGACCTTTCTCTCTGCGAATCATGGCAATCCTACTCCGCGTGCACTGTCACTACTAGTACAGTAGTACTCCGCACTTGGTACGCATTTTCAGCTCAGCTTCCTCTTTTTCTTTGTCACTTTATCTTGGCACTTGACCGCGACTCAAGAGTCCTTATCAAACACTCTTGGCTGCTCCTCTCTTATCCCGTAGAAAAGTGCACCACGTCAACTTTTGCAATGACAAAACCTTACTATGGAATAATTATTCCAACTCTACTGTAACGTTATACTAAAAATCTTGCCACTTAGGCCTTTACATGCAAGTTAATTTTAAAGTCAGACACTCAGACATCTGTACAAGTATACAAGCTTAAACAGGAAACCCTTGCTTCCTAATCACAGGCACAGACACAGGACATGAGGCACATGTATCTGGATTGGTGTTACATTCAGATCACACAATAGCTTACAAAGGTCCAAATACCTGTATTTACTCATCCTTGACAAATTGACAGTGTGTGAAAGCATAATATTTTGTTGGATATTTTGACTGATTCTTTTCTAAAAGGGAGGGGCGAAATCTAATTTCTCCTTTCAGTGTGCGGGTCCTCTAAATTATTGTGAACATGGTCCATGTGGGTCCTCGAGCCCGTTTGGCCATATAGATTTCCGTCCTTCATCCTTATCTCCTTGTTAATAACCATATGAAGGACCGGAAACGGCGAGGGGGGGTGAATTGGGCATCAAATTTCTCGCGAAATATTTGGCCTTTGTCCCAAAATCAAACCCCAAGAAGCAATTCAAAACGCGATAGTGTCCACGACCCAAATGAGTGGGTGGATGTTTCTAGGAACACAACATAGGTGACACCACAAGCCTAACGTAACAGACGGAAGTCGAATCGGAGCTCAAACGACAAAGATGAAAGCAAATCGGAAAATCAAAACCAGGTGAAAAGTCACCGGAAAATCTGCAAGAAAATCGTCCATCCACCCGAGTCAAAGTGGTTACTGTAAAACAAACACACCCAAGAAAATTATTGAATTTTATCGGTACTCGAAGGTACACGACCTACCAATAATTTGTTCACTGCACAACATCACAGAACTAGTGCTTGAGCTAATGGAAGGGCACTTTGATCTCCTCGGCAACCTGCTCAAATAAACAGGACAAGCTACCTGCACCAATTGACTCCGAGAGAAACCAACAGGAGATATCAAGCATCGATTAAATATTAAGGCAATTAAGAAATCCCAAAACTGTTCCTTGAAAGTGACATTTCCAAAAGCCTTTACAAATCACGTGAACAGATCCTGCTTCCAATGGATGAATCCAATTGGCGGTTCCTGATTCATTCAATTAGGAACAAAAGCAGAAAGAGCTTGACGGTGGGACTGCACACCGAGGAACACACCGAGGAACAAACACCGTTGGACAGTTACTGAACACGAGGTGGCGACACAGTCTGAACTTTTGCCGGCCAGGATTTGAAGGCGCTTTAGCGCTGCAGCATGCTGCTGGTTCCCCTGTACCAAGGCTGGCCTTGTTTAGATACTAAAATTCACCCCCAAATTTCACTATCAAAAGAAGTCTCCATCACATCAAAATATCGGCGTATGCATGGAGTATTAAATGTAGATAAAATCAAAAACTAATTGCGGTTGTTGTCTTGCTGCGAGACGAGCATTTTGGCTAATTAATCAAGATTTGGACAATTATTACCAAAAACAAAAATGCTATAGTGCTCAGGGGCGGCACCGTGCAGAATCGGCCACCCCGAGTCGGGTAACTAAACGATCAAAAGAAAAGCGCAAGACACCGGAAGTGTCTGGATGGACGAAATCGATGGTGGATGCGAGCAAAAAGCCTAGGGCTTCGGCGTCGACTCTCAAGAACGAGCGCACATCACTCGGCTATTCATCGGAGTCTGGTGCCTCACAAGCCTGTCCAAGAACAGAAGGTCGAGACGAACACAGAAAAGAGGGAACCAAAGAATCGATGGAAACCGACCAACTCCACAGCTTGACTTGAAACTTTGTACAGACCAAATTGAACTAGTCACAAACAAAATCCCCAAGAAATTATGGGTGGAATCCAACTAAATCTCCCTGAAAACCGGATCGTTGGCAAGCACGAAAATAGGGAAAAATAAACCACGGAAATCACAGCAAAGTAGGATAAAGCCCGGAGGGCACGAGGAGGATTCGGGCCTCCATTCCCAATCAAAAATATCCAAAAATACAAGGACGAATTTTAGTAGCTAGACTCTCTCATGAGATGGAAACCCTAGACTCGAGGAGGGAAAATGAAAGTGGGGAGGTGAAGGAGAGGAGCCCCTCATCCTTAATTATAGGGCCTATTTCATATTTCCTTTTTTTGCCCTTGGATACATGAAGAGCTAAACCACTTAGCCAGGGGCATAAGGGTCCAACTCAGGCTTCACTTGATCCGACGGCCACCGCGCCTCCTCACCGGTAGCCTCGCTTCCACGCGATCTCCCCGATGCCGCCACGTGCCGTCCGTCCGCATTGGGACCTCCGCCCAGGTTTTGAGGCGCAAACCCGGGAAACCCGCCATCGATGGTTTTGAGGAAAACCACCAAACCCTCCGCGAGTAGCGTAGCCCGTACGCGTCCCCCGCCGTGTACACTTGCACTTGTCGATGTCCCGGTTGTCGCCCACCACGGTTAGCGGCCGGCTTCAAGGTCCCTCGATCCAAGCCTCACGTCCGCCGCGCCGCACTCGGTCCGTCGGGACGGCATGCCCTACTTGACCTTCACCACCGTCGACCACTATCTCCGAGCTCGACACCTACCAAACAATATAAGCCAAGAAACACCGTTGTTTGACACGAAACCGCGTGCCATCGGTTAGTTGAACATAACACATGCACACATTTGTGTTGCCATGTTGACAATCACTCAACACAAAAACTGCCACACCATGGCTATGGAAAAACCATGTGTCCACAATCTCCCCATTGATGAGTGCATTGTCAACATCAACACAAAACCAGAGACAACTCATCCAAGTGACCAAACGCCAAAGAGAAACTAAAAACGGGTCACTTGCTATGAGCAAAGCTAGAGCAAAAACTTGGTCCCCAAAGACATGGGCAACGGCTCGACGCAACCAAGCAAGCGTAAAAGCTAGCCCTCAAGAAGAGGCGAACGGGCTCAACACCTCTAGCAAAGTACAAATTGCAATGAAGATAGCTAGACCCTCAAGAAGAGGCAACGACTCAACACATCTAGCAAAAGCAGCCCAGAACTCAAGAGAAACAGCTAGACCCTCAAGAAGAGACAACGGCTCAACACATCTAGCAAAGCAGCTCAAAACTCAAAGCTCGGAGTGCAACTCCCCCTTGACAAATGCATCCTCACAAATGAACTCTCTGGATTTGTGGATATTTCTCCCCCTTGTTGGCAAATACACTTATCAAGATTGAACCAAAACAAACTGCAACTCTCCCTCAAACCATGTCATGACAGTTATGCAAAATGCAGAGCTTCAAGAGTATAGCAATCCGAGTACATAGATGCTCTAGCAAGTATAGCAAATGTATATCAACAAGCACATGTCAAAGCCAATGCTCAAATTGATCAAATGAAATGAAATATGATATATAAGCATTTTTAGATCAGTTTTAAGCATTTCCATAAAAACAGGGGTTCACCATCAAGCTTAGCACATAGCAAACATAAGCTAGAAATCAACCTGGTTCTAATATGTGCACCCCAAGGGACTAACCCATGCATTTGCCTTGTCAAAGGCCCACCAGTCCCTTATGCTTGGTCTTTTGCCACAAGGTCACGTAGGCACTTGTCGTCCCTTTATGCACTCAGTTGTGTTTTTTTTGTTTTGTTTTATTTTAATGACTATAAAAAGAGTCTTTCTATTATTGCCACAAGGTCACGTAGGTACTTAACCAAATAAGTAAACAAAGTATGAGTCATAGTCACTTAGCGTATTACGGGGGTAGAACAAAGGACTTCACAAACCTATGCATGCTAAGTACCGAAGCTGGATGGTGAACATTTTCAAGTTTCATCTTGTATTAATCAAGTTCACATTCAGAAAAGCAGGCTTAGCTCATAACATGTAACAAAGTGATCAAAAGGAGTCTAAGCTGCAAGCACCATCATATATAAACAAGGCATACTAGCAGGAGCATAGATGTAATCAAGACTAGTATATCCATGAAGCTCACTATGATACATGAAGAAATGCAATATGATACAAAAAGAGCAAAAACAAAAGGAAAAGCAAAAGAGAAAGCCAAAGAAACTGTACAACAAGGCTTTCCACATCTAAAATGGGAAGCAAACACCCAACTCACTCCTCAGGTGGGCAAACTGAGCTTGATCCAGCGGTTTGGTGAAAATATCCGCGAGCTGGTGCTGGGTGCGGATATGAATGAGGTCTATGTTGCCTTTCTCGTAGTGGTCTCTCAGGAAATGGTAGCGAATCTCAATGTGTTTGGTTTTTGAGTGGAGCACTGGGTTTTTGGCTACGCTTATGGCACTTTGGTCGGTGTCACAATAAAGAGGCACTCTCAAAAGTTCAAGCCAAAATCCCTCAAAGTAGCAACGATCGAGCAAGCGAGAGCAACACGCAGCGGCAGAACATACTCTGCTTCACAAGTGGTCGAGAAACACCAGGCCCCTTTGCGAGAAGACCACGAAATCAAAGACGACCCCCAAAACTCACAAGTACCCAAAGTAGACTTTCTTTCAACTCGACAACCCGCATAACGCATCGAAAAGCCCGAAAGAGAAAGAGTCGAAGAGGTCGAGTACCAAAGGCCAAGCTCAGAGTGAATTTTAAGTACCTTAAGATGCGCTTGACGGCGACGACGAGAAGTGCATGGTGAAGGCCGAAAGCGTGTGCGAGACACATCAAGGCTGGATGTCGGGCCTCGTCGCCGTCAAGTACGAGAACGACCCGATCATGATGCGGTACTCCTTCGGTCCATGGTTTCTCCTTCCAAGTCGGCATCCATCACCGTCGTGGTCGACATAGGGTCAGCGGTGGCATCACCCATGTTGAAGCGCTTGACGAGGTCCTTGGTGTACTTGCCTTGGTGTACAAACGTCCCTTCTCGAGTTTGTTTGATTTGAAACCCAAGAAAGAACGTCAACTCACCCATCATACTCATCTCGAACTCCCGCTCATCATATCTGAAAACTTTGCAACAAGAGCATGTGACGAGCCACCAAAAATGATATCATCCACGTAAATCTGCACCAAGAGAGTGTCATTGCCATGCCTAAGCAGAAACAAGGTCTTATCTACGAGAACCCATGGTAAACCCCTTTCCCAGTAGAAAAGACTTCAAATGCCCATACCACGCTCTAGGGACTTGTTTCAGACCATACAAGGCTTTATGGAGTTTGTAGACATAGTTAGGAGCTTAGGATCTTCAAAACCTAGGGACTGCCTCACATACACTTCCTCCTCTATGTACCCATTCGGAAAGCACTCTTGACATCCATCGATACTGCTTGAAACCTTTCGAAGCCGCAAAGGCTAAAGGATCCTAATGGCTTCTAAACGAGTAACGGGAGCAAAGGTTTCCTCAAAGTCTATCCCCTATTTCTAGCGGTGCCTGGGCAACCAACCTAGCCTTGTTTCTAACCACAACCCCATCCTCATTCTACTTGTTCTTGAGGACCCACTTGGTTCCTATGGGATTACACTTGTGGTGGAGGTGGAACTAAGACCCAGACTTGGTTTCTCTCAAAGTTCTCTAGTTCTTCATGCATGGCATTGACCCAATCTGGATTAGATAAAGCATGTCCAACATCTTTGGGCTCAACATCGGCAACAAAAGCAGAATGTGCAAAATACGAAATCTCATAAGTTATGTTGCGTGTGACACGCTTATTTATGTTACCGATCATGGTCTCAGGAGGATGGCGCTGTTGAATGTGCCGAGGTGCTTCCCTTGATGAAGACGCCTCCCCCTCGACCGCAGCAGGAGCTCCCTCAAGTGCAGCTGGTGCAAGCGGAGGAGCCTAGTCGTACGACCCCCAAGTGGTAGAGGAAGTGGGAGTGGGGCCGTCAACCGAAGTACTCATCACAGGGTCAACTGGGGCAGCCGGTGGAGTCATCTCGGGATCACCCCAATCGGCATCGTCTTGCTCCTCCTCCACGAAAATGCTCTTGCCAATCTCCTGATCACCTGCACTTTCAAAGACAGGAGCCAAACAAGGTGTGGTTTCGTCGAAGGTGACTTCACAAGTCTCCATGACATGGTTAGTTTCAAGGTTAAGTACTCGTAAGCATGTGAGTGAGTTGCATAACCAAGAAAAATGCCGTCTGAAGATCTAGATTCAAACTTGTCTAAGTTACCTTTCTTCAGAATGAAGCACCTGCAACCAAACACCCTAAAATGGCTCACCTTATGCAAATGTCCAAATCGTAGCTCATAAGATGTCTTCTTCATGAAAGCTCGAAGGAAAATACGATTGGAAACATGACATGCTGTGTTAATCGCTTCAGCCTAATACCGCCTAGGAGTCCTATGCTCATCAAGCATCGTCCTGGCCATTTCAACAAGGGTCGATTCTTGTGCTCAACAACACCATTTTACTGAGGAATATAAGGCGAAGAAAACTGATGTTCAAGACCATTGTCACTACGGATCGCTCACATGGCATTCTTTGGTAGCTCATTTTGCAACCTCAAAATAAAGTCATGAACATGAGAAAACGCCTCATCTTTGCTCTCCATGAAAAAGACCCAAGAATAGTGAGAAAAATCGCCCACGACCACAAGCACGTACCACTTCCCACCATCCGACCGGACCCGAGCAGGACCCTACGGTGTCCATATGCAACGGCTCCTTAGGGTCCCTTGGTCATCACTTGATTCACGGGGAATGAGAAGCGGCAACCATTTTACCGTGACGACAAGGGTGACAGACCAAGTCCTTCTCATACTTTAATTTGGCAATCCTCGGATTAAATCAAGTGAGCTCAACTTGGACAACAAGTCGAAACTCAAGTGACCTAGCCTCCTATGCCACTTCCAGAGTTCTGAGGAGGAATTGGCTATCAAACACTGAGAAGGCCCAAAAGATTGAGAAAAATCAGCTCGAAAGACTTTCCCAAAAGTCACAATTCGACAAACAAGATTTTCTTGAGGATCTAGAATATGACAGAAACCAGGCCTAAATCACACATCAAAACCGTCATCGAGAAGTTACGAAACGAAAGCAAGCCGAAGTGCAAATTTGAAACCAAAGCAACATCTTTTAGCACAAAACCGTCATTTACCCGAACCGATCCTCTCGAAACCACTTTACCTTTCTTTGTTGTCCCCAAATGTAATGTACTCGCTACATTTCATTGGGGTGAGGTGGAGAACCATTTTGAATTCCCGGTCATGTGGCGCGAACGACCGAAATCAACAAGCCACGTGTTCTCCAACCTCACAACCTCGCATCAATAATAAGACATGGGATGAAGTGAGATGATCCAACAGGGTTAGTAAACTGAGAGGAAAACCAGTGTTGGTTCATTCGCCCACGAGAAGTGTTAGCAAAAGCACTATTCATGCCATGTCTCATTTGAGTGGAGCGATCACCACGACGAGGAAAGCGTGGTCCGCTCGAGCCGTAAACCGAAAGCCACGGCACGAGGTCCAAGGTCATGACCAAGACCAACCCCGTCGGGCATGACCACTATGTGGTTTCACACCTTGAGGCCTAGGACCTTGAGGAGCTGCACTTCTAGGCCTAGCACGTACCTCGGAAAAGGTGGAGCAAACACATCATGAGCGAGTTATGGAAAAGCTCATACTCATGCCTTTCATCTCTCTTCCTCCTAAAGCAAAACTCAAAGAAGTGGCCATCCCTATGCAGTAATCATAGGGGTACACCTCTCTCTTGGGTGGTGACTTGCTCACTCTCTGGTGGGTATGGTTCACTTTTGGAGTTGGCTTGCTCTTTGGAGGGGTTCGACAGAGATGTCTGGCAGAGTGTCAAGTGGGTTCCTTAAGTGGTTTGCCTTTGGAATCCACACTTGATTTTGGGTGGAGCTTTGGGTGGTTCCTCAAACACACCATCTTTCACAATAGGCTTGTTAGGCTCTGGTGGAGTGATTCTCACAAGTTTGGGAGTAGTGGAAGGCTTGGTGGGTCTCTCAGATGCACTCAAACCACTGTGTTCACCAACCTTACCAAAAACATTTTCACCCTTCCCACCTATAGCAAAGCCTAATCCCTTTGTGTCAGTTCCCCTCTTGAACTGACTCAACATCATGCCTAACTGCGGCTCACTGCAAGACAACCAACTAAGCATTGACCGATGATTTGTGATTTCTTCTTTGACCCTTTTCTTGTCATGTCTACAAGAGTTCAATTCTAGCTCCAAAGCCTCACAACAAGCATATCTAGAAACTTGACTAGACTTCTCAAGCAAAGCAATCCTAGTCATTTTCTCACCTAGCTCAGACTTCAACTCATCACAAGATTTGCAAGGACTCACAGAGACAGACTTAGACTTAACCTCATCAAGCTCATCTACCAAAGCGACATACTTAGATTGCACATCAGCAAGGTTAGCCATATGAACAGCACAAGCATCACATTCAAACTCATCAGAAACAGTAGCAGACGCTCTAGCAAACTCAAGCTCTTTGACTGCAAGCTCCCACTTAGACTTATACTCTTTCCTTTCACGAGCAGCAAGTTTAAGCAAATTATCTTGACGAAGCAAGATATCATCCATGGACTCAAGCTTAGCAGTGAGAGACTCAAGAGTTTGTTCTACCTCGAGCTCGGGGTCAACGTTCTTCTCGGTGCACGGTGTAGAGGAGTCCAGGGCCATGTGCAAGTAGCCTCCATGCTCGGAGTTGGCGAAGAAGCACGGCTGTTGAACTTGTTCTCGATCTTCTCGCTCATCATTACAAAGATGCAAATCACTCAAAGACACAAAAACAACTCAATCGAACACTCAAGTTCACTTGCACAAAAAAAAGACTCAACTTAAACGTAATCTAACGACTTTACATAAAGGGGACTCCGAACCTAAGGGCGGCGGGGGGAAAGATTCTTATAAATCTTGGGCTTTCCAATAGCCGCTTTAAGATCATCTATTTTCTTTTGCGGCCTCTCTAGATCCTTTCCTTGTTGGTACACCATCTTCCAAGCATTTCTTTGATTGCATAATGGTATGTCCAAAGTCAAATAACGCTTGGATAATCGGGCCTTGACGTTGAGGGTACATCCATCACCCATCCACCATTATAGTGTTGATCCTCATATGGTAGATAGCGGTAGCGGTCATGTTGCATTGGCCGACGACGATGACCTCGGAGGCTTATACATGCCTCAAAAGCCGCATCTTCTATCCGCTGCGCAGTGTGACGGTGACCCGATGAGAGTGGACCTCTCATGATCAAAATCTGTTGGGCCTTCTCCATGAGAGTGGATACTCACATAAGTCTTCCAACGAGTAGGTTCCATAGGATGGGAATACTCGGTACAAGTGTACTTCACCGAAGGATTCCAATCCCCATAGTAGGCCGTGAGGATCCACTTTGGTTGACGTTGAGAAGCGGTATTGAATTCCTCATACTTGTGCTCTTTTATGGTCCATCCCATTCGAGTGGGGTTGCTCATTTCCACCATCCGAGTTTCCACCATATTGAGCAATGTC